>CM057449.1:458267500-458702500 GCA_016271365.2 Neoceratodus forsteri | reverse complement strand
CTTATCTGGATTCTGTACTTAACTGTTGCAGAAATGGCCCTAAAATGATGCTTTTTTTTAAGATTATAAATCTTGTTTTGTGACTCATGATATGAAATAAAATTCTTGTTTTGTATGATGACTCATGAATAAAGATATTTTTTTGTATGGGGAATCAAAGTATTTCAATGGGGTTTTCAATTTTGGTGCAGAATTTTGTCATTTTTTTAATTAATACTTTATTGTCTTTTTAAAAGTAAATAACATTCAACCAGGAACATATACATACAATAATCAAACAACCAAGATAAGAACATATTACGCACATTCTGAAAAGCATCTATCAACAATACATCCATATACAAGGCACAATAAACATCGATACCCACCCCCCTTAACAGTCCCAACCACATAATAAAATACAAGCATGAGTAGAGACCAGCGAAGGGCCAATGAACAAGATCCATTCAAAGCACAACCAACTAACACACTAATATTATTTATAGATAGCAAACAATAACAACACTATAGATAAACAAATAACATAGAACAAAGATGCTGCTTGACTAGAATAAACAATAAATAAAGCAGAACAAAAGGGAAGCAGAAAGGGAAAAGGGGTATCGGTCGCTATAAATTAACAAAATCCATTACCACGAAAGAAGGAAAACAGAAAGCATGTAAATTATGTGAGGGGGCAGGGGGACGAAATGTCTACCTTGGAGCAAACGAGTCCCAAAGGTAAGGAAGAAGGGCTGCCAGATTTAAAAGAAGTACCCAAGTTTAACAGCAGCTAAAAATTACATCCCTTCAAATCCCATCAACTTGAACATACCTTCAATCCACTCATCAAAAGACAGTGAAACAATTGTGTGCCACCTGTGTAAAAGAAGGTGCTTAGCTTCAGTGATAGCAGACATAAACCATTCCTGCTGAAACTTGTTAGCCAAATGGAGCTGCAAAGTATTCTCTAAAACTAGTAGGGAAGCATCCAACGGGATCTTAAGCCTGAAAACTAATTGCAGTGAAGATAGAATTTAATCCCACCACTGCTTTATTTTAGGACAGTCCAGCAGGAGATGGGGCAGAGTACTCTTTTGCTGACCACAGTGCCAGCACAAAGAATTTGATGTCAAGCACATAGTATACAAAGATGAAGGGGTGTGATACTAAAGCAAGAAAGTCTTCAGCTGCATTACTCTACCCACAGTATCTCTACAAGTCTCATAGGCATTTTCTCAGATCTTTATCCATGTGGGGATAGCCTGACATCTTTTCCCATCATAGATGCAACTGACTCTTACCTGGGGTGTACTCATTCAGTAAGGTTTGGTATATACTTCCCAGTTTAGGTGGGGACAGAGACTGTTAACCCATAGGCCACCTCCCAAAAATGTCCTCCCATTTCTCAGACCCAGGAAGCTGAAGCCAAGACACCACCACCATCTGTATGAGATGCCGCAACTGAAGATAATGCCAAAAATGCAACAAGGGCAATGAATCCTCTTGATGGAGGTTGCTAAAAGATTTAAAATGCCGTGACAGGAGAAAAAAGATCCCCTAATCAACTCAGACCCCCTTGGTACCCCACTGGCCAAAACAAAGACGCACCCCATATACTAAGCCTAGAATTAAACCAAAGAGGCCAAAGATGTGGGGGGATATCCCACTGAGGATGCAAAACTACCCTAGTTGCTTTCCACACATGGCAAACATGCTCCTGAGTAGGAAAGGGCTTGGAAAAGGACTTAGAATCCTGGAGAATGGCCTTGGGAAGGGGAGATATTAGTCAATGCCTTTTCCAATTCTACCAATCAGGAAGAGAAGGTAATGTCTCTGCAAGGAGCCATAACCAAAGTGAATGAAGGACAGATGCTAAGTAATAACCTTTGAACCAAGGTGAGCAGACCCCCCTTAGTATACGAAGCAGTAAGCTGAACCACCAAAAGATGGGACTTACCACCTTCCCATAAAAACTCAGAGACCAAAGTCAAAAGTTGTTTCCACACCTTCTCAGGGATCATAAGGGGCAGATATCAAACAACATGTAAGACTTTCAGAAGAACCATCATTCGTAAAGCCTGAACTTTACCCCACAGAGACAGCCGAAGGTGCTTCCACCTAGACGCATCCTAACCAAAACCTCTTAAGGAGTGGAGCAAAATTCAGAGAAGGCCATTCTTGCAGATCAGGAGAAATAAAAATAACCAAATATTTAATAATGCCTACTGCCCAATGCAACCCTGTGGCAGGCACTGAACAAACAGCACAAGAAGAGTTCAGTGGAAGGACTTGTGTCTTAGTCCAATTATTCCTGAGCACAGTCAAAGAAGAAAAATCATCCAACAGCCGAATGAGAGAATATAAAGAGGAGTTGGGGTTCCTCAAAGTCAATTGGCTATTATCTGCAAATAGCATGCACTTTTATAAAGGGTCGAGCCCACCTCAATCCCCTGTACAGTATATCTGAAGAATCACAATGTTTTTGAGTGAGAGGCTCAATAGCAAGTAGAAAAAAGGGAAGGAGACAGGAGGCAACCCTGACACATTCCTCTATTCAACAAAACCAGGGAGGATATTTTCCCATTAGTAAGGACCCCCACTCACGGAGAAGAATAAATAACCTGTATCCAATAAAGAAAGTCAGAACCAAAATCAAATTTATGCAAAACAGCAAACAGGTAAGGCCACTCAACAGAATCAAAGGCTTTCTCCATGTCCAAAGCCACCGCCATGGTAGGTTCAGACAATGAGGCTGAAGACCAAATTAGACCAACCAAGCATCGGATATGATCTGCCCCATACCAGCCCCCATCTCAAACCCCACCTCATCAGGATGAATCAAGCTTGGCAGGACTGAAATCAAGTGATTAACTAGGATTTTTGCCAAAGGTTTATAATCAAAATTGAGTAGCGAGATAGGGCAGTAGCTGCAACACAGAATGGGGTCCTTGTCTTTCTTAACCAGGAGAGTGGTAGTAGCATCATTCATAGTTGAGAGAAGCTCCCCTGTCCACTAGGCCTCAGTAAAGGTGGCTGCAAGCAGAGAATATACTAGATCTCCAACTATTTTATAAAACTCAACCAGAAACCCATCAGGTCCCAGAGTTTTACCTCCACTCAACTGATCAACTGCCTTTTGAACCTCAATCGGTGTCACAGGGGCATCTAATTGCTGATGCTGCTCAGGATTAAGGCTAGGGAGAGCAAAGAAATCTGAGAAATCCTGAATGTCTGAAGCCTGTGTTCCCTGTACCCTTCTGGATGCATGAAGATGAGAGTAAAACTCTCAAAAGGCAAAATTAATTCCCAACAGAGCCATAATCAAAGTATCCCTGCCCCGAACCCCAGGAATTTCACAAGAAGCCTCCATTTGTTTAAGCAAATAGGCCAGAAAATGGCCCACACATTCACTCCCCTCCCAATAAGCCTGCCTAGTACTATACAAGCCAAATTCTACCTGCTGCATATTTAAGGAATTAATCTGGAAATGAAGATCACATATAGGATAAATAAAAAATGGATCTTTTGGGTTCAGTTTATGCTGATGCTCTAGAGTTGACAACTGCTGTTCCAAGGTAGACTGCTTGGAATCCATGCCTTTTTCTTTTTGTAAATTTTTATTCAGTATTAATAAAAATAATTACAAAAATAACTTGTAGGACTTGTACACATAGTTGATCACAGCATGTTATGATAGGTATGCAAACGTATACCCTACATTTGATACAACATTGAGGGTTAAATGTAATACGTTACATTTTCAGTTATAATATTTAACACAGGCTAAAATGCCATTATATGCACTGGGTAGAATTCACAGTTCTTTAACAGGGTGTTGTGCAACCAGTTACATTACTTAATTAAGAATACCCACATAACTTCGGTAACTCTCCTGTTTCAATATTGAAACACAAAGCATCTGCATGAAACTTCAGTGGTTAGGAATAACTGCAGAAATTTATATTAACATAATTTAGCATGCCCAAATACCCAAACAGTGGTACTTCAAGGGTGAGCTAAAACAGAGGGGTCTCATTGTTCTTGCTAACAGATTACTCATAGATCAGGTTTGGGGATCCATAGTGTCCATTAGAAAATTCACATTTCTCCACTGTGTCACATCTAAACATTATTGGCAAGTATATTAGCCAGGTCATGGAGGAGGCCACATAAAATACTTTCTTCCCACCAAAATATCATATCTTAAGCAATTTAAATACAACATATTTGTAAAACCAGCTGTTATTTTTGCAGCACATTTCTGTTGATTGTTACATATTTAACAGTTTACTCTGCCTGCAGCTCCTGTGGCTTGGAACCCTTTTAAGTAAATACAGTATTTAAGTAACCTTATGGTTTACCTCCACTATAGCCATCTCAATTGAAAGATAATTGAGTAAAAAACTGGGAACTGTGATGCAAATTAGGACAATGTACAACCTTTCAGTGGCACATGTCAGTTTTAAGTGTTTTCTGTTCTGGGACTTTCATCTCTCTCCTCTTCACCCCCAATGTCCTCTGCTTGTCTGATGTCCATGGTTTGTTCCAGTCACTCCAATAGTTTAAGCCCTTCTTTAGCTTCCAAAAGGAGTGAGCTTTATTGTATATTGTAAGGTGTAGACAAGCTGAAAGCAGTAAGGCAAAAGGTATTTGCTTAAGTCTGTGTTCTTTTTTTACTCCGTCAAATGCCTTACATCTCTGCTGGGTAGCATACAATCATTCCAGGAAGAAGATAATTTTTTGCTCATCCGCAGTCACGTTAGTTCATTTTGCAGCCAAGAAAACTCTTTCTTTATCTCTGGCAGAGAGAAAATTGATCACTATGGACCTGAGTTATCATTTTGTGACACAGCACGGTAAAAGGTGATGCAGTAGGCTCTTTCCAACAGAGGAGGCTCCTAGAGGTGCAATTCAGTGTAAAGTCATTGTTCCATGAAATTAAAGATATTGTCACTTTCCATGGCCTCTGGTATGCTCAGAATTCTGATGTTTTAGGCCTGCAGTAGATTCTCATTGTTTTCCAGTTGAATCCTCAGGTGTGCATTTTCTTTCACCAAAGTATCTGATACTGTTAGCACTTGATCTGCAGCTTTATTAGCTTCAGCTGCAATGTGCTTCACCCCATCCAGTGTCTGCTCTACTGTTGTAATTCTGTTCATTATGGAGTCCAGCTTCTTATCCATGGCAGTTATGGTTGAGCAAATTTGTGCCACATTTTTTTCCAGTGCCTTCAGGACAGCTCCAGTTCTGTCACCCTGATTATGTGAACCCAAGGCTTTTGCTGTTTCAGAAGAAGAGCCACGAGGTTGAAAGAATCTCTGGGCTCCCTGATTTTGAGCCATTGCTTTCTGTGGATTCCCCATAGTTGAGGATTGCAGGTCTGGTCTCAATTTGATTTTAACAGCCTGCTCCCAGAATATTTTGTTTATTTTTCAATGTCTGCAGTTACAAAGGCTCTAGATTAGGTATTATAGAAGAGCCATGCAGGAGCTGTGCAAAATGCTGCCATTCAGTGTGATGGCAAGCATGAAGCCCCAGCTCTGACTTTTTTATGAGCTGGAGTGTGAGAAATGATTTTGCATGAAGGAAGGCTTTAAGGCCTTCCCACACCCACTTAGTAGCAACCTCACCTGTATAATTATTAGAAAGGTACTCCCTAACCTCTCAATGTATCCAGTCTCTAAATTGGCAATCAGTCAAGAAATCCATATTGCATCACCAGCCTTTGTTCCTAGTACCATCCCCCTCCTGCTGGAATGTAAATGTATTGGGAGAATGATATGAAATAGTTACAGATTTAATGGTAGTGGCTGAAGCAGTTTTAACCAAGTTGGGTGAAACTAATATTATATCAGTCCTGCTGTAGGATTTATGCAAAGAAGAAAAATAGATGTAACCTCTAGCCACTGGATGAGCAAGTCTCCAGATGTCCCAAAGACCATGGTCATCCTGGAGCCTTCATAAGGCCAGGAGCCAGGGGTGTTGAGCCTGCTCGGTGTACTACTGCAATTGCAGACTGGATCCAGTACCTCATTTATATCCCCAGCTAATATGACCTCAGCCTTACCCTTATCACAAAGAGGCTGAGAAAGCTTATGAAAGTGGAGGGGTTCATCACTAGTGGGACCATAAAGTGACACTAAGGTAAACTTAGAGCCATCCAAAGTACCCACAACAAAGTCTCAATGCCCCTGAGGATTCCATACGAGTGCTTAAGTAACCCAAATAACATCTTTAGACAATACAATCATGACTCCTGCTACAATCTTAAAAGATCACACCTTAGGTTCTTTGCATGGTATGCTAGACAAAGAAAGTAACAGCAAGTATAAGTAATAAAATAAGTTTATTACAGTACTCATGCCATAACAAGTGAAACAAAGCAATCACAAGGGAGCCAGTTTCCCGCCATTCCTTGAGTATGGTCTCTTTCTCTCTGAGGAGCTGATGTGCATATAATTATATATGACTGATAAGAGTGCAGTTACAGATATGATAAACATACAGCATTGGATAAGGCATGTAAATAATGTGGCTCCCTTGGGCAATTACATAGGAAATGAAGTAAGAATCTCTGAACAAAGGAAACTCATATTTAGCAAGAATAAGTGTTATCTGTTCTTATTTCCAGACAGCTAGTCTGGAAATGTTTGCAACGTAATCATAAAAGCATACAATGTGTCACAATAGTGGAAAACTACAGAATATAAGTGATTATGAGTATAGCAGAATATACTTGGAAACTAGAAACAGTATATATGGGTAAATGCATTATAGACAAATATGAGCATAGCAAATATAATAAATAAACAATAAATAATAAATAAGTAATAAAACAAGACAAAACATAAGCTTGTGGTAAGGTACTAATACTTGTAAGTGTATAAGATTATAGTTACATGTGGGCTAGTTGTTGATATATAACCTAGGCATAACACTCCCCTCCTTGTTGCCTCACTCAAAGGGCAACACAACAAAAAAGAAGATGATTAGGTGTAGAAATGGTATATCCAAATGAGTCAGCAAGCCTGAGGCATGAGCCCTGTAAACAAAACTGCAGCTGTACAAGACGCTGGAAAAAAGAACGCCTCAGACAGCAAAGGGTTATTAGTGGAAGAGTTAAAACAAGATATAAATTACTATCAAGCTTTAAAACATTGAGTTGAACATCTTCTTCAAAGCACATAAAAAATCATAATGCAAATAAATTATATTTCTATAGCATACAGATAAGGCTACTGTGAAAGTAGATCTATTCAGGAGGCATCACGGTCAATCACAGATGATCAGATCATAAAATACAAAACAGAAACTAGGTATGTCAACACCACAGTGGATATGTGTATAAGAAAATTTGTTGATGTGTATTATCACAGAACATTGTTTGTAAAAACAGTGTTAAAGTCATTGTACATTCATAAAGAACAGTTCATACTGAGAGTTGAAAAGGCAGATAACAGCGGCGGCGCACATTATTGATTGAAGAATCTAATAACAATGTCCTTAAAAAAGAACCAGTCCAAAAGGTTTAAATAGGTAACCACAAAGCAGTGCAGTTACATTGGAAATGTCATTCATTGAAAGTTTGTAACCCATGGGGCATACATGACACATGGGGTTGTGCAGACGTGTACCAGCATGGTAAGAAAGGTAATGTTCATGTAGCTGGTTGCTGGTTGGCTGGGATTGGCAAAGGCCTTGGAAAGGGTTGCATGAGATAATACATTGAATGTTTCAATGGAATAGCCACACCCACACTGGCATAGCATTTTGTAAAAGATCACATTTTACACAAATATTGACATTTCATAAAGAAAATATTTAATGAAAGAGCAACCAAAAGCACAGTCCATATAAGAACAATTAGTTTGTATGAGGTGCCAGCCAAATATGGAAAACCAGCCATGAAGAAAAGTTTCATGTGCTGCTTGAAGATCTTACCAGTACTTCTCTGTGGAATCCTAAAAACTTGTAAAACTAAAAACTTCATTTTAAAACACACATATAGTTGTTGTTAGAAGGAAAATGGTACAGTTATTAGCAATGCTTTTAGTTATGTTGTGGTGTGACATAGACAAGTGATGGCATCGGGCATGCACTCTGAGGTGCAGGTAGAGGTCCAATAATAAGAATATACCATTTATCCACCTGTCAATAGACCCTGTTTCCAAGTCTCAGAAGAGGTTGTGACAGTAGGGAAAGAAAACATAGTCTTCCTGCTTATGAGTTAATATTTGGCCTAGTTTAGGCCAATCTCATGAAATGAAAGTGTAATATTATGCCTATTATATGTACTTTTAAAACCTTTATTGTATGGCAGTATGCCATTTACAATATGTAACATAGGGGTGTACAACAACGCCTGTTGCACCTATGGGATTTGAAAATGTCTCTTTTGTAAGGTCCATTGTCTAGGGTGAAATACTCCTAGGTAGTCAGTAGTGTGGTGCTCTGATACTGGATCTTGAGCATGTATTAGTTCTATTGCAAAGGAGTCTGGTAACATGACACTATAAGACCTAGAAGGGTGTGTATTGAAACAGAACTTACATTCTGCCATATTATGTGTGTATTCCACATTATATACAAGGGTACCTAGGAGTGGTGAAGCAATCAGACTACTAGTCGGTCTGGGTTTATGCTTGGAAAATTGGGTAGTCTTTTTCTCTGTTGGAGTAACAGTTGGAAACATGGTAGTGCTAGTAATGTGAATGAAGTGTACAATACTATGTAGTAGTAGTAGTAGTATTATATGGAAATAGAGCACAAAAATATGGATGTATGCGTACAGTACAGGTGTAGAAACCTGTGTGTCGTGCTTGGGCCTGGCATATAGACAGGTTGTCAGTGGGTGACCTTCAGTTGTAGGGCCTACCTTGCAGTGTGCCATCAGCTAGGTGGGCCTTAGGGATTTGTCATTGATTCCTAGCAGTCTGCCATTTATTCTGTGAGATTGGTTGGAGGATACCACTATGGTGTCCAGGTATACATGGTTATCATGTTGTAATGAGTCTGGATGGTATAGCAATGCCGATCCCTTTTGTTTGGGAGTATGAATGGTGGCACATAACCTATAAAAAATAAATAATCATTCATGATGGTGGTGTTGGGATATTTCAGCTTGTGAAAACAACTAATTTGTTGTGTAAATGGTTGGTACTTGGCACACCCATGTGGGCCTGACAGATGCCACCCAGATAGGCCTAATACTCCAAAACATCCACAGATGTGGAGAAGCTTACTGAGCTTATACCTGATAAGCTGCATCAATATGTGAAAACATAACAATGACATAATCACAATGAAACAATAGTAATATTAAGCACATTGCAGAAAATGCATTTCAAACATTGATCACATTTAAAATGAAGTTGGTTGTCAGAGTCCAGGAATGACTGTTGAAATAATATTGTCTTTTACAGGAGCTAAAAAGACAAAAAGGATATGTGAAAGAATATGGGAAACCCCCCCATCTCAGCTGAATATTGGTTGAGGGCCAAAGCCCTTGTACCTGGCTGGTGCTGGTTGTTGGCATAAAGCCACTTGTAAATAGATTGTGTACGGTTGTTCTAAACCACACTGTGAAGGCAGAGAGGCTGAGCTGTTTTATAATGTTACAGTACATTACATATATTTTTATTTTTAATTTGTAACCAACAAATGGGTTATTAGCAAACAAACAGTGTTTTTGTGTGCTCTTACTGGCGGGACAGTGGGTTTACCTCCCCCATCTCTGGATCTGCTAGTTGTAGTTCAGTCAGGCCCAGAAGTAATTTCATTTATTTGCAACCACTGTATGTGCACTGTAAGGTGGCGTGGGTCAATCCCCTCCTTGAGCTCCCTGTATAGTTCAGGAGGATAGGCTTACAGTATATCATATCTATGGAAATATAATAGATATGGTGAATCACACTAAGAATGGTAGCAGCTGCAGCATTATACATACTCATCACTGATAACTGCAAAAGCCTTCTATCAGTGAATACAGCCTGTATTAAATAGTATATATACAGCTGACACTATCCATAGACTGTTATTTGTTAAACAAATAGGCATGATGTGTTAGTAGTTAACTATGTCATTAACAGTTCCAACATCTCTTTGCCCCTTACAAACAAACCAGTTGTTAAAACAGGTGTTAATCCAAGTGATCAAGTTACTGGGGGTGAGCATATATACAATTCATGCCCCCCTCCCCCGGGCTCCTTCTGCAAAAAACGCAGCACAGATATAATAGGATAGTGTAGGACCAATGCTGGAGCAGATGCCCAACCATACAACAGTAAATACTATCAAATTGACTAGTAACAGGTGTTTGCATAAATGAGAGAGAACACTTTGGTCCAGATATTCAAACTGCACCCAAAAAGTGCACAATAGCAGGAGTAAGCGCAAGTCTATTACGCCCATGCACGATATTCAAAAACTGAGCCGGCCAAACTGCACCTACAGCTGACGACTGAATATCGCACCACCTGCGCCATAGCGCAACTAGGGAGAGGAAGCTGAGTAGATCAGATGCGCCACAGCACAACAAGGGATGTGCAGCTGAACAGTCCAGAGGCGCCATAGTGCAACCAGGGACACCCCCCAGCAGTAGAGCAGCAATGCAACTGCACAACCAGGGAGGTAGGGGCCCACCACCCATGCCACAGATGGGCAGAGGAATACACAGCAGAACAGACAACGCCCCCCCACACCCCATGCACTGCACACCTGGGGGAGGGCTGGAATAACCACTCGCCCATGGAGACCAGCAACCAACCCACAGCTGGGCCATGGTGCCCATCACACTCCCTGGCAAGCTGTGACTGGCACACAAGGTGGGCTGACCACCCCATGCCACACCATCCCCCCAATGCAGAGCACACCCTGCACCGTGACCCCTAGACACCCTGCCCAGGAGCAGCGGCCACCACTGCAGGAAACCCCATGCATGCCACCACCCCCACTGTGACAATGCAACCCTGTGCACCACAGAACCATGCAAGGCAGCCCCACCATGAGCACCCAACAGTGGGTGGCAGCACACAGTGATGCAACAACGGCATACACAGTGCCACCATGCACAGCCCCCCGAGGTACTGCTGAGAGACCAACCATGCGTCGGCACACAAGGTACCCCACACGGGATGGGGCATGCCCCACACACCACCACCAGTGGTACAGCATCCTGCACACTCTCCCAATGACACACCCTGACCCAGCACTGGCCACAACAGCCAGCACAGACACCCACAGTGGTGCATGGAAGCATGCACCACACCGGATGCCACACAGTGCATGGACAGACACCCACCCATACCCAAGGGCACAACAACACAGGGATGCAGTAGTGGGGCAACCAAGCCCCCAGCGTGGGCCCATGTAAACTGTGTACACACAACCTGCAGTCCTCCATGGCACAGGAGTGCCAGCCACCCTGAGCAGGCACTGTGGACCTGTACGCCACCAGCATTTGCCAGAAGCACAAGTCACAGACAGTGGTGCACATCCCCTGCAACACACACAAGCCGCAGCATGGAGGTGGGTCAACAACTGTGGAGGCCACAGTGTCACCCGAAGCAGACATGCACCACACCAGTGACAGGAGGCAACCCAGCATTGTGACAGGTACAGTGGCTGCCCTGCATGGACAGCCACCACTGACATGCCAGCAGACTGTGCAGGTCACAGACATGCATGGGTGTCAGCTGCACAGGCCATGGATGGGCTGACAGGGTGCCATGGACTGAGCATGCACCATGGACCACTGCACAGATCATCCAGTGCACAGGGCACAACACACACACCACAGACACTGACTGATAGCTACCCCCACACCATAATCACCTCCACACGGAGACACACACACACATACCCATGACTGCACCACCCCTGACGCCATGCACACCACTGCAGCTGAGCACCTATAGCCCACTGCAAATCAGAGACCTCCACAGTATTCATATCAAAATATCTGTATTAAAACAACATATAAAAGTTAACTATGTACAATAATATATACAAGGTGGGGAGAGGGCCATAAACAAGGTGGGGGTGGGTAAGAGGCAGGGGTGGACAAATGGGATAGGAAAGGAGGGGTGTGAGGGTGGGTCCAGGGGGGTAGGAGATATCAGGGTCAGAGGGACTTTTAACGGGAGCCCAGCTCCCCACTCTGACTTCTCCGCTGCCTGTGCCTCCTGCAGACCCCAATTGCATCTATCCAGTGAAGGATATCCAGGGACACCCTCACCACGTGCAGGATCTCCCGCAGTACCTCCCGGATGTCGTTGAGCTGGTGGACACCTAGGACAAGGGAGCACAGTCAATAGGTGTGAATGCATAGCCCCATACAGCTCACCCACTGTGCATGGCATACGGCCGTGGGACATACCTCTGTGATGGTGTGTGACCACCCACATTGATCACGTCCACATGACCTGCCCACCCAGGCACATACAGCCATGCGGAATGCTGCACACACCCACTGGCTAAGTCATGCACAGCACTACCATGGCCATTTAATGACATGGCTATGTGGTGCAAAGGCAGTGGCACAGCCATGTACCCGGTGCATGCATGGACCACCATCAACGCAGTCCCAGACATGCATTGCCACTGGACAGTGCTGACTGTAACAAGTTGAGTGCATGGCAGTGGTGTCAATGGATGGTGGCCATGCCCCACTGCCCACCCTGTTACACAGCATGCAATAGTAATCATGGAGGTATGGCACTCACCATCATCAGGCTGGTCCCTTGGGCGCTGTGGACCCTTGCCCCACCTGGCCTCCCTGTCCTCTTCATTGTGCCTCAGCTCACGGGCTAGGCGCTGCTCCTCCAGCCCTGTGGTGCAAACATGGAGAGAGGAACATCAGTACAATCCCATAGCAAAGCCCCCCTGCCCCCAGGTGTGTGCCCTCCCACCCAGCCAGATCAACCCACCCCACACCCTGATAACAAAACCACAGCCAACACCGGACAGTCCCTCCCCCATGTGCTGGACACATACAACCATGATACCCATATGGAAGATAAAAATGTATTGATGTAACACCTACCTGGCTGTGGCAGCATGCCCCTCCTTGCACGTGCCCGCAGGTGGGCTAGCAGGTCTGGCTCCCTCCGCCACAAGTCCCCATACCTATGGCTGCACTGCTCAGCTGTCCTTCCCCCATCCAGTGGCCTCCTCCAGTGCAGTGGCCACCTCCTCCCACACCTGGCTTCTGGACCTGTCCAGGGGGTGCCTCCCCAAACAGTGGTCCATGGTGTGGTTCCACTATGGCCACTAGGTTGGCCAGTTCCACCTGTGTCCATTGAGCAGCCCTCCTGTGCGCCATTCTCTCAGCTCAGTCTGCAAATATGGTGCTCTGCAGCACGACTCCCCATGTGCAGATGCTGTGCGGTACAGCGCTGCCATTCCCTATCACGCTGTCACCGAACAGCGCAATAGTGGTGCACCCATGCCTGATGCATGGTGCCTACGGGACAAAGGTCGGGCACAGGGTCAAGGGTCTCTGGTGCATGGACATGCACAGCACCATTGGAACCCAATGTGTGTAGCACAATTGGCTGCCTGTGTGCTACCTCCAGCAGCAGCCTACCGCGCTGTTGCCCCAGTGCGCCTATGATGGCCCAGTGCCACAGCACCATGTAGTTGAACATCGCTATAGCGCCACTGGCACAATGGTGGCCGTGCCCTGCATTGCTTCCCGTGCACAGCACATCAGCAGTGCGGCAGACGCCTGCGTCGGCAACCCGGGCATGCACAGTGAGGTGTGTACTATGCATGTCACAGAACTGAGCCCTTGGCTCAGCACGTTCAACACAACTGCGCAAAGCGCAACAGTGTGATATTCAGTCATCATATGCAAAACAGCTAATCAGCCATGCAATTGCGCAGCACTGCAATTTGCATCCACTTAAAGTTGCGCCTCTCCTCATTTGCATGGGTTGCGCTATAAAAGTGCGACATTGGGCTGCAGTGGCCATAGTCGGTTTCTGCAGTCTATTGGTGAGTTGCATGCTGTTTGGGAGTGTGGACTGTGGATTTAGGGACATGCATGGGACTGCACAGTCACAGGTAACAACTGTCATTCTTACTGGCTAAAAAATGACCGAGCAAGTTGTGGGAGAGGAGGAACACAGTGGTGGGAGAAGGAGGAGGAGGAGGCCTAATTTTACCAAGGCCAAGACCAAAGCCCTGTTTTAGGCCTACCTGGATCAGGAGCCGCTTCTCAGCGGATGGCAGGGAACACCTCAAGCCTGTGCTGCTGCATGGGGGGGAGGTGGCAAGTGCTGTGAACCTGCATGGGAGCCACCAGCACTCCATGAAGGAGTGCAAGAAGAAGATGGGCACAGACAGGAGGAGGATAAAGGAGAAGGTGGCTGCCATCAGGGCAGCATGAGCTGTGACAGGTGGGGGACAGCTGGAGGTGGTACACCTGACCCCACAGGAGGAGAGGATTGCTGGAAGCATGCAGTGTTGTGCCATAGAGGGTGTTCCGGGTGGTGGCTTCCAGATGGGTGGTAGCCCATCACTGCATGGTAAGTCATGGTCTGTCTATGGGGGGGCAGGGTAGGTCACATGCAGTAACGTGACTTTGTTTTCCCTTCCAGATCCTGAGCTTCTGTATGGGTCAGCAGTGGTGGGCCTGTCCACTGAGGACAGTCAGCTGGAGATGGAGGGGGGCCCATCCACCTCCACAGGTATATGTGGCTCAGTGTGACATTGGGCCCGCCTGGCTGTCCACACTGATGTTGTTGTAACAGGTGTGGAGGAAGCCCTGCCAGTGTCCCAGCATGCCAGCATCCATGGATGCCAGCATGCCGTGATTCAGGCCGGTGCCGAGTCCATCACCGATGATGATGTCATTAATGGCATAGGCAGTGACACGTGTGTGCCACGGGATGGTCACACAGCAGGTAACATAGCGGCCATGGCTGTGGGTGGTGCTGCCGTGGAGGCCTGTGTGTCAGCACAGTCCCAGCCAGTTTCTGTCAGCACCAGTGGGGCAGCACTGGTGTTTGCTCAGGACAGTGGGACTGTTGCAGCCACTGCGGTGGCACCACTGAACCCTGGGGAACGGTAGCCAGAGGGGCAGCATCAGCAGTCAGCCAATGGGCTTGGGGGTACAGGATCCAGTGGCGTCTGTGCACCACCTGTGGACATGCCCAGACCTGGTCCTGGTGCAGGCGCCACCCTCAAGGGTGCTAACCATCAGGCCTGCATACCCTGAGGGACAGGATGCTGAGGAGGCAGATGACCTCTTGGACAAGCACACCCGCCTACTGCAAGCATCAGTCCAGCAGCAGATGCGGCTTGCGATGTCGGTGGATGCACTGCGTGCGGCTCTGGAGCGGGCAGAGGAGCATCGCAGCAGAGACACCACTCTGATCCTGGCAGGGATGGACTGGTTGCGGGAGGATGTGACCACTGCCATTGACAGGCATACACAGGCATTCACTGCTATCATGGCCATAATGGGCACACAGTCATGTGCCCATGTATCGTGGACACCACGCAATGCACTGTCCACCCCCCATTCCTGGCATCGTGCGACACCCTCCCTGTTGACACCAGGTTCAACTGTGGGCATCCTGAGCACACCTGGCGCAGGCATGTTCAGTGTGCTGCAGACCCCTGCACGAGCATGGTCGCGTTCATGCAGTGGAACCCCTGGGGGACCATCAGTGCCACCCCATGAGGCCAGTGGTTGGCCTGTCAGTGCTGGCGGGTCTTGGCGGGGCCACCCATGCATCTGTGGTGGCTGGGGCACTGTGTCGCGTGACTGACCTGTCTCCCAATGCGGCTACTGTCTGGTGCTGCCCTGTGTGCATTGTGTCTTTCAGTGGGCAGTGCATGGGTGGGTACCCAGCCCTGCACGTGGACACACAGTCCATCTGCACACCATCCCAGCTGCTGTCCACAGTTGCATGTGCATGAGGATGCCTGCATTGCGCTGTACACCAATGTGCAATGGTGCTCAGCATCTGACACACACACATGGACAGGCAGTGGGCGTGGTGGTCTGTGGACATGTGTGTGTGGCTAGGGGTGGTGTTCTGGGTCGGTGTGTCTCCTACCCTTTGTGCAAGTTTGGTGCATTGTGTGTTTGTGCGTGTGTGTGTGTCCGTCCATGTGGCATGTTAGACCTCACCCATCCCTGGTTGTGTGTGTGGTTCCATGCTCTGCCACTTCCCTTGACAGCATGCATCCCTGGTGTGTGTCCATGCATGTTTGTGGGCTATGCCTTAGCCACTGTTGGCTGCACATGGCCCCATGACTTACCTGGGTTGGCTGAAGTGCTCCTCCGTGATGGTGTCCCGGTGCAGCTGTGCCAGCCAGAGCAGTCGGGGTCCAGTCACCCAAGGGGGGGCTGCCCATCACCATTGTCACTGGCGTACTCATCGTCCCCATCGCTGTCCCCCTCTTTGACCTGTATGGCTATCCCACATTCGTTGGCCATGTTGTGCAGGATGCAACAGGCCAGGAATAGCCCACAGGCCTTTGAGGGGCTGTACTGTAGGGCACTGCTGGAGGTGTTCAGGCAATGGAAACGTGCCTTCAGCATCCTGAACACTCACTCAATGACGTTACGTGTGGTGGCGTGTGCCTCATTGTAGTGTTTCTGCGATGGGGTCGCGGGCCGCAGGTAGGGTATGAGCAGCCAGGGATGGAGTGGGTATCCACTGTCACCTGTGTGTAGAGGGTGGAGGTTAGTTTGGTGATCAGCATCACCCTGCCCCAGGCCATGTAGGCCACTACCCATGTCACCTCTGACCATGCCCGCCCAGGCCCTATGATTGTCCATGTCGTTTGCATACTCACCCACTAGGTGGCCAGTGGGGATATCCCCACTCTCGAATCTGTGGCACAGTGCCGACTGGTGCCAGATGAAGGTATCATGTGCTCCCCCAGGGTGCAAGGCACAGACATTGATTATGCGCCGCCGGGCATCGCATACCACCTGGCAGGTGATGCTGGCATAGACCTTACGATTGATGTATGCAGCCCCCTCGGGGCCAGGTGGTGTGTGGATGGCCACATGGGTGCAGTCTATTGCCCCTAGCATGCCAGGCATACGTGCTACCCTGTGGAACTCCTGTATGTTTGCTGTGTGCTCCGCCAGAGTGCTGGGGAAATGGATGTACTCCGCAGCATGTGGCAGCAGTGCGCTGAGGAATTGGGTGAGGTGGCATGACGTGGCCGACTGGGTTATGCCTGTGGTGTCCCCAGTTGGTCTCTGGAAGGTACCTGTGGCGAGCAAGCACATGCAAGCTGTCACTTTGGTCTCCATTGACAGGGCATGGCTCCGTCATGTGGGTGCCTGCATCACATCACTGCACAGCTCACAGAGCCACCTCAGAATTGCCCGATTCAGGCGGTACCAGCCCACAATCTTGGCATCACTGTACAGCTCAAAGCTGGTGTGGGCTCGGTACTGCCTGTTGGGGGCATACCACTGATGGGCCCTTCCATGGCCACGCTCCCCTGCTGCCCGCCTTCTCACCCCCCTCATAATGGCCTCCATCTGGAAGGTGGCACTGGCCATGTCCCTGGCTTGTGTTCACCCCGGCAGCTGTTACTGCATTCCCCCCGCTGTCCTCACTGCTACTTCCCCTGCACCGGGAACACCTGCCTGTGCTTGTCTCACTGCTGTGTGGTGTACCTCCCCCTTCTGCAATGTCTTCCCACACCTTCCCCTGTGGCTATAGCTTCCAGGTGCTCTTTCCTGCCTGGCTCTGTTTGTCCCTGCTGCCCAGTGTGTCCTGCTGTGTTTTGCTCTCATATGTGGCTTCCCTGTAGTGTTCTTGTGCCTCTCCCTTGCTCCCTTTTATTTTGATTCATTTCCGCTATGGCGCAACTTCCGCTTGCTCCCCTATTGTGCATGGCACAAGTTGTTGAATATCGCACTGCGCCATTTATGCATGGTTCCTCCCCCTTCAGTTGTGCATGCCTTCATTATCATTGCACGGTTGCTCAGCGTGATTTGGGGGGGCGCAACTGCCTCCTGCTGAATATCACAGAATGGCACATTTTCGTTCTTGCGCAGGCTCAACCCTATTGCGCATGGCTCAACTCTTTTGAATATCTGGGCCTTTATTCCCAACAGAGATGTGGATATTTATCTACAAAAATATTGGCAAACTGTCTTTGCCATTCAGTCATCATTTTTTTTTTAAATTTAAGTTTATTAGTTTCAAAATACAAACAGGAAAAACAGAAAAACAAACAAACAAACAAACCCCCCCTCCTCCCAAAAACAAGATCAAGTAAACAAATGAATAGTATACATGTCGTACAACCAAAAGCACTCCCCTCCCTCCCAAATCCCCTCCCCAAAAGAAAAATCCCGATAACCTCCCGAAAACACCCCCAATTAGTCATAAAACCAACAAGACAAGTAATCCTCAACATATACAATCCAGGAAGAACCCCACCCCTCCCCAAACCCTATTGGGTGCACCAGCAAAGGGTCTAAAAAGAAAAACCTTCTTAAATCTGGATATCACAATGTACCTGGAACAAAGTATCATAACTTTAAACCACATGGAACATATAGAACAGAAAGAGAAATCTAGAATCAGCAACGATACAAGAATAGATATTGTATGAGGGCAAAAGGATCGGGTCATCAGGCTTAAATTTTAATGCAAACACAAAGTTTGGAGTTTACCCCATCTTTTATGGAACAAATCCATACGGTCTTTAAAGCTGGCAATCAGATTTTCAGATTGGAGATACATCATCTCTTTCAGCCAGTCTGCGTACGATAAGACCAACTGGTCCTTCCAGTGTCTTAGGACCAGTTTCTTAACCGCCATGGACACTAAAGCCATATGATACCGGAGCTCCACACTATTTATATGAGAAAAATCACCCAAGACACAGACTTCCGGCCAAAAAAAACTACTCAGACCCAGAAGGGGATCCAAATTCTCCCAGATCAGGGACCACAATGGGGCCACTTTGGAACATTCCCAGAAAATATGAATTAAATTGCCCTCCGCTTGTGAGCATCTGAAACAGTCCGGACCGGAGACCAATTTATGCTGAAAGAGTTTAACGGGGGTATAGCAGAGGTTATTCACAATATAATACTGTGTTAATCACAACCTATCCTGGGTGTGATATCTATGCAAACTACACCAAATATTAGTCCAGACCGGGGTAGCCTCAGGGAGAAGATTTGTCCAGACCAAAGGGCCCTCAACATCCTCCTGCAAATTAAAATTCAGAAGATAAGAATAAATTAATGAGATAGAGTGGGGTTGGGAAGCAAGACTGATAATGTTAGATAAAAAGGGTTGCACAACCGATTGCCTAAAAGTGGTACCGAATTTATTACTCACTAAGTGCCGAAGTTGAAAGACCTTAAAAATTATTTTGCTTGGTATATCAAATTTCTTTAAAATAGCCATTCAGTCATCATCTGGAAGGCTGTATGTTGAATAAATACAGATGGGTATAACATGTGAAGCAAAGCAGTCACAAGGGAGCTGATTTCCCACCATTCCTCGAGTATGGTCTCTTCCTCTCTGAGGAGCTGGTGTGCATACAATTATATATGACTGATAAGAGTACAATTACAGATATGATAAACATACAGCATTGGATAAGACATGTAAATAAGGTGGCTCCCTTGGGCAATTACACAGGAAATTAAGTAAGAATCTCTGAACAAAGGAAACTCATATTCAGCAAGAATAAGTGCTATCTGTTCTTATTTCTAAATAATTAGTCGGAAATGTTTGCAATGTAATCATAAAAGCAAACAATGTGTCACAATAGTGGAAAGCTACAGAATATGCATGATTATGAGTATAGCAGAATATACTTGGAAACTAGAAACAGTATATGTGGGTAAATGCAATACAGACACACATGAACATAGCAAATATAATAAAGAACACTAATATAAGTAATAAAACAAGACAAAACATTATAAGACTGTGGTAAGGCACTAATACTTGTAAGTGTACAAAGTTATGGTTTCATATGGGTCAGTTGGCGGTCTATAACCCAGGCATAATACTTTCCACTTCTTAGAGGTATATGAGGTTGAATACACCTTCCCCATTCCAATTAGATAGAAACCTAGCAACTTCTTTTTTAAGCAAATGGGTATCTTGCAAGAAAATTATCTGAGCTCCCAACTGTTTAATATGGGATAAAACCCTCTTACGCTTAATGGGCCCATTCATCCCACACACATTCCAAGAAAGGATTTTATAGGCCATGATACCCCAGCCAATAAAACCCACAATTAATGCCCAGCCCCATGCCACTTTCACAGCAACATCTGATTAGCAAAAAATCTACTATATCAAACAGTTAGTTAAACCAAGAAAGGAACACAGTAGAACATAAAAAACTAGTAACATATATACAATCTGCATAAACGTGAACGAGAGTACAAAGGGTGAAGAATGCATGTGGGTATGTGTAGGGGCCACTTCACCTGGTCCAGACTAGAAACCACCCCTAGGGTGAAACCCCAAATCTCCCCTCGGCCCCTACAGCAACACAACAAAAATTACAATCCTGAGCAAAGAACAAGCAGATTCCCCCATTAAAAACCCATATGTCTTCCGCTGCAGGGTCTGTACCGGAAGACATATGAAGAGAAACTTAAGGAGCTTAATATGTATAGCCTCAAGGAAAGGAGGGAGAGGGGAGACATGACTGAAACTTTCAAGTACCTCAAGGGAATCAACAAAGTCCAAGAGGGTAGCATATTTCAAAAAAGAGGTGTGCAAGAACAAGGGGCTGAATTTGAAGATGGGGGTGGCTCAGAGGTAATTTAAGGAAGTATTTTTTCTACAGAGAGGGTTGTGGATGCATGGAACAGCCCTCCAGAGGAGGTTGTGGAGTCAAAAACAGTGGTAGAATTCAAGCATGCATGGGACAGTCATAAGACAATTCTAGGGGTTGGGGGTAGGAAGAAGTAGGCTGCTGGTTAACTAGGATCTGCAGCTTATCCAGCAGGTAGGGAAATGGGCATACTGGGTGGGCCAAGCGGTCCTTATCTGCCATCAAATTCTATGCTTCTATGTAACTAGAACATCATGCAGAAAACAACATAAGAGGGATTACACTACTACTACACTCACACAACCACTACATGCATCAGCCAGTAAACCTGAGATACATAATACATATTATGTAATTTCACCCACCAACCACCCCAGCTTACAACTAATTGCAGCCAGAGAGAAATAAAACAAAACAAAAAATTAAGACAGTCAAAGAACTGCTATATGTAGGGAAACATGCAAAGAACCTTGGGGGGGGTCCATCCAAGGCAAAATTCTACCATAACTGTGGCACCAGAAAACCTCCCATAACAGGAAGCACACAGGGACATTAGTAATAGGAGTACCACAGGAGGGACTAAGCCACAGCCCCTCCAGATACCCCCTCCTAAAGCCAAAAGATAAAAAGAACAAGGTACTCAATGGCTGATATGTTTACAGAAAAGATAATTCCTCAAACAGAAACCCAGAATTCAATTCACCCAACAAATAGAAACCAAAAGCAGCCTGATTAATACATACAGCAGATTAGAAGCCATTCCATAGATGGGAGAAAAAATATATCTTACCACTGTCCTTACTAGAAATACCATCAGTCCATAAAGTCTTCATCCCTGGGTGATGGATTAGGCACAGATCCATTAGACACCTTCCTCCATGTGGTGGAATGAGGTGCAGAAGTAGAGGATACACATTGAGGCTTGGGCATCAAAGTAATCAAAATCCCATTAGAGAGGGATCCCTGATCGGGGTGAGAAATGGTTAGTAGAAAATGTCGGGACTCCAATGGCAAGGTAAAAGAATCTACTTTATTGTCATGGAAAACCTGCAGAGTAGGCAAAGGGACCAAAAAACAATGGCTACCTCACTCCCTGGCCAAGTCCCGAACAGAATCAAAGGCCTTCCTCTTATCTATCACCAGCGTGGGTAGGTCTGGGTGGAAAAACAATTGGGCTACCTGCCACTTAAATTCCTTTAAAGAACAGGCACTCCTCAAGATCCACTCCCTGTCCTGGTAGCAGAGAAGCTTCAAAACCACAGGGCGAAGCCTGGCATTAGATTCCATGGATGGTGACCCTGTTGGAACCCGATGCACCCTCTCTGCCTCGACCATAAGATCAGTCTGCCAGGTTAGCCATCAAGGAATAGAATCCTGAATAAAATGGATAATGTTCCTCCCTTCATAACCTTCAGGCAGTCCAAACACAGCAGCAGTGAGTCTCCTGGTCATCCAGCCACTCTAAAAGTCAAGCATCTCCTGCTCCACCAGTCCCAGGCACCATTGGACTGGGTGGGCCCAGTCCTCAAACTGAATGACTGACAAGAGTATCTGCCTGCTCCATATGGTGACTCAGAGCCTTGACAAAGATCCCACTGGTAGTTAACATTACAGTGAGATTAATAATATCAGATCAGATGGCATTCATAAAGGTCTTAATCTCACTAAGTTCTCTAACAACAAGGCTCGTCTCTATCTCCTTCTTCTCTTGTGCATCCGCCATATTAGTAGTCCCCTCTGCCAGAAGCAGCAGGGAGGACGAGCGCTTATACTTCTTCTTAGCTAAAGTGGCTGTTTCATTGGTTTCAGGCATCCCAGAGCAATCCAAGAACAAGATCCAATAAGTAATAACAAAAGGAACCGAGTTAAGGGAAGAAAATTAAAAAATACACAAGCCACTGGACTGAGTGAAAGAAGCCTTGCTGTACTTGGCTTGGCTGCATCATGTGACCACCAACATTGTTATTTTTTCAAGATTTTGGCACCAAATTTTCAACATACCCTTTTTAAAATCTCACCTCTTGAATAACGTTGGTGTCATTTCACAAATCCTGCCTGAAAGGAGATTTTGTGTTTGGTTGGCAAAATCATTGTTCAGGCAGGATTTCAAAATGTTCATCATACTTGTTCATGAGGTGGGATCATAAAAAGGGTATGCTGAAAATTTGGGATCTAAATCTGCTAAAATGGCAAGATGTGTGCATCTGCTGACATTTCACTATGCTTGATTATAACTTGCTTAATTTTCAATATTTTAACCCAAATTATCAATATAGCCATTTCTTTGCAACACCTCATGAATGCGATAGATGTCATTTTTCAAATTATTGCTCCAATGTCTTTTTGTGCCTTTGCTGCAAAATTATACTGCAGTGGCATGGAATGATGTTTTGGTGGGGATTTGAGAATTTTTACTACCGGGTTGATGAGGTGGGGTAATAGGAAGGCTATGTTGACAATTTTGTTGCTGTTGTCCTGCAAATGGAATTGCAGGGCCCAGAGGGCTCTGTGCTTACCCATAAACATACATATACATATCTATGCAGGGAGATAACAGGGGCAACAGACTTCTAGGAAAACATAAACTGAACTTACAAGCTCAAATGGGCAGACTGGGTGGGCCATAGGCCCTTATCTGCCGACACTGTCTAAGTATCTATGTATCTATGGATGGCAGCGCAGGGCACAGTTGTTGGCTCGTCATCATGAATATGTCTTGTACTAAATTTACAGTTGTATTTTATTTCTGTCACCTGCTGCTGGTTGTCTGTGCTTGGTCGTGTTGCCTTGGTTCTCCCCCATACTTGCATATGTGTGTGTGTGTGTGTGTGTGTGTGTGAGTGGTGCTTGGGGGGGGGGTGAATGCAGAGTTAGGGTTTTCAACCCTAACACTGAATTTCCTCACTTTTGTCGCTGTGGAACAACCCTAACTGATGCATTAAACTGAGTTTTTTGCCTCTAATTTCCCTTCTTTTTGAGAATGAGGATGGGTCTTGTCACACAGTAACAGGAACACCAACGTAAATGCAAGCATCAACAGTCACGTACAAATAACAGAAACATAAATGGTAAAGCAAATGTTAATAGAAACGCAAACGCAAAGTGACTCCGAAGTGAACAGTGACGCAAACGGACAAGCAAGCATGTATGAAAACACAACTGGTAACATGTAGAGTGATGGCAGCCATAGTTTAAACTCAAATTTTAAGTGTCACAACAAAAAGAACACAAAAGGGATCAGAAACAGAAACGAGAATGCAAACGCACATGTAAACACAAACCGTAACATGCACCGGCAAGGTACCGCAATTGTAAATGCAAATGGTAAAGTTAACATGAAGAATAAAGCCAAAGGAAACAGAAATGGAAACACGAACAGAACTGCGTACGGAAATGCAAACCGTAACATGCATGAGCACAGTACCACAATTGTAAACACAAATGTTAATGGTAACAGCAACAATAACAGCAAAGGAAACAGAAGCATGAAAAGGAAATGCGGCGCATGAAGCATAAACCGTGGTACGGGCACAGTAACACAGTTACGGAAATGCAAAGGTAACAGTAACAGCAAGAAAGAGGCAAAACGAAAGAGAAACAGAAATGTAAATGAAAGGGCTGCCGGAAATGCAAATGGCAATGCGCATGGTGACACAAACCAAAATGCAAACACAAACAGTAGTGGAAACACAAATGGTAACAGTGACGCAAACGCAAAGCGCAAATGAGAACACAAAGGGTAACACACGTGGTGGCATACACGGGAGAGGTAACGCAAACGGGAACATAAAAGCAAGTGGAAACAGTAACTGTAACAGTAACAGAAGTGCACACCCTGTTTTTGCTGAACAGGTGCATAAAGGAACACAGTGTGTACAAAGAATGTATGCATTGTAATGGGCATTGAAGCTTAAAACGAGCATTGGAAGTACTTAATTGCTAATATCTCAGCAACCGCATGACGTAAAAGAAAAATTTAAATTTCACAAAATCATGATTTTCCTGGCTAGGTTTTTGTATTGCATAGCCCACAGATACGAGCCCCGAAAAGCACGGCATACACCACCATTTTAGTCTATGGGAAAAAAGTGCCAACCTCGGAGTACCATTACTTGGCAGCCCTGCAATATTTTTTCACCAAACCACCAAAAGGCCCATCTGTGAGATGTTGGCTGCCTTCCCTCTAAATTTCAACTCAAAAGACCAAACCATTCTTTTGCAGCAGGGTGGCAAAATCTCTTGTCATGTTGGTCATAGTCTGGAAAAGTAGTGTTGCAATTTGCGACACCTTTTGCAAATTTTGCGAAAGTGTTATGAGTGCAACACTACTTTGCGACTCTATTTTTTCCAGAAATTTGAAAAACATATTTCTCAGGTGTTTAACCCCAAAATAAAGACATGACTAGCATCCTCAGGGTCCAACTAGGTGAACACAAAAAGAATTGTGTCCCTAGAGGGTCCCAAATTTAAATGCCATGCATTTCTGTTATTACTAACTGAAAAAAAATGGCTGACTCACGACACTACTGGGGTCATTTGCGACACTAAAAACTGCATTTGCGAAAGCGTTGCACTTTTTGTGAACTATTCCCATTGACTTATAATGGGAACTTATTTTTTGAATAACTTTTGAACCGTTTGATATTTTTTCACAAAATCTTTGAAAGGCACATTGGGGACCCCGGCTGCACATTCCCTAAGGTTTTTGGACCTGTCGTGCAAACCATGCGACCTGTAGGCATGAGCAAATAATTCACCAAAAAGCGTATACGCGCTTTTAGCTTGTTGCTTAATAACTCTGCAGTCATATATCCCACCGGTACAAAACATGGCAAATCCCAAGATCTACATGCTCAATGATGTCTGCCAAATTTCAGGCAAATCCGTTGAACGACAGCAAAGTTATTAAGGTGCAAAGTTTGACCCTTTAACCTTAAAAGGGCTCCTCCACCCTAACTATGGTAGCACTACCGATCTGCATAGAAACATAGAAACATAGAACATAGAAACATAGAAACATAGAATTTGACGGCAGATAAGGACCACTTGGCCCATCCAGTCTGCCCATTTCCCTACCTAATGGATAAGCTGCAGATCCTAGTTAACCAGCAGCCTACTTCTTTCTACCCCAACCCCCCAGAATTGCCTTATGACTGTCCCGTGCATGCTTGAATTCAACCACTGCTTTTGACTCCACAACCTCCTCGGAAGGCCATTCCATGCATCTACAACCCTCTCTGTGAAAAAATACTTCTTACATTACCTCTGAACTCCCCCCATCTTCAAATTGTGCCCCCTTGTTCTTGCATACCTCTTTTTTTGAAAGATACTACCCTCTTGGACTTTGTTGATTCTCTTGAGGTACTTGAAAGTTTCTATCATGTCCCCCCTCTCCCTCCTTTCCTCGAGACTATACACATTAAGCTCCTTTAGTCTCTCTTCATATGTCTTCTGGCACAGACCCTGCAACATTTTAGTTGGCCTCCTCTAGACAGCTTCCATCTTGTCTATGTCCTTGTGGAGACTGGGTCTCCAGAACTGCACACAGTACTCCAGATGGGGTCTCACCAACTGTCTGTACAGAGGGATAACAACTTCCTGTTTTCTACTGGTGATGCCTCTCCCTATGCATCCCAGTATCCCCCCCAGCCCTTCTTACTGCCCTCTCACATTGCTTGCCCACCTTTAAGTCATTTGATATGACTACCCCCAGGTCCCTTTCCATTTTTGTTGTTGTTAGTATCTCACCCTCCATTGTGTACTCTTCCCCTGGGTTTTTGTTTCCCAGGTGCATTACCTTGCACTTCTTAGCATTGAATCTAAGCTGCCATACATTTGACCATTCCTCTAACCTTGCCAAGTCCTTCTCATCCTTTCCACCCCACCTTGTGCATCAACTCTGTTGCAGATCTTTGTGTCATCTGCAAAGAGACATACTTTTCCTGCCAGTCCCTCTACAATGTCACTTATAAAGACATTGAATAGGACCAGTCCTAATACTGAACCCTGTGGTACCCCACTAGTAACCCCCCTTTCTTCAGAGTGGACTCGATTTACTATTATCCTCTGTGTCATATTCTCCAGCCAATTCTTTACCCAGGCTATCATCTTGGGACCCACTCCCAGGCTGGCTAACTTGTATATTAATCTTTTGTGTGGGACTGAGTCAAATACCTTGCTAAAGTCTAGGTAGGCCATGTCCACAGCCCTTCCCTGATCTACTACTTTGGTCACCCAGTCAAAGAAATCTATTAGATTTGTCTGGCATGACCTTCCTGCTGTGAATCCATGCTGCCTTGGGTCCTGTGCCCCTCTGGCCTCTAGGTACTCGACAATTCTTTCCTTCAGAAGTGAGTCCATCATTTTTCCCTATCACTGAGGTTAAACTAACAGGTCTGTAGTTTCCTGCTTCTGCCCTGCTCCCACTTTTGTGAAGGGGAATCACATCTGCCCTCCTACAGTCCTCAGGTACCAACCCACCCTCCCATGATTTGTTAAAGAGGGTAGTCAGTGGTGTCACTAGCTCTACCCTTAGTTCTTTTAGAATTCTGGGATGAATCCCATCAGTCCCCATTGCTTTGTCCTCCTTCAGTTTTAAGAGTTCTTTCAGAACCCTTTCTTCTGTAAATGGGCTGGTATCAACTTCTGTATCCAGAGTGTTTCTATTGTTTGTTTTAGGTATCTCCCTCTCTTCATTTGTAAATACTGAGCAAAAATATTTGTTTAGTATCTCTGCCTTTTCACAGTCACCCTCTGCCCATCCCTTCCCCTTTATTAAGCTTCACTATCCCTCCTCTAGTCTTCCTTCGCTCCTGATGTACCTAAAAGGTTTTATCCCCCTTCTTAACTGAGTTGGCTATCTTTTCCTCAGTTCAGGCCTTTGCTGTTCTGACTGACTTCACAGCTTCCTTTTGCTTTAACTGATACAATTCTCTGTCCTGCTCCTTCTGTGATTCCTTGTACTTTCTTAATGCTTTCTTTTTCTCTTGAACCTTCACTGCCACCTCCTTTGAGAACCATAGTGGTTTCTTACATCATTTTGTTTTGTTTATTTGCTTCACACAAAGGCTTGTTACCTCTGTGATGGCAGTTTTTATTATTCCCCATTGTTCTTCCACCCCTCCTTCCTGCCCATTTGCTAGTGCATTCCTTAGGCACTCACCCATTTTGGCAAAGTCAGCCCTCCTGAAGTCCAGTACTTTTGCCTTTGTATGGCTTGACTCTATTGCTGTGTTTATTATGAACCATACTGTTTGATGGTCGCTAGTTCCCAGATGGCAACCACTTCTACATCTGTGATCCTCTCTCCATCTCCATTTGAGGGACCAGGTCTAAGATTGCTCCCTCTTGAGTGGGTTCCAATACTAGTTGTCTAAGGCATGCCCCTGTAGGGCATCTAGAATTACCCCACTCTTGGAAGTGGCTGCTGCAACTGCACTCCAGTTAACTTCTGGTATGTTCAGATCACCCATCAGCAATATCTCCCCTTTATCTGCCATTTTAAGTATACTTTCTATCATTTCCTTGTCCATTTCCTCCCCCTGAAAGGGGGGTCTGTATACAACCCCTGTACAGATTGTGGTGCCATTGCCTGTCTCCAAAGCTACCATAATATATATATATATATATATATATATATATATATAATAGAAAGCAAAAACTCCATTTAATGCATCAGTTAGGGTTTGTTCACAGTGACAAAAGTGAGGAAATTCAGTGTTAGGGTTGAAACCCCCTTGACCCCTCAGCCCACCCCAACTGGCATCAGGGTGCGCATTGGGGTCATGTCTAACTTTCACCCCATCACATGCATAAAGCAGAGGTATGGGAGAATGGGGTGAGAGTTGGGACTGATGACTTAACCGCACCCAGTGCCGGACAGAAGTCTCAATAACTAACACCTCTCTCACTAGCTGTGGCAGAACAACTATCTGCCGATAAACAATTTTGCCTCTAATTCCTTCTTTTTGAGAATTATGTGACAAATAGTGAAAGTAATGCAGCGGCGGGAGCACGGGGCCCCCACCATGTGATGTATTGTGATATAGTAACAGGAACAGCAACACAAACAGAAGTGCCAACAGTGGCACACATGGTAACAGAAACATAAATGGTAAAGGAAACGTTAATAGAAAAGCAAGCGCAAAGTGACACCAAAGCAAACAGTGACGCAAACAGACATTGAAGCATATATGAAAACACAACTGGTAATGCGAACAGTGATGGCAGTGGTATTTTACATGGAAATGTTAAGTGTCACAGCAAAAAGAATGCAAAAGGGAAAAGAAACAGAAACGCGAATGCAAGCGCACACAGAAACGCAAACCATAATCCGCACAGCCACGGTACTGCAATAGTAAACACAAATGGTAAAGCTAACATGAAGAATAATGCCAAAGGAAACAGAAATGGGAATGGAGGCACATACGGAAACACAAACCGTAACGTGCATGGTCACGGAACCGCAATTGTTAACGCAAATGGTAACGGTAACAGCAACAATAATGACAAAGGAAAGAGAAATGCAAATGCAAGTGAGTACAGAAACAGAAACCATTATGTGCATGATCATGGTACCGCAATTGTAAATGCAAATGGTAACAGTAACAGCAAAAATAATGCCAAAGAAATAGAAACGAAACAGAAATGCAAGCATGTATGAAAATGCAAACCGTAACACACGTGGATGGTACCACAATTGCAAATTAAACTGGTAATGGTAACAGCAACAATAATGCCAAATGACACAGAAACGCAAACACAAGCGAAAATGCACACGGTGGTGTAGACGGTAATGGTGCCACAAACGGTAATGGAAACGCAACTGGAAACGCTAACTGGCACAGTAACAAAAGGGCACACCCTTCTTTTCCCCAAAAAATGCATTGGAAAACACAGTGAAAACAAAGAATGTATACATAACGATGGGCCTCGGAGCAGAAAATGAGGACTTAGAATATTAAATTGCTTATATCTCAGGAACCGTACGATGTAGAAAAAAATGTAAATTTCATATGAATTATGACTTTCCTGGCTAGTTTTTTACTTCACCCCCAGTCAGGAGGCTAAGCATTTTTGTGACGAAAAGTACGTTTCTTGCACCGTTTCCGAGATACGGGCCCCGAAAGGCATGACGGGTGCCATAATGTTATCCAATTGGAAAAAGCATTAACTTTGGAGTGCTGTCACTGTGCCGCCCTGTAATTTTTTTTCACCAAATCACAAAAAGGCACATCAGTGGGATGTCAGCTTTCCTCTCTCCAAATTGCAGCCCAAAAGACCAAACCGTTATTTTGCAGCAGGGTGGCAAAGGATTCCTGTAATGTGATGGATGCTGTAATGTTATCATGTGGGAAAAAGCATCAACTTTGGTGTGCCATAACTTTGCCGCCCTGTAATATTGTTTCACCAAATCACTGAAAGACACATCTGTGAGATATTGGCTGTGTTCTCTCCAAATTTCAGCCCAAAAGACCAAGCCATTCTTTTGCAGCAGGGTGGCAAAGAATTGCTGTTATTTTGCCATAGCCTGGAAAAGTAGTGTGGCAATTTGTGAAGGCTTTTGCAAAAATTTGCGACACTTTAGTGAGTGCAACACTACTTTACGAAAGTACTTTTCCTGAAACTTGAAAAACATATTTCTAGGGTGTTTAACTTCAAAATAAAGACAAGCCTAGCATCCTCAGGGTCCGACTAGGTAAACACAAAAAGAATTGTGTTGCTAGAGGGTCCCAAATTTAAATGCCAAGCATTTTTCTAATCACCAACTGAAAAAAAAAATGGTGGATTTACAAAAGTAAAAGAGCTATTTGTGAAAGTAAAAACTGCATTTGCAAAAGTGTTGAACTTTTTGTTAACTTTTCCCATAGAATTATAATGGGAACTTGTTTTTTGAATAACTTTTGAACTGTTTAATATTTGTTCACGGAATCTTCAAAAGGCACATTGTGGACCCTAGCTGCACGTTTCCTGAAGTTTTCAGACTGGTCACGCAAACTGTGCGACCAATAGGTGAGAGCAATTGGTTATCGCTTAATAACTCCACAGCCATATATCCAACCGGTAAGAAAGTTGGCAGATCCCAACCTCTACCTTGCCCAATCATGCATACCAAATTTCAGGAAAATCCATTGAATGATGGCATAGAAACATAGAAACATAGACTTTGACGGCAGATAAGGACCGCTAGGCCCATCTAGTCTGCCCATTTCCCTACCTACAGGATAGGCCGCAGATCCTAGTTAACCAACAGCCTATTTCTTCCTACCCCCCACAAGAATTGCCTTATGTCTGTCCCATGCATTCTTGAATTCTCCCACAGTTTTAGACCCCACAACCTCCTCAGGAAGGCTGTTCCATGCATCCACTACCCTCTCTGTGAAATAATACTTCCTCACATTACCCCTGAACCGCCCTCCTTCTATCTTTAAATTGTGTCCCCTTGTTCTTGCAAGTCTCTTTTCTGAAGATGCTACCCTCTTGGACTTTGTTGATTCCACTGAGGTACTTAAAGTTTCTATCATGTCCCCCTCTCCTTCTTTCCTCAAGGGTATACATATTAAGCTCCTTTAATCTCTCCTCATATGGCTTCTCTTGCAGACCCTGCACCATTTTAGTTGCCCTCCTCTGGACTGCCTCTATCCTGTCTATTTCCTTGCGGAGATGGGGTCTCCAGAACTGGACACAGTACTCCAGATGGGGTCTCACCAACTGTCTGTACAGAGGGATAACAACTTCCTGTTTTCTGCTGATGATGCCTCTCCCTATACATCCCAGTATACCCCCAGCCCTCCCTACTGCCTTCTCACATTGCTTGCTAACCTTAAGGTCATCTGATATGATTACCCCCAGGTCCCTTTCCTTTTTTGTTGTTGTTACTACCTCCCCACCCATTGTGTATTCTTCCCCTGGGTTCTTGTTTCCCAGGTGCATTATTTTGCACTTCTTTGCATTGAATCCTAGCTGCCATACTTCTGACCATTCCTCCAACCTTGCCAAGTCCCTTTGGCAAAGTTATTAAGGTGCAAAATTTGACCCTTTAACCTTAAAAGTGCTACTGTACCCTAACTATGGTAGCACTACTGTGTCACCATAATTTATATATATATATATATATATATATATATATACGTATTAGAGGCAAAAAATTCCATTTAATGCATTAGTTAGGGTTGTTCCACACTGACAAAAGTGAGAAAATTCGGTGTTAGGGTTGAAAGCCCCCCTTGGACCCCCACACCCCCAACTGGCATCGGGGTGTGCATTAGGGTTGTCGACCATAACTCTCACCCATCACAGGTGTAAAGAAGCAGAGGTGTAGGAAAATGGAGGGAGATTGGGACCAACAACCCTAATCTTGCTCGATGCCGGTTGGGAGTGTGGGGGTCAAGAGGATTTTCAACCCTAACACAATTTCCTAGCTTTTAGCCGTTGTGGAACAACCCTAACTAATACATTAAACTGAGTTTTTGCCTCTAGTACCTTCTTTTTGAGAATGATAACGAGAAACAGTGAGATGTAATGCAGCGGCGGAAGACTACGCTCCTGCCGCGTGATGTCTTGTCACATAGTAACATTGTGCCTGCAAGCGCAAATGTTAATGCGCATGGTGATGCAAAGTGAAACAAAAGAGAAACAGTAGTGTAGACAGAAATGTTAAAAACAACTCAAAAGGGCCAAATGAAAGCATAAAAGGTAATGCATGGTGGCGTGGGCGTGAGCAGCTAAGTGAAATGGGAATGGAACCGCAAGCGGAAACGGTAACGGTAACAGTAATGGAAGAGCACAGGCTGGTTTTCCCCAAAAGCTGCATAGAGAAAGACAGTGAGTACAAAGAATGTATGGATAATAATGGTTCTCAGAGCAGAAAATGAAGGGTTGGAATATTAAATTGCTTACTGTATATCTCAGGAACCATACGACATAGAAAATAAATGTAAAATTCATATGATTTATGACTTTCCTGGCTAGTTTTGTACTCAGATCTCTGCTAGGGGGCTAAGCATTTTTCCAACGAAAAGTCCGTATCTCGCACCGTTTCCGAGATACAGGTCCTGAAAGGCGCGGTGAACGCCGTAATGTTATCCTATGGGGAAAAAAGAGAAGTTCAGAGTGCAATAACTCTGACTCCCTGTAATATTTTTTCACCAAACCACAAAAAGACATATCTGTGGGATGTTGGCTGTGTTCCCTCCAAATTTCAGCCCAAAAGACCAAACTGTTATTTTGCAGCAGGGCGTCAAAGGATTCCTGTAATGTGTTGGACACCGTAATGTTATCCTATGGGAAAAAGCATCAACTTTGGAGTGCCATAATTTTGCCGCCATGTAATATTTTTTCAACAAAACACTGAAAGGCACATCTGTAAGATGTCAGCTGTGTTCCCTCCAAACTTCAGGCCAAAACACCAAACTGTTCTTTTGCAGCAGGGTGCCAAAGAAATGCTGTCATTTTCCCACAGCCTAGAAAAGTACTGTTGAAGTTTGCGAAAGCTTTTGCAAGTCGTTACGACAGTGTCATAGAGTGCGACAGTACTTTGTAAATGCTTTTTCCAGAAATTTGAAAAACATATTTCTGGGGTGTTTTACCCCAAAATAAAGACATGGCTAGCATCCTCAGGGTCCTACTAGGTGAATACAAAAAGAATGAGGTTGCTAGAGGGTCCCAATTTTAAATGCCAAGCATTTTTCTGATCGCTAACTGGAAAAAAAATGGTGGATTTGCGACAGTAAAATGGCCATCTGCAAAAGTAAAAACTGCATTTGCGACACTGTCGAACTTTTTGTTAACTTTTACCATTGACTTATAATGGGAACTTGTTTTTTGAATAACTTTTGAACTGTTTAATATTTTTTCAAGAAATCTTCAAAAGGCACATCGGGGACCCCGGCCGCATGTTCCCTGAAGATTTCAGACCAGTCACACAAACAGTGCGACCTGTAGAGACAACAGTAAAATTCCAGAAAAGCATAAATGCGTGTGCGTTAGCAACAATAACTCCATAGCCGTATGTCGACCGTAGAAGCTAGCAGATCCCAAAGCGTATAGGTCTTGATCGTGTATTCAAATTTCAGGCAAATTGTCAAATGGCTGCAAAAGTTATTAAGGTGCAAAATTTGGGGTTTAACATGTAAATGGCTCCTCAACCTAACTATAGTGACACTACCATGCCACTATAAGATATATATATATATATATATATATATATATATATATATATATATACATAACCTTCACCATCAGTCCTTCCTCTCGATCACACTCTGAGACAGGGTAAACATCATTAAAATGAATGTTCTTTCCAGACTCCTTTACCCTCTAGCGTGTTGTCCATCAGACTCCCCTTGCTAGGGTTTCATTCCCTGCATAGTATAATTTTCTCCTTCCTTTGGCAAGGCAAAAAACCCAGGAGGGCATACATCAAGCTTGCAGTCTCAAAGCAAATTGGGCATCTTAGCCTACCAGACTTAGGTGGAACCTACCCAAGACTCAAAAGAGCAGCTTTGCATGCAATGGCTACAAATAGAAGAGCTACTCTATGAACAATAAGACATCTTGTTAGCTTCCATGGTCTACACTAGGGTGAATGCACTACTTAAACCCGTAAGGTATACTCCAGTCACCACATCCATGTATACCTATGCCCAGTTATCCAGGCTAATGAAACTGCTCTGGAACCTGTCACATCCCAGCCATTATGGAACAACAATAATTTCTACATTGGGGTAAGCCTGTCTTTAAACAGTGGCAGAATAGGAACATTACTACCCTAGAGCACATCATTGTGGAGGACAAATGGGTGACTTTCGTCCAGATGCAAGCAAAATGTCACCTTCCTAACAAACTGGTATTCTTTTCCCTGCAGGTCAGACATTCGGCTATCACACTCATTGGTGTGTTATCACTGGTGCCTCCAAGAACCCCTGTTCTACCTCAGCTTCAACAGGGGGCATCTGTGCTCCATGCTATTTCATTACTTTACTGTGTCACTCAACCCCAGTTGCCACACAGATTTGGGTCACTTGTAGACTACAGGATGGAGGCCCCTTACTTGGGAAGCTTTGGGCAAAACATGGGGCAAGATCTGGTCTTACACCCATTAGCATGTTAAAATAGATCACTATAGTTTGATGTAAACTAAAATGCTTCAGAATATGTACGTGTATGAGGTGCGACATTCCACCTGGCATGCTGAAACATATTCTTTTGGACTGTGCCAAGACACAACCCCTGTTGCAACAGGTGCAACAGTCACTAGACACCATGCTCTAACAAATACATTCACCCCAGAGAAAAGCCTTCTGGGGTTGCGGTGGAAACACTCATGAGCACTAGGAACATCATTTCACCCTAATAACCATGGCTATTAAAAAATAATATTGAGGCACTGGATTTACCAAGACATGCCTAAATTTCAGGAATGGTACACTAAAGTAATGCAGGCCATCAAGATAGAAAAGATGCTGACCTCCAAAAGACATAGGTATAAATGCTTTAAGAAGTATTGAGAATCCCTTTATGCCTTATTAGGGATAGGAGACTTGCAATGAATCTTACTATGGTAATCTATGCAGTGCATCTGTAGTAATTCTTTACTTATGATATCTGCTTGTTAACCTGACCACCTGTCATCTGTCTTAGGCCTTGGATAAAACTGAGTGTGGGGGTTATGTCCTGCGCTGTATGAGCTAAATGATTTGGTGTATTGTTTACTTTTGCCTTGTGCTGTTTTTTGATGTTGTCACTTTGTTTTTGTTACAAAATTTCAATAAAGCATATTAATTAAAAAATAAGAGGGAACTTCAAAAACACACAGGAGAGAAGGATATGGAAACTAAAATATATCAAACAGTTCAATTCAAACTTTAAGAGACTCCCTTGGGACATTAGACTTACGACACAGTGTGGAAAACCCTAATATTTTATTTTACTTTTTACAAATACATTTTTTTCCTTTCTGTGGCCCCCCCCATCCACCCCCCACCATGTTCTCTGTGTATCCTAGGTCTTTATTATTCAGTGTTCCTGTCAGGATATATTTCAAATTAACACTTCAAGGCATCCATTCGGCTTCTGTGATGAATACCTTAGCACTTCCTGCTAATCATCCCCTCACAGCTATAGATCTGTCTCTATTAATTACCCACCAACCCTTATTAAGTTCCTCCCACCGATCCTATCATGATTATTTTGAAACAATGCATCACAGAGTATATAAATGCTGCTTATTTTGCTCAATTTGCTATTTTCCTGAAGAAGGGACCTGTGGGTCCCTGAAAGCTTGTGTACTATACTATTTTTGTACAAGACATATGTTGGTCCAATACAAGATATCAGTCACACTTCAAGTGTCTGTTTTAATGTAACTGCATGGTAGGTAATCATTAATTACATGCAATGGGGTAATTACACAGTACTTACATGTTTCTTGCATGCAACTGCATTGCACTTGGAATGCAGCTACAGTGCAGTTACACTGTAACTACAGTCTTGTTAAGGATACTTAAAATAAAGTGTTGCCAAGATATCAAACTAACCAGCAATGATTGTACAAGGTAACAAGAAAAACAGTATAAATGGATTATTGTAAAACAAACAAAAAAATTGATATATAGAAAATGGTGTTTTCTTTAGATCTGTTCTTTGCACACAGATACAGTAAGGTTCAAACAGTTCAGCTGAATCCTAATTCATGAATGATAAACTTTTGCTTGACAATGCAGCCACTGGAGTTTGAAATGGTCTAGCTAGACAAGCCATTTTATTGAATAAGCTACCCTCCATTTCATCACAATTATTGCAATGAGGTTTATTTTAAAGCTATGGCAGTGCAGCTTGAAAATCAGATTTGATATATAATTCAGCTTTTGAAAAACCAAGATCCTGACAGTCTTAAGAGGATAGTGAGACAGCTCCTCTCTGTGTAGTATATGGCACTGTGCTCAATAGGAACTGCAAATTGATGAATCAGGACTTGGCAAGTACCCATATGCTTCATGTAACAAATGAGAACATTCTGATCTTTTGCAAGTGGTGCAGAGGATAGACGTGCATGCATTCTATCATACTGACCCTCATAATAAGAAGGTTATGAATTTCTTTCCTAGCAACATCAGTCATGTTCCATAAAGTAATGAACTTCAAGACTTAGCTCTGCTGCTGTAGCCAGGAGAAAAGGAGATCACTGTTTCACAGAAAGTCAGTGTCCTTTTAGTGACTGTGGTGGTGGATGGAGGTCTGGATCACACACTGACTCTGAAAAACAGGGCTGAAAATGGAACTGAGTGCATAAAAATTAGAATGGCACATATACAGTACCCTCATTGATACAACTTTTTTTCTGAAAATAAAGAGCCATAAGGATGAACCTGGCCAACATAAACTAAATAAATAAATAAATGATGCAGCTGCTTCAGGCCATTTAGGAAATCCACTTCAGGTCTGACACAATAGGAGTGATATAAACATAGAAACTTAGACTTTGATGGCAGATAAGGACCACTTGGCCCACCCAGTCTGCCCATTTCCCTACCTACTGGATAAGCTACAGATTCTAGTTAACCAACAGCCTACTTCCTGCCACCCCCCACTACAATTGCCTTGTGTCTGTCCCATGCATGTCTGAATTCCCCCACTGTTTTAGCCCCAACAACCTCCCCAGGAAGGCAGTTCCACACATCCACCACTCTCTCCGTAAAAAAATATTTCCTCCATTACCCTGAGCCGTCCCCTCTATCTTTATTGCCCCTTGTTCTTACACATCTCTTTTTCTGAAAGATGCTACCCTCCTGGACTTTGTTGATTCCCTTGAGGTACTTGAATGTTTCTATCATTTCCCCCCTGTCCCCCTGTCCCTCCTTTCATCAAGGGTATACATATTAAGCTCTCTCAGTCTCTCTTCATATGATTTCTGATGCAGACCCTGCACCATTTTAGTTGCCCTCCTCTGGACTGCTTCCATCCTGTCTATGTCGTTGCATAGATGAGGTCTCCAAAACTGCACACAGTACTCCAGATGGGGTCTCACCAACTGTCTGTACAGAGGGATAACCACTTCCCTTTTTCTACTTGTGATGCCCCTTCCTATGCATCCCAGTATCCCCCTGGCTCTCCTTACTGACTTCTCACATTGCTTACCCACCTTTAGATCATCTAATATGACTACCCCCAAGTCCCGTTCCATTTTTGTTGTTGCTAGTACCTCCCCTGCTATTGTGTACTCTTCTCCTGGGTTTTTGTTTCCCAGCTGCAATACTTTGCACTTCTTTGCATTGATGCAGTTGTAGCCACTTTGCATATGGCTAAGCTACTATGGTTACAGTGTATATATAATAAAGAAAGACAATTCACTCTAAAAAAAAAAGCTATGTTAATGCACAAGTTAGGCATATTATAAATGTGACAAAAGTAAGAAAATGCAATGTTAGGGTTTTTGACCCTAACACTATTAACCTCCATCCACCACCCTATGAATCCTACCAAACTGAATACTACAGCACAATCTAAGTTTCAAACTTACAGTATGTTCTAACATCATAAATAAATAACATAATATGAGGAATACAGTTACATCCTATGATGAACACTGCATTTGTACATTGTGAGACACAATGCCACAACATACAGGCCTGGCATATTGTGTGTGACATTGCTGCTGCTGGCCACTCACTATGTCTGCTACAACTCTGGCGCAATGTGTGTGAAGATTCAGTGCAGGCTACTTGCAAAATCCTCTTCAGGTCTGGGGCATTATGTGTGATGATGCAACTGCTGTGCAAGTAGCATATACACACAAACATAAGCGCGCAAACACACACACACACAAATATGCACACACCCACTCCCTACAGTAAATCTTACAACCTTGTGTGTCAGAACATGCAAGTGTAGAGTTTGTCATGGGTTGCAACAGTGTTTCTTGTACATGCATACAACTCACAAAGTAGCTGCTTAGTAACATGCCTACACATGACCTGCATCTTACTTTTGGCCACTCAAGAAGCAGCTCCATCATGACACACAAAGCACTAGACCTGTGCCAGAGTTGAAGAGTGGGCCTACAGGCTACTCATAAAGCAATTGCATCATCACGCACATTGTCTTAGAATCATAGCTTGCCTAGTGCATGGCCCTGCAATGCCATGTATACTTTCTCCAATGTTGAGACTGTCATGATAGTATTCATTTTATTTTATTTACTTATTAACGTCCGGTGAGGCTATGACCAAATCTGCCCATTTTCATAAATGACCAGACAAGTGCAGTCAAGAGGAAGAGCGGATTACAAGCAAACAGTGGATGTGCCATTACAATGTAGACAGCTGGTGTATTGTCGGTAATTACAGGGTAAGCAACATGGCATTTTACAGGCATTGACAATTATCCATGGTACACAACCAGTCCCGTAATTTAGATTTGAAAACAGAGAGATAGAGTTTGGTCAGGCACATGCTGAGGTAATGAGTTATAGAGACAGGGCAGCTGGTAAAGTAAGACCCTTTGGCCAGCACCTGTTCTAAGCAATGGGATTTTGTAGTAAACACTGGCTGCTGATGTGGTTTGAGTCGGGGGCGACCTGGGTTGGAAGAAAGTGTTATAGATAAGTGGTGCATTGTTCATGATGATTTTCCTTGCCATTGTACCAATGCAAAACTTGATAACAGGGTAAGTAATTTGGCCTTTTTGAACAGGTCACAGTGGTGGTTCTGAGGAGGGGGAGTTAAGTAGCAAATCTGGAAACTTGTTATATAGAGTTTTGACCTTGTGGAACTCTGTCAGTTACCATGGAACAGAGGGTTATGCCATAGTTGATAAGTGGTAGCAGGAATGATTGAGCCAGGAGGTGTCTTGTTGAGAGGAGCAAGAAAGGGTTTATCCAGTATATTGCACCCAGTCTCTGGTGCATTGTTTTAAACAAGTGGATAATGTGGTTACTAATGGTTAGGTTGGAGTCAATGTGGGGGCCTAGATATTTGAAGACAGGGACTTTTTTGATGTTTGCTCCATTTAAAGTAGTGATTGAGGAGCTGACACTTTCTAGCAGTTTCTTTCTTGGAGTTGTGGAAATTCATATATTTTGTTTTAGAAGCATTTAGTACATGCTTGTGATCAATGAACCATTTTTGCACTAAGATGAAATTGGTTTGGAGGGTGCTCTATAGGCCATTAGTGCTATCACTGCTGTGAAGATCACGGTATCATCAACGTAGAGTAGGAATTTGGTCCCTTTTCATGCCAGTGGGAGAGTGTTCAGGAATAAACTGAAAAACAGCAGGCCCAGAATGGACCCCATGGGACTCCAATGGAGACTGGCAGAACAGAGGACAGACAGTCGGTGATCTTTGTCATCTGCATGCATCCTGTCAGGTAGCTCTGACATCATACCAGCACTTACATTGAGCAACCCAACTCACCAAGATTCCTAATAAGAATCTGATGGTTCACCAGGTCAAAGGCCTTGGTGAGGTCTATGAAAACTGCCATTGCTAGTTGACCCTGGTCCAGGTACTGGTGGTTGGACTGCGTGAACCCCACCAAGGCTGATTCCGTACTGTGGCCAGGATGGAAGCCATGCTGGGCAGAGGTTAGAGTCCCTGTTTTGCTCGTGAAGTCATGGAGTTGGTTGAAAACTATGCATTCAAAGACGTTGGCAAGGGGGTCATGTGCAAAGAAAGTGAAAGTTGTATGTCATGAAAATGGTTTGTGAGACATTAAAATTGGTTTCTAGGTAACAAAAACAGGCCCTGTTTTGTGACATTGAGCAGCTTTATTTTACTAATAATTTAAAGAATATTGTTTCTGTTGGAAAATAAAACTTGAAGAATCAACTTTACATTCCCATTCTGTGACTACTTAAGTCTCGATTATAGCTCCAAGCAATATTTTGGCCCACTTTTAGTACTCCTAGCATGAAAATAGGAAGATGCAAATATGAAAACAGGTCTGTGAGTCATGAAAATAGCCTGTTTTCATGACTCAGTACAGGCTACTTTTATTAATGATTTAAAAACTTATTTTGGAGAAAAAAAGAACAGCTGTTGTAGAATCAATATTTCACCCAACTTTTTGACTACACAGGTTTTAAACTGCAGCTCCAAGCACTTGTTTTTGATATGCAAAGTTTCCCTTCCTTCTTCACCCTTTCATAATTACTAAGAATCATGAAAAGGGAAGCCTTATCAAAACAAAATGGATATCAACTCATGCAAATGAAAACTATTGTTGTTTCAAAAAATACCATATAAACAATTCATAAAGAATTAACTGTGCATGTGTGAAAGCAGGATTTTATTTTCTTAATAATTTAAAAATTACAAAGCTCTCAGTAAAGCCATCCATGAAAGAATAATTCTTAGGAAAAGACAAAGAATGAACTCTGAGATATTTTTGCACTAATGGTGAGCAAAAATGTCTTAAAAAAAGATATCTGAAGGTCTTGGAAGTGACGATGTTCACTCTGAATCAATCCCGAACTGAGCCATGGCACTCCTAATTTCATAATTGGCTTCGAGGATTGGAGAACTGGTACAGCAGGGCAGAGATTAGTGAGCTAGAGATTAATGAACTATGAGATCAGCTTTACAAGCAGAGAAATCATCTGAGATGAAATAATTTGCATATTAGGAGACTCCCCAAAGGGATTTAGGGGAAAAGATCAATGGCCTTGCTGGAAATTTGCTTACCCAGGGTCTTAGATTTGAACTGCAAACAGGGTCGAGTGAAACTTAAAGTATCAAGAAGCCCCACACTCCCCTAAGGATCAGTCAAAATGCCACTTATATGCAAAAAGTGAAAAATCTCATCAATAACAACAAAGGCATGTTAGTGAGTAAATTTGGCAGCAAGTACACCAGTCACCCAGGCACTTCAACACTGGGTCTTCATCAGGGGGTATAAGGCTTGTCATGGCTGTTTACATTTTTAAATGCTATGAAACTGCATTTACTCTAAACAAATAAATACAGTTTTGACATAGCTGTAAACAACAGCCTTTCCTTTAAAAGGCTATGAAGCCATTTTTTTTTTAAATTCAGTAGGTAAAAATAATGGGTTCAGGTATCCTTTAAAAACATTTGATTTACATTGCATGCATACAAGAGACACATTTTACAGATGTGAAACATAAACTGCTCAAGGGCTGGGTGGGGCTTGTTATGCTGCATCCTACTGCTCACACAAAAGAGGTGTGACGATCTTGGTGCATAAGTCCCTTTTCTTTCAGAACACCAGAGTTGTCAGTGACCCTAAGAAAGGCAGGTTTGCATTTTTCCAAGGGATACTATATAGGAATACTATGATGTCTGGTCATGTACAGTATATTCCCCTGCAGATTTTGACCCTGAGATTTTCAAAGACGTTGGCTATCCTACACAGGGAACAATTTACCCAAATTTAATTATGGGTGGAGACATTAGTTGCTCGCTGGATCCTTCTCTAGACTGCTGTCATAGTGATGCCTACCACATGGCAGAAATAGATAACTGGAAGCTGGCTCTCTGTGAGTTAGACCTTATTGATGGGTGTACAGTATGTGCTCCAACCCAAGAATCAGGGAATTTAACTTCTTTTCAAATACTCAGAAGACTTGGTCCTTTCTGAACTATATATTCCTCCCTAGGGATATACCCATGAGTTGCCAACATTAACATCAGTCCAGTAATGGTTTTAAATCATACCTGAGTCTCCTTTACACTATATCTGGTCATCAGTAAGCAGTTGGAGAGTGTCTGTAGAGCTCCTTCATATCTGATACCAGATGAAGAATTCTAGAAGGTGCCTACAGAGCAATGGAATATATATATATATATACACTATATCTGTTTGCACCCTCAGCCCCATCTAAAGCAACACTGTGATATGTGTGTAGAAATCTTATATGATATATTGTAATAGAAACATAGACTTTGATGGCAGATAAGAACCACTTGGCCCACCTAGTCTGCCCATTTCCCTACCTACAGGATAAGCTGCAGATCCTAGTTAACCAACAGACTATTTTTTCCTACCACCCACAAGAATTGCCTTATGTCTGTCCCATGCATTCTTGAATTCTCACACAGTTTTAGGCCCCACAACTTGCTCAGGAAGGCTATTCCAGGATCCACCACCCTCTCTGTGAAAAAATACTTTCTCACATACATTGCTCCTGAGCCGTCCCCCATCTTCAAATTGTGTCCCCTTGTTCTTGCACATCTCTCTTTCTGAAAGATGCTACCCTCTTGGACTTTGTTGATTCCACTGAGGTACTTAAAAGTTTCTATCATGTCCCCCCTCTCCCTTCTTTCCTGCAAGGTATACATATTAAGCTCCTTTAGTCTCTCCTCATATGGCTTCTCTTGCAGATGCTGCACCATATTAGTTGCCCTCCTCTGGACTGCCTCCATCCTGTCTATGTTCTTGCAGAGATGGGGTCTCCAGAACTGTATGCAGTACTTCAGATGGGATCCCAACAACTGTCTATACAGAGGGATAACAACTTCTAGTTTTTTACTTGTGATGCCTCCTCCTATACATCCCAGTATCCCCCCAAGCCCTTCCTACTGCCTTCTCACATTGCTTGCCAACCTTAAGGTAATCTGATATGATTACCCCCAGGTCATTTTCCATTTTTGTTGTTGTTTCTACCTCCCAACCCCCATTGTGTACTCTTCCCCTGGGTTTTTGTTTCCCAGGTGCATTATTTTGCATTTCTTTGCATTGAATCCAAGTTGCTATACTGTACTTATGACCATTTCTCCAGCCTTGCCAAGTCCCTTCTCATCCTTTCCACACTTCCTTGTGTATCAACCCTGTTGCAGATCTTTGTGTCATCTGCAAAGAGGCATACTTTTCCTTCCAGTCCCTCTGCAATGTTACTAATAAAGATATTAAAAAAGACTGGACCCATAACTGAACCCTGCGGTAACCCACTAGTAATTATCTTTTCTTCAGAGTGGACACCGTTTACAATTGCCTTCTGTGTCCTGCTGTCCAGCCAATGTTTTACCCAGGCTACCACCCTGGGACCCACTCCAAGGCTCGTTAATTTGTTTATTAAACTTTTGTGTGGGACTGAGTCAAATGTCTTGCTAAAGTCTAGATAGGCCATGTCCACAGCTCCTCCCTGGTCTTCTACTTTGGTCACCCAGTCAAAGAAATTGATTAGATTCATCTGACATGACCTTCCCACCTTGAACCCATTCTTCCTTGGGTCCTGTGCCCCACTGGCCTCTAGGTACTCAACAATTCTTTCCTTCAGAAGTGATTCCATCACTTTTTCTACCACAGAGGTCAAACTGACAGGTCTGTAGTTTCCTGCTTCTGTCTTGGTCCCACTTTTGTGAAGAGGAATCACATCCACCTTCCACCAGTCCTCAGGTACCACACCATCCTCCCATGATTTGTTAAAAAGGGGTAGTCAGTGGTGTCACTAGTTCTCCCCTTAATTCTTTTAGAATTCTGGGGTGAATCCTGACTTACATGGCTGTAAGAGAAAGATTGAGGATACAGGCCTGGAGAGCCAAATTAAAGTGCAGGCGTTGCAATCTTACATACAACTGGAACTTAGGGTATCTTAAGGCAATCAGGGAAGCCATTAATTTATTTCTCTCCACCGATGCCCACATAGCCTTTTTTTTTATTCCCAGCTAAGGGTACAGTTTTTAAATGCCTTTCTCCCCCTAATATTCTAGAAACAACTACTAATCAATCCTCACTGAACACAAATGCTAACAAGGAGAAAGGCTGTGATGACACTGTCCAGGAACAAGCAAATTCTAATAAAAATAATGATCTGCTAATGGAAATGGACCAGCTTGATGGCACCAATACAGGGACAAGCACTAATAATAGACTGGTTGTGGTTCTGGGGGACTCCATTATAAATTATATAGATGGCCAGATATGCAAACAGGACAAACAAAACAGAACCAGCTCAAGCTTTAGGGGTGCAAGGATCAGAGACACCAAAAGAGTCATTCCTGAAGTCTTAAATAATGCTGGTAGTAACCCATTAGTGATAGTGCATGCCAGCACAAATTACATCAATAAATTCACAATAGAGCACATAAAAACAGCTATATCTCACTAGTAAACACACTAGAGGCAAGGGGATGCGAGATCTGTCTATCCAAAATTCTGCCAGTCCCACAGCAAACATGGATAAAATGAATAAAATAAAAGCAATAAATGAATGGCTAAGGAAGTGGACACTAAGGAAAACAATAAAATGCATTACACGTTGAGAGAAATGTAATACTGACAACAGTTTGTTTAGCTGGGACAGCTTACATCTAACCAAATAAGGAAGTTACATCCTTGGGAAACAAATATTAGCAGAGATTGATAGGTCCTTAAACTAGAGGATTGGGGCAAAAAGGGGAGACATTGAAATGGCATTATGCAGTCGGTAGCAATTATAAATTTCTTCTGGGCAATACTAGGAGTCTTAATGTAAGACCAATGAACTCACAGGTATTCTGAAGAAGAAAATATTGATATTGCAGTAATCACAGAAACCTGGTGGGATAATGCCTCAACATGGCACAATGCTATACCAGGTTGCACTCTACCAAAAAACAGGGATAATAAAAAAGGTGGGGGGTCCGTAGATATGCAAAGAATACATTATGAATTATTGAGATACCAATTCATCTGGTTAGGACAATGACATAAAAGGATGCTGTGTACAAATTGGATATTGGAATGGGAAGAAATTATTGCTGGGCAATTTATACAGACCCCCATCAGCCAGTGCCTCATATAACCAGAACTTACTCAGAACTATCAGAGTTATTGCAAATAAGTCGGATGTTGTAATCATGGAAGATTTCAATTTACCTGGTATTGATTGGGATAACATGGCAGCATCAAGATTAGAGCAAATAGTCACTGAACCTACTAAGAATAAGAATAAATTGGACATTGTGTTAACCAATCTTTCAGTGGATATCTCAAACATTGAAATAGCTGGACCTATAGGAAACAGTGACCATAACACAGTAATTTTCACTATCAATAAACAAAAAACTTATATGAGGCATAGTACATATATACTGGTGATCACACAAAAGTTTACCAGTAGTGTGGTATACCAAGCACTGCACAAACAAAGTATCCTTTGAATGACATGTATACTGCTACTGTGCAATGACACGTGGTGCATGGTACCGATAAGCTTTTTTGTGACTACCACTGTAGATTTAACTTTAACAAAGGGGATTATGTAAAAATAAGAAATTCCTTCAATAATTATGATTGGGAAACTTTATTTTCTGACATTGGTACAAATGAATGTTGGGTTAAGTTGAGAAATATTATACATGATCTTGAACACAGATTTATTCCATTGAAAAAACTAGAAATACTAAAGGAAAAATACCACCATGGCTAACACACAAAGTAATGAAGCAAATAAGACTAAAAGAAAGGACTTTTAAAAATGTAAAAGTACTCAGAGAAAAACATAGCTGCATATGTCTGAACTGAAAAAACTAAAGAACTTATTAAAAAAGAGTGAAAGAAAATAGAATTCAAACTCTCCATATCAAAAGGTAACACAAGGGCTTTTTATTCATATATGAACTCAAATAAAATTTATGATCACACTAATACATCTATATGTAGGAATGGGACAAAATCAATAACAACAATGAGATATGTAACACCTTTAATGAATACCCTGGGACTGTCTTCTCAAAAAAAAAAAAAAAATGCTAGTATAAATATCCCTTCCAGGCATAACTATATGGAAATAACACCTAATGAAATAAAAACAGCAGTGTTATCCATTAAAAACAACTAGTCACCCGGTTCTGATAACATAAATACATATTTTTTAAAACAAACACTAAATGAGTTGTTTGGCCCTTTGACAATTATTCTCAATACATCTTATAGAGATGGTGTAGTATGAGAGGATTGACATAAGGCAATAGTTGTGCTCATTCACAAAAAAAGGGAGTAAGAACAACACAGATAATTACCACCCTATCATCCTCACATCTACAATGTGTAAGGTTATGAAAAAAATATTGAAATGTAAAATAGAACATGAGCTAGAGAGTAAAAAACTGATAGAAAATATTCAGCATGGTTTCCGTAAGGGGCGTTCATGCACCACTAACTTGGTTGGCTTTTATGAGAAAGATAGTAGCAGCCTTCATAGGAACTGCCCAACAGACATCATATATCTTGATTTCAAGAAAGCATTTGACAAGGTATCCCACACAATAGTAATTCAAAAAATTATCACTCTTGATTTAAATAGCTATACTATCAAGTGGGTAGATACAGTAACTGGCTAAATAACAGAACACAAAATGTCAGGATAGTAGATACTCTATCCCACAGCATTGATGTCACTAGCAGAGTCCCTCAGGGATTGGTGTTGGGCCCAACACTTTTTGGGATATATAAATCTGATCTACATCTGGGTATTTCAAGTCAAATTAGTAAATTCTGAGATGATACAAAAATATCATCAGAAGTGGATTCTGAGGAACAAATCAAAATGCTCAAACAAGATCTAATGCTAATTGAAAACTGGGCAGTGACAAATGAAATGTCTTTTAATTCACACAGATGTTCTGTTATACATCTGGGATCAAAAATTCCAAACATTAGTTGCACATTAAATGGTATCCCAATTAAATCAGTTAAATCTGAAAAGGATCTGGGCATTATTGTAAATTATATTTTTTTGCAAGGTGAGCATTGCAGGAAAATTGCTCAGGTAGGAAACTGTATCCTAGCTGCTATCAAAAGATCCTTCATAACAAGGAATGAAAACTGTATTCTCCCATTATAGAAATAATTTATAAGGCCACATACTGACTACACAGTCCTCTTTTGGGCTCTGTATCTTGAAAAAAATAAGCAAATTATAGAAAGCATGCAAAGAAGGACCACCAAGTTAATACCAAGGTTAAAAAATGATTCTTATGAAGACAGATTGACTGCACTTGGCGTGTATGACTTACAAACAAAGAGAAATCACAGGGACTTGTTGCTTCTATTTAATATATTACATAATGACACACTCATGAAGGAGTGCAGCATTAAATTTGCAGAAAAAACATAAATTTACGATGCCATAATGGGCAGATTTACATTCCAATATCAGTTACCAACAAGCAGAAACACTACTTTACCATCAGCGCAGTCACATTATGGAACTCTTTGCCTCAGCATATAGTTGAAATCAAAAATTTCAGGAAATACAAAAATGAACTAGATAAACTTTTGCTTGTGTTAGACATCTAATACTCCCCACTGGTGTGGGCCGATGGGCTGAGCACCTACTTCCACCCTAGTACAACAGAATAATACCGAGTAACAAGCATAGTTCCTGCATAGCTAGACTGGTCATGGGTAGACACATATCCAACCACATTACACATATTAAAGCAGCAGTATTTGTTAGTAACCATACACATTTTTCACTAATAAGGTTCATCTGCCAAAAATATTAAGATAAACATTTTTCTTTTCCTTGTCTTTCATTTCTGAACCAAGATATGGAGTCTTTAAGTTTTTAAATGTAGTCCCTACATCCCTACCTTTTTTGCAAATGACAGGTGGTATGCTGTTGTAGCTGACAGCAGTACCAGGTGGGGACTGGGTTCAGGGAGGACTAGGTTACTCTGCACAGGGGCACCCAAGTAAATCTGAACACAGGAAGCAATAACTGTAATGTCCAATACCAGAAATGGGATTCTAAAGTGTGGCTTTTATTCACATCCAAACTGAACAAACAAAGCATAGATGGACCCCCACAGGGCTACATTCCTGGTAATGCAGATAAGAGATAACAGAACACTTCTTCAACACTTCAGCCCTCAGGCTCTGAACCCACCAGGCACACAGCCTGGACTTGCACGCTGCTTTGGGTACACAGCCCGACTTGTACACTATTTGGGTTTTTCCTGGCCCGACTCCCCTGCTGGCCACTCAATCCCAGTCCATATGGCAGTGGACCACATTTTCTGTTGGTGGCTCCCCAAACCACCTTAGAGCCTTTGACTCCTTAAGGGAAATTTCCTTTCAATCCCACGTCTGGGTACTTCCCTCAGCACTGGCCAAGTGCCTGAGGCAAAGTAAAAGGGCCACAGAGCAAATCCATAGAGGTGAACCTGGTTACTAAAGATGGGGGTCTCCCACCTCCAGCTTCCACAGTCCATACCCAGCCATTTGTCTGGACATTAAACAACTATTTTTGAAAGCTTGGCAATGTAGATTAAATGCTAAACATATAGCACATTTCTACTACATGTCTTGGCTTTTCCCTTGTGCTGGACTTGAACATACTTTTACTTTGGCTAAGCCTATTCCTCTAGGCCTCCCACTGATTCAGCAGTCCAATCCCCACTTTAAAACAGTTCAGGTGAAACATAGGCCCTTTGACAAGAGCAGAACTCACCCTTTGGTTGCAGGTGCCCCACAGGCAAATCTTGACAGCTTCTGGTGCCACAACATAACTTAGAAAATAAGGCAGCTTCTTCCCTAGCCAGATCCAGGAGGTTGCCCCTGGAATAACAGGCAAACCTTCCACACCCATCCCCTCAGGGATGGGGCACAGAGATCAGTATCAGCGGTCTCCACCACTTCAAGAACAGCTTACTGTGTTACTCTTTAGGTGGAAACACACACCTTTCCCTAAAAGTAGCTCTATATCAGAGCTTAGGCTCCAAGAGCTTCTGCACAGACTGCTGTGCTCCTCTCTTCAAGACAGCTCACACACAACTTCTTCAGCTCACTTCAAAAACTCCCAACATTCTAACCTAACTCCCATCTGCAGATTCCAATGTGGCTGATGCAGCTGCGATAGTTCTATAGTGATGTCATCCCTCAGTCTCAGCTGAGACTGAGAACAGAGTGAGACAGTGTGAAATCCATTTAACTGGAGTTTCACAAGCTGCCTTCCCTGCCTACCACTAGGTCTTACTGGGATTCTAGTAACCCCAGGTAACAGGGGGGTTACATAAAAGTTGCCACGACCATGCCACACCCATGCCACAACCACCAAGAAAAAAATCTAATATTTTGTGCTGTTTACTATCAGGAACATGTGGAAGAACCATCCTAATGCAACTACAGCATGACTCTAGCATGTACCTTCAACAAGTAACATCAGGGGAAGAGATTTTTTTTTAATTGTGAATGGCAGCCATCTTTAACGACGTGAGCCATTTATTACAAAATCAGCTATGAAAAAAGTCCTAACACATCAGAGAAAACAAAAAATATACTGAGCATGAATCTTAGGTTGTCAGATACATTTTGGCTAAAAAAACTATATGATGAATTTTTTTAACGACTAACAAATACTGCTGCTTTAAATATTTATTTATTATTATTTATTTATTGAAAAGTTTCACCAGAAAAGGCATACTGAGCAACAACTGCACATTTTCAGGTGCAGCCTGGGGAAGAAGGGAGTGGGAGCATCAAACATACAAATCATAAACACAACTTTCAAGTTGTACGTTACAGTATTTACATACAATAAGAACTAAACAATTGAAGTGCTTGCAATTGATAGTTACATGCAGATATAGCTTACTGCTTACAGGAACACAAACATAGGTAGAGTCTGGAGAGAAACTTGTAGAAGAAACAATTCTGTAGCAAGAAACGGAGGTAGATGTAGATTAATGGCATGTGCAAGTAGGGGATTAATAATCAAGTTAGCCAGCCTGGGAGTGGGTCCCAGGGTGGTAGCCTGGGTAGCAAACTGGCTGCACAACAGGACACAGAAGGTAATAGTGAATGGAACACATTCTGAAGAAAGGGGGGTTACCAGGGGAGTACCTCAGGGCTCGGTACTGGGTCCAGTCCTCTTTAACGTCTTTATAGGTGACATTGCAGAGGGTCTGGAAGGAAAGGTATGCCTCGTTATGGATGACACAAAGATCTGTAACAGAGTTGATACACAAGGGGGGGTAGAAAGGATGAGAAGGGACTTGGCAAGGTTGGAGGAATGGTCAGACATATGGCAACTTAGATTCAATGCAAAGAAGTGCAAAGTAATGCACCTGGGAAATAAAAATCCAGGAGAAGAGTACACAATAGCAGGGGAGGTACTAACAACAACAATAATGGAAAGGGATCTGGGTGTAGTCATATAAGATGACCTAAAGGTGGGTAAGCAATGTGAGAAGTTAATAAGGAGAGCCAGAGGGATACTGGGATGCATAGGGAGGGGCATCACAAGTAGAAAAAGGGAAGTGGTTATCCATCTGTACAGACAGTTGGTGAGACCCCATCTGAAGTGCTGCGTGCAGTTTTGGAGACCTCATCTATGCAAGGACATAGACAGGATGGAAGCAGTCCAGAGGAGGGCAACTAAAATGGTGCCGGGTCTACATCAGGAACCATATGAAGAGAGACTGAGAGAGCTTAATATGTATACCCTTGATAAAAGAGGGACAGGGGGGCATGATAGAAACTTTTAAGTACCTCAAGGGAATCAACAAAGTCCAGGAGGGTAGCATCTTTCAGAAAAAGAGATGTGTAAGAACAAGGGGGCACAATTTAAAGTTAGAAGGGGGACGGCTCAGGGGTAATGTGAGGAAATTATTTTTAATGGAGAGAGTGGTGGATGCATGGAACCACCTTCCTGGAGAGGTTGTGGGGTCTAAAACAGTGGGGGAATTCAAACATGCATGGGACAGACATAAGGCAATTATAGTGGGGGGGGTTGCAGGAAGTAGTCTGTTGGTTAACTAGAATCTGCAGCTTATCCAATAGGTAGGAAAATGGGCAGACTGGGTGGGCCAAGTGGTCCTTATCTGCCGTCAAAGTCTATGTTTCTATGTTTCTATGGATGTGTTGTGTCAAATTGGCGGGGGATGGAGTCCCATGGCTTGGTGGAGTAGTGAGAGAAAGCAGCCTGTCCAACTGTGGTTGATCTACAGGGACTGTCAAGATCCCAGTGTCATGGGATCTGAGTGAATGGGGGGATGAGAAAGGGAGGAGGAGAGGTATGAGGGAAGAGAGTCAAACCTGAATTTGAATAGAAATTTGGCCCAGTGGGAAAGATGCCTGTCTTCAAGAGAGGGAAAAGATAGAGACTGGTAAAGATCAGAGTGGTGAGTGTGGGGGGGGGGTCCAAGGCAAAGTGGCAGAAGGAGTGGAAGAGGGTGTCCAATCTGGTTAAGGAAGTCTTGGGAGCAGGACTATAGACTACATCACCATAGCTGAAGACAGGGTGTATCATTTTCTGGACCAGTTCACACCTGGCCGGTAGTGGTATGCAACTCTGGTTCTAGTACAGGGCACCTAACCTGTGGTGGAGTTTTTTTCAGGATGGTGTCTCCATGTCCAGAGAAGTTGAGGTGTTGGTCAAGCCAAACCCCAAGATATCTAAAGGAGGAGGGGGCCTCCAATGTTGTCCCATCTATGGTATGAAAGGAGGGCAGGGATGGGAGTCGAGAGAGTCTCTACCGAGTGCCAAATATGGCCTAGGTGTGTTGGTTGCACAGACTGTGGACATATGTGAGAAATTTACTGAATTTTATGAGTGTCTACATAGGGCAGAATGTTGGACTTCTGTCCGTGAGGCTGGTTCATTTCTTTTTTCTTTTTAATTCAGTATGGTTTATTTATCATAACAGAAAGTATACAACAATAATCACTGCAAAAGCAGTCAATATAAGATTGATAGGTTACAATCTAATATATCAAGACTGCCAGTACTAGTCAGTGTACAGATAGATACATACTAGAATACAAGCAAAAGTAAACATAGACAACATACATTTAAACATTAAACTAATCAACTATCCCCCGAACTCACCCCCAACCACCGGTGCCAACTATGATGTCTGCTTTCCACAAAAGAACTTAAATTGATTAAGTGGATTTGCTGTCTAGGGTTTCCAAACTGTAAGTAGAGCATCTAAGGGGTCTCATTTAGTTTGATATCCATTAAGCCAATTGGCCATTAATGCAATATATTGCTCCAACTGAAGAGCCAACAAAACATCTTGATGCCATTCTATCACAGGTGGTAAGGATTCCTCCTTCCAATGCCTCATAATGGTTAATTTGGCTACAGCAGATATCATAGATGTATGTGCCATTCTTATTCTAGGAACATCAGAGGGGTAATGATTGAGCAGGCAGATCTCAGGTGTAAAAAATGGGTCAAGTCCTAACATTGGATCAAGGGAATTTCTGATCGATTGCAAGTGACCATGAACTTTTGGGCATGTCCGTAACATGTGATACAAGTCTCCATCTGTTGCTGAACACCGTTGACATTGGGGGAAGGGCAGCTTACCCATTTTATAGAGGCACTCTGGGCTGAAATATAGATTGTACATTATATTATATTGCACTAGACGAAGTCTGTCTTGTTTAATAAATCTGTAAATATTGCTCCAAATCTGTTTCCATGTGTTGGCGTCCTCTATGATAGACAGTTTTTGGATCCATTAGTAACATATACCTTGTGGCAAATGAGAATCTAGGGATTGTAATGATTTGTACATCCTGGAGACAGAATGTAGTTGCTCTGTCATTTGAAGGAGACTAGAGGGTTCCATTTTTGCAGGAGTGTATATTCCATGCTTCCCAAAAAGAGAGACCAGGGTATGCCTTAATTGCCAGTATTTGAAAAGATGCCTTTTGTGCATATGGAAACGCTGCTAAAACTGAGGAAAGGAAAGCATCTCCTCTTTAGGGGCTATATCCTGAACTTTAAGATGTTTTAAAAAACCCCAGTGTAAAGATGAAATAGGTCTGTTACAAATTTTAATTTGGGGATTGTTCACTAGTGGCTGTTCGAGAGACTTGTGCCAATCTAAAGCCAAGTGCCTCTGCGTCTGGTGCAATGCCCCAATGGACCATCAAATTGGAGTATCTTTTAGGGGTTTAAGGAGTGAATTCAGTGAAGAATAAACAAGAGAAGTTAAAGTGCAGTGATGTTTAAAGGCCAGGTATCTCTCAATGTCTAACCAGAGAGGCAAGTATGTGTCTGTATCTTGTGATACTAGTGTACGGGTCCAGTAATTTAATTTACTGATATGATGTGCACCATAGTAGGTAAAAAAAGATGGAAGGGCAAGACCCCCTTGAAGCTTTGGTGCTGCAAGCTTGGAGTATGCTCGTCTGACTCCTTTCCCCTTCCACAAGTAGGAGTTCAATCATTTTTGTAGCTTAAACCAGGACTTGGGAAGGAAAACCCCCAACATGCCCATAGGATATAGACTTCTAGGAAGCACATTTATTTTGATTGTGTTAATCCTTGCCCCTTAAAGAGATGGGGAGGGATCCCCACCTGTCAAGATCTGCTTTCAATATGGACATAAGATTTGTAAGATTCTCATTTACCATGGTAGATATTTCTCTGGCAACTTTGATGCCCAAATACGTCAAAGATTTTGACTCCCACTTCAGTCCAAATTTCTCTATATCACCATTCACTGGAAAAATCCTGGTTTTTATAAGATTCATTTTATAAAAGGAAACCCTGGAGAAAAGGTCTATCTCTTCTAGTAATACTAGAATACCTATTACGGGCACTTCCAAGTGTAGTAATAAATCATCGGCATATGCCGATAAAAGGTGTCGTTGTTCTCCCACTTGAATACCTTTAAGGTATAGAGAAGAGACCAGTCATCGTATGAGGGGCTCTAAATATAGGTTAAATGGAAGCGGGGATAGTGGGCAGCCCTGTCTGGTGCCACGGCATAGTGGGAATGGGTCTGAGAGTACACTGTTGTCCCAGACCCGGGCAAATGGGGAGGTATATAAAATACAGGCCCATGTAATAAATTCCTTTGGCAGGCCAAAATGTTCTAAGGCAAGAAAGAGAAAATCCCAATAGACCCAATCAAATGCCTTCTCAGCATCTAAAGATATTAGGGTCATTGGGAGATCTGACTTTTTGGCCAGCGAGAGGAGATGTAATAATCTACGCATATGATCATTGAATGACCTGTTTGCTATGAAACCCACCTGTTCTATGCCAGTCAATTTACCCATAATAGGCCCCAATCTATTAGCAAATACCTTTGCCAGTATTTTGACATCCGAGTTAAGGAGGGATATGGGACGGGAATTTTCTGGAAATTGTGGATTTCTACCTGGTTTGGGGATTACCACAATAAGGGCTTCTAAAAAGCTACGTTATGTTTTCCCCTCTCACACCATGAATTAAACACCTACATTAGTAAGGGGACCAATTCTGATGCACAGCATTTGTATAAGTTACTTGGGAAACCATCCATTTCTGGTGACTTATCTAAGGGAAGCTGCCTGATGGCTTACTCAATTTCCCAGGCTTGTATACGAGCTCCCAAAGGAAGAGCATCTGCAGGTGTCAGACATGGAAGTTCAACCGAATCTAAATATGAATGAATGTCTTCCTCTGCTGGTGTTTCCTCTTTGATAAATGCCTAAAGTTGTTGAAAATACTTCCCTAATCCCTCAACTATCTTCCTAGGGTCTGTGGTTATTTGACCTGAGCTATCTAGGTATAAGCCAGGTATAAATCTGGCAGACTCTACTTACCTAAGTCTGATAGCTAGGAGCGTTCCAGCTCTTTCCCCTGATTCAAGATATTTAAGTCTAGTCCTTTTTAGAGAAAGCTCACATTTTTGTGCCATAAGATCAGAAAATTGGGCTTGCAGGGTGTGCAGTGTGATCCAGTCCTGTTCCAATGAATGAGCACTAATATCTCATTCAACAGACTTAATTGAGTTGAGTAATTCTATCACACGTGCTCTAAATTGTCGCATCCTGGTGGTAGATAAACGTATAAATTCCTCCCTTAGTGCACATTTTAAAGCAGCCAAAACCACTTCTATACTTGATACTGAACCAATATTACATTGTAGAAAGTGTGAGACAAAATCTTTAATGTGCTCTATTGTAGCCGATATTTACAGAAGCTGATTATTCAAGTGCCATAAGGAATCTCTCTTATCTCCCATTCCTAACAAAAATGTGATGGAAACAGGAGAGTGATCTGATATGACACGTGGATGAATAACCGCATCTAGTATTCCCGTGATGACTGAAGAGCTCACCAAACAATAATTGATTCTAGAACAAGTACAGTGTGGAGAGGAGAAAAAAGTATAGGTCTTCTCAGTAGGGTTCAATACCCTCCAAATATCAACCAAGTTGGCCCCCATCATTAAGTCCTTCAGGGCTCGTTGAGCTGGACTTAGTCCACAACATTTGAAATTCAACCTGTCTAGCTGAAGCTGGGGGGTAATATTCCAATCCCCTCCCAGTATTATAGACACTGGGGGATTGTGGGACAAAAGACCCAAGAGATGCACAGAAAACTGAGGGGAGTCCAAGGCTGGTTAATTTCTAAATAAGGTGGCCATATGCAGGCTAACTGAGGAGCAACTAGGAAGGTTGGAGGAATCAGTCTCTGGCTTGGAAGTTGGGCAGACCATGACAACACTGAAGCAGGGAAAAGCAATGGGTCCAGATGGTTTTTAGGCTGAGTTTTTTAAGCACCTTAAAGGGATCCGACACCATGGTTACAACAAGTCAATATGGAGATGAGTAAGAGAGAGCAGCTCCCCACCTCTTGCTATGCAGCTAGCATTAGTAGAATCCATAAAAAGGGGAATGACCCTGAGTTATGGTCCTCATACTGTCCAATCTCCCTTCTAAACTATAAAGCCAACATTTTTGTGAAAATTCTGGTGACACATTTATAACATGTCCTCCCCTCACTGGTGTACATGGGCCAGACTGGATTTATAAGGGATGCTTGTACAAAATATGAGGCACCTCCTGCATGTGATACATTGGGGGCTCTCATCATCTTGCAGAAGCATTCCTGCTGGCCATGCACTTTTAGAAAGCATTTGATATGGAGTAGAATGGGACTATCTGCTTGAAATGTTGGACTGCTTTGGTGTGGGTTATCAGTGCATTCAGTAGGTCAGATTGTATGACCATCCTATGGCCAGCTTACTGAAAATGGGGGGGAGGGGCTTCCCATCTCTTTTCACTGCATTGGAGTACCAGGCAGGACTACCCACTTTCCCCACTGCTGTTCATGTTAGTGATTCAGCCACTGTCTGAATATATTCAGTCATGTACATCAATCTTAGATATAAACAAACTCTGGCCAGAGCTGATTGGGCTGCATGGGAGGAATTTGAGGTAAAAATATTGAAAATGTTCAAAGTTGGCTGGTCCAGTGGTGCAGAGGGATGAGGCACTGGTGCCTTACCTATTACCATGCCAATGACTCAGGGACAGGAGCAACCTCTGGTGTCAGAGGGTCAGCTGGGGAGGAGAATTGAGCATTTGATGGACTGCTCTCCTCCTCTGGGGAGGGTGGGATGGGACAGTCACTGAGGAACTTACTCCTGGTGGTGGCTGGGGGCTGGTGCATGCTCAGAGGTCACAGTGTGGGTCAGTGTGGGCCAACATCAGATGTGCAGCATGCGCTGTGGAGGGGCAATCATGAGGAGAAACAATCCTACAGGGCACACATGAAGGCTGGCCCCAACAGCACCTCAGTGGATGCACTTAAGTCAACTCCACCAGAGCTCAGCCTCCAGGTCTTCCGCAGTGTGCGTGGTAAGTACCCACTGTGAAGCGGCCTAGGGAAGGTAGAGTGATGGAGTTTGGCTCTGACTGCAGCCAGTGCAGGGACCAAGGAGACTGTGCAGGATAGGGAGAACCATAGGTACGCCCCCCAGTCAAGGAGGTACTACAAAGAAATTACCAAAAAAATAAAAAAGAAAATTACCAAAGTTAGGAGCCTGCATTAGCAAAATGTAACATAGGCTCACAAATTGTTGTTTTGTAATATTTGTACACCAAATTTTCAACATAGCCTTGTTTTGACCTTGCCTCATGAAGAAGGGCAGAGCAAATGTTCAACTCCTACCCAAAAAGTGATTTTGTGCAGGGATTGTGAAATCAACTTTTGGGACACAAAAATACATTTTAGGCAAGAGTTATAAAATGGCAGCTGACACATTCATGAGGTGCTGTAAAGAAATGGCTATGTTGTAAATCTGGGGTAAAAAATATTGAAAATTACCAAAGTTATGAGCCTGCATTCGTAAAATTCAACAAAGGCTCATAATTTTGTTGTTTTTTAATATTTTTACTCCAAAGGTTTAAGATAGCCTTCTTATGACCCCAGCTCATAAACAAGGGCACAGAAAATTTTCATCTCCTACCTGAAAGGTGATTAAGTGCAGGAACCACGAAAACCATATTTTGTGATGTGAAAAAACATTTTGGCCAGGATTTGACAAATGGCAGCTGTTACATTCATGATGTGGTGTAAAGATATGGCTATGTTGTAAATTTGGGGTAAACATATTGAAAATTACCAAAGTTATGAGCCTGCATTTACAAAATTCAGTGCAGGCTCATAGCGTTGTTTTTTTTAATATTTGTACACTAAATGTTCAATATAGCCTTCTTATGACCCCACCTCATGAATAAGGGTAGAGAAAATGGTCAACTCCTGCCTGAAAGGTGATTTCATGCAGGGACCCAAAATCACCTTTGGGACTGATTTGTCTAATGACAGTGCAATTGTTCATGAGGTGGGGTCCCAAAAAATGCATGTTGAAAATGTGGGTCAAAAATATGAAAAAATGGCCAATGCATGCCACTATGTTCAAAACACCATTGAAATACATTGAAGCACATACCTGTTCTTCAGTTTGCAGACCGGCTTTGAAGAGTGAAGACATGCCTGCGGTCCAGGAGGATTATGCCATTGGACCCCTGATGAGGGTAAGGGCTTGGGGGGTGGGTACTGAGTGGGAGGGTCAGGTGGAGGGCAGTGTAACAGCATAAAAGACATTGATGGACTTTTTTTTTACAGGTTAAAAAAAAGAAACAAATGAGGATTCCTGCACTGGGGATTGGGCACCACTCAGTGCCACTATTACATTTCTGGGGGGAGTGGGATGATGTGTTCTGAGAGGCAAGGTTGGATGGGGAGAAGAAACTTTAAATATAAAACGATAAAAAAACACAGAAATAACCATGCATGCATGGTAGTGGCAATGGGGGGGGCAGTCAGAGGATTTGTGATCAGAACACTTGGGAATAGGGCACTCCAGTGTTACTATTATGTTGCTGGGGGTGCTGAGAGGGAGGGTCAGGTGGGGAAGGAAACTAAATATTTAAAAAGCATAAATAGCCATGCATGTGTGGTAGTGGATGGGGGGCACTCAAAAGATTTGTGATTGAGACACTGGGGGATTGAACACCCCCAGTGACACTATTATGTTTCTGGGGGTTGCTGACAGGGAGGGTCAGGTGGGGGCAGTTCTGTATAATTTTAAAACAAAAGAAGTCAGCAGTCATGGCAGAACACAACACAGTCTGCCATGACCAAGATAGCCACTGCAATGTACTGTGCATGCACTAGTACTCGTGCATGCGCAATACAGTTTGGTGGCCATCTTGGACATGGCAGAGTGTGCCATGTTCTGCTGTGAACACCGACAATAAAAATAGTACAGTGCAACTGCCTATGGAGACAGTGAGTGGAGTGCTTCACAGACGTGGAGGTGACTGTGTTGTAACTCCAACATGTTGTTCATTCAGAAGGAATGCAGGAGTCCTTTTCTTATAACAAGAGGTCTGCAGGGCTACGCCCACTGAAGCCCTAAAAATGGGACTAAAGAGAAACACAAAATCACATTATACGCTGATATATATATATATATATATTTTTTAAAACTTTACGGGTAGAATATCAGCAATAATATAGAGGAATTGAGGTTTTTAAGATTCTCTAGGTCAATTTGGAAAACTCTGAGTTACTCCTTATTAATGGGATGAAGGACATGCCAGTAGTTGATAACATTCCCTTTATAATGTTGAAAGACCACATTACATAACTAGAGGTAAGGGTGGGGATGAACTTCACTTTCCTTTATCACCTCAGTTACAAACTAGTGCTATAAAAGGTGGGGTTAGAACATGCTGGATCTTGTTCCCTATTTCAGGGTTTGGAAGAATCATACTCATTAACCTGAATGTGGGTCCTAAGACTCTGTACATATTTCAAATGCTCCCTCATGAGCGGTCTCAAAATATAGAAGCTAACTTGGTCCTGTGGCGCTGAGGGCTGCGGTACTGGATGCCTTACTTCACGCCGCACCAGTGACCCAGGTTTGGGAATGATCTCAGGTCATCGGAGAGCCGGCATGGGGTGGGGAAGGGAGGGAGTGGGATCAAGCAGCTGACGGAAGCTCTCCCCTCCCAGATGTGGTTGTCCGGCCCCCCCATAGTTAGCCTCCCATCAGGTGGACATCTGTTGGGAAGTGTAAGTGGGAAGGGGCAGTGGAGATTGCCTGGGGTGGGGCAGAAGGGGCTAAGCTGGTACCCAGCACGCATGTGTGGCTCCACGTGCATGCACATGCGTGTCTGTCAGGGTCCTGGGTTGGGGAAAAGGGCAAAAAAGCTGCAAAAACTACATATAGAAAAAAATATATAGATACAGATGCTAAACATACTGCTTCAGAGTTACTGTACCAAACAGGTGCCAGATAAAACAACTGAATAATTTGTATAAATATATTATAACATTATCTAATCATAAAGACAGGCTGTCTCAACTAACAGCTTAGTATTTCACATGTACAGGTATCATGTGCTTTATCAACACTGTTGAATACAGATATGTGTTAAAATTAAACAGTGCCATTAATTAAACCTCTGCTTCACAATTAACACCATTAACAAAAAATACCCTCAGTGCCCATAGAATCCCTTGTGAGATACAATACCAACAATTAAAGCCATCAAAGAAACAATGAAGGGATAAAAATATAAAAATGTATTTGAACTAGGCTACATCATATATCTGAAATCAGATATTTTAACAGCAATGCTAAATAAATATTAACATTATATTTGTTTAAAATGTAATCATATGGTTTCATAATAGGTGTGGTAGTCTTCAATATTTAGCCAGTCCACAAAGCAGCCTGCAGTAGATTAAGGAAAAGCATAAGTCATTTTAAAAATGGTTCCAAATAGAACCAATTATATGTTGCATTGCCTTTCACGGACACCAGTTGGTAGATCCAAAAAGCCTTGCGCTGGAGGATATGATTACTCAGATTTCCCCCAACAAAGCTGAGGTCTGGCCAATTTGTTAGACAAGTGAATTAGTAGTGCTTAGAAAATGGGTTGGAGAAACCCACCCTCCTGACTGGCTGTCAACACCCAGGACCCAGGCAGGTTCCAAGAATTGCTTGACTTTTTAATGTAATGAATTACTGAGCTTCAAACAGAATGTTAAAAAAGCATCAAAAGCAGACTTTGTTTAGTCACTTTGTGAGCAAGCGAGCCCCCCCACTTTTTCATCACTTCTCTCTAAACTCTTGCTTTCTCCGCTCTTGTTTTGATATTTACCATTTGCAATAATGACATTTAAATAAAAAACAAAAGTGAATATTAGAGTCACAGTGCTGTCACTCCAACTCTCACCTCAGCTATTCAGCAATTGGGTTTGAATGCACTTATTCTTCCATCCTTCCTGAGCATGATCATAATATCCACAAGTACTGTACAACGCATATTATGGTAGCACGGTAGTGCTACCATAGTTAGAGTTGAGGAGCCATTTACATGTTAAACCCAAAATTTTGCACCTTAATAACTTTGCAATCGTTTCACGGATTTGCCTGAAATTTGGAATACATGATCAAGACCCATACACCTTGGGATCTGCCAAGCTTGTACCAGTTAGATACATGGCTGCGGAGTTATTAAGCATGATCTGCACATTCGTTTACGCTTTTTCTGGAATTCTACGGTCGCTCCTACAGGTCGCACGGTTTGCGCGACCAGCCCAAAATCTTCAGGGAACATGCAGCCGGGATCCCCGATGTGCCTTTTGAAGATTTTGTGAAAAAATATTAAACTGTTCAAAAGTTATGGCAGTCTGAACTTCTGTTTTTTTCCCATAGGATAACATTACAGCGTTTGCCGCGCCTTTGAGGGCCCATATCTCGAAAACGGTGAGAGATACGGAGTTTTTGTTAAAAAATTGGGGGCTACATATAAAACTAGCCAGGAAAGTGATAATACATATGACTTTTACATTTTTTTTCTATGTCGTACGGTTACTGAGATACAAGCAATTTATTATTACAACTACTGATTTTTGTGTTCCGAGAGTCATTATTTTGCATACATTCTTTCTACTCACTGTCTTTCTCTATACAGCTTTTGGGGAAAACCAGCCTGTGCACTTACATTACTCTTACCATTACCATTTCTGCTTGAGGTTCCGTTACCCGTTTCACTTACCGTTCACGTTTACGCCACCATGCGCGTTACCCTGTGTGTTTTCATTTGCTGTTGCATTTCCGTTGTTTTTAACATTTCTGTCTACAGTACTGTTCCTCTTTCTGTTTCACTTTGCGTCACCATGTGCATTACGATTTGCGTTTGCGGGCATAATGTTACAATGCGACAAGACATCACCCCCGCGCTCCCGCCGCTGCATTACATTCACTATTTCTCATTATCATTCTCAAAAAGAAGGAAAATTAGAGGCAAAAAACTATATTTAATGCATCAGTTAGGGTTGTTCCTCAGCGACAAAAGTGAGGAAATTCGATGTTAGGGTTGAAACCCCCTTTGCACCCTCAGCCCACCCCCCCAACTGGAATCGGGGTGTGCATTGAGGTCATCGGTCCTGTCACCCCATTCTCCTATTCCTCAGCTTCTTTCCACATGTGATGGGGTGACACTTAGGGCGATAACCCCAATGCACCCCAATTCCAGTTGGGTTATGGGCTGGAGGTGCAAAGAGATTTCAACAACTATCAGCTCCACTGTCACTGTGGCTACTAACTGATGCATTAATGGAGTTTTTTGCCTCTAATATATATATATATATATAAGTATATATATATATATATATATATATATATATAGAGGATACATGATGGGGCTGAGTGGGATATGTAAATATTGTCACTCTTGCAGGTGAGATATCCATGACTCACGAGGCAGGAGTGACAATATTTCATATCCTCCAGCCTCATCATGTGTTCGATTTATACAATAGGGTAGGTTTGGTAGGGTAGGTTGCTGAATTGCATGTTTTAGTGATGAAAATCGGTATTATTTTATGTATCAGTGGTGCTCCGTTGTAATGAGGCTGTTTTGGTTGTGGATACTGAAGTTTTTTATGAATGGATGTTGTTTGTCCTCTGTGATTGGCTATTACAGCATTTGCTGAATTGTCATTGGTTAATGTGTGTGAAGTGGAGTAGAAATGCAGCTTATTGGTTCCTGTTGTTGTGCAATTAGTGGTTGCTGCTTGTGAGTGACAGAGTGATTTCTACTTTGATAGGGTTATTTTGTGTGAGTGGGCATGTACTTAGATTAGTTCTGTGTATACAGCGTGTCGGTATGTGCTTACAGTGCTGGGAAGGACTTTATTTACTTTAAGTTTATGTTTTTGTACTTTATTTATATTTCTATGTGGTGCTTGTGAGACTGTATTGTGACTTCGTGGACGGACCCATTTACGCCTTCGGACTTCGGAGATTTTCACTGCGTGCTGCTTGTCAGGTAACAGGTTCTAATCCGATGTGGAGTCTGAGGACATTTGCTTAGCTTTCTTGTGAGGAGGGCTTTCTTTTGGGTGACCTGTAAAAATAAAGATATTTGTTAAAATATGTAGTAATTCAGCTGTTACTGTTCTTTTACAATATTCATTTACTAGTTTACTGTGCTATTAAGTTTTACTGCTTACTGTGATATATATTGAACGTAATGTTTTTAGCAGAAATTGTAGGACTGCTGAAACATGTGGAGAATGACTTGTATATCTCAAATTCTTTTCCAGTTTCTTCTATGCTTTGTGTTTTTCTGGAACTCGTGGTATGTGGAACACAAGCCAGCATTTAATTTTGCAGGACAGCTTTCTTGTGCTCTTCCAGTGCAGTTTTACATTCGGCAGAGGTAGATAGCTCTGAGTCACTGTGGTTGCTAAGTAGATTAGAGATATTTTTCTGTTTTTCAACATTTATTTTTGAGTAATCATTAAGTGACTGCAATTTTTTGTGCCTCGAGATCTGTATTACCTCCATCGGAAGTACATTACTATCAACCAGTTTCTGTACCAGGTAATTTCTTATGGAATGGTTGGTAAGCCTGCTGTCTGTTAGGATGCCTGCAGTTTGTATCATCGTTTTTAGTATGGTAGCGATGGTATTTACATCTAGTGCTTGTTGTTTGAATCATGAGTTGTTACTTGCAACTTTATATTGGTGGTTTACGGCTGAAAAAAAGGGGCCGAATCAAAATTGAATTTGGCAGGTCTTTTCTCCATATACATAGAAACATAGAAACATAGACTTTGACGCCAGATAAGGACCACTTGGCTCACCCAGTCTGCCCATTTCCATACCTACTGGATAAGCTGCAGATTCTCGTTAACCAACAGCCTACTTCCTGCCATCCCCCACTACAATTGCCTTGTGTCTGTCCCCTGCATGTTTGAATTCCCCCACTGTTTTAGCCCCAACAACCTCCCCAGGAAGGCAGTTCCACGCATCCACCACTCTCTCCGTGAAAAAAGATTTCCTCACATTACCCTTGAGCCGTCCCCCTCTATCTTCAAATTGTGTCCCCTTGTTCTTACACATCTCTTTTTCTGAAAGATGCTACCCTCCTGGACTTTGTTGATTCCCTTGAGGTACTTGAACATTTCTATCATGTCCCTCCTGTCCCTTCTTTCATCAAGGGTATACATATTAAGCTCTTTCAGTCTCTCTTCATATGATTTCTGATGCAGACCCTGCACCATTTTAGTTGCCCTCCTCTGGACTGCTTCCATCCTGTCTATGTCCTTGCGTAGATGAGGTCTCCAGAACTGCACACAGTGCTCCAGTTGGGGTCTCACCAACTGTCTTTACAGAAGAATAACCACTTCCCTTTTTCTACTAGTGATGCCCCTTCCTATGCATCCCAGTATCCCCGTGGCTCTCCTTACCGACTTCTCACATTGCTTACCCACCTTTAGATAATCTGATATGACTACCCCAAGTCCGTTCCATTTTGTTGTTGTTAGTACCTCCCTGCTGTGTGTACTCTTCTCCTGGGTTTTGTTTCCCAGGTGCATTACTTGCACTTCTTTGCATTGAATCTAAGTTGCCATATGTCTGACCATTCCTCCAACCTTGCCAAGTCCCTTCTCATCCTTTCTACCCCCCCTTGTGTATCAACTCTTTACAGATCTTTGTATCATCTGCAAAGAAGCATACCTTTCCCTCCAGACCCTCTGCAATGTCACCTATAAAGATGTTAAAGAGGACTGGACCCAGTACTGAGCCCTGAGGTACTCCACTAGTGACCCCCCTTTCATTGAAATGTGTTCCACTCACTATTACCTTCTGTGTCCTGTTGTACAGCCAGTTTGCAACCCAGGCTGCCACCCTGGGACCCACTCCCAAGGTGGTTAACTTGATTATTACTCTTTTGTGCGGGACTGTGTCAAATGCCTTGCTAAAGTCTAGGTAGGACACATCCACAGCCCCTCCCTGGTCTATTACTCTGGTCACCCAGTCAAAGAAATCTATTAGACTCATCTGACATGACATTCCTGCTGTAAATCCATGCTGCTTTGGGTCCTGTGCCCCGCTGGCCTCTAGGTACTCAACAATTTTTTCTTTCAGAAGTGATTCCATCATTTTCCCTACCACTGAGGTCAAACTTACAGGTCTGTAGTTTCTTGCTTCTGCCTTGCTCCCACTTTTGTGAAGGGGAATCACATCTGCCCTCCTCCAGTCCTCAGGTACCACCCCATCCTCCGATGATTTGTTAAAAAGTGTGGTCAGTGGTGTCACTAGGTCCTCCCTTAGTTCTTTTAGGATTCTGGGGTGAATCCCATCAGGCCCCATTGCTTTGTCCACCTTGAGTTTTAGGAGTTCTTTCAGGACTCTTTCTTCTGTAAATGGACTGGTGTCACCCCACTACCCAGAGTGTTTCTATTGTCTGGTTTGGTAACTCTTCCTCATCTTCTTTTGTGAATACTGAGCAAAAGTATTCATTCAGTATCTGCCTTTTCACTGTCTTCCTCTACCACCTCCCTCTCCCTTATTAATCTTCACTATTCCTCCCTTAACCTTTCTATGCTCCCTAATGTACCTATAAAAGGTTTTATTCCCCTTCTTAACTGACTTGGCTATTTTTTCCTCAGTTTGGACTTTTGCTGTTCTGACTGCCTTCCCCACTTCTTTCTGCTTTAATTGATACAGTTCCCTGTCGTGCTCCTTATGTGATGCCTTGTACCTTTTGAATGCAGCCTTTTTCTCCTTAACCTTCCCTGCCTCCTCTTTTGAGAACCATAGTGTTTTTTTACTCCGCTTTGTTTTATTTGTTTCACACAAAGGCTTGTTGCCTCTATGATGGCAGTTTTGATTTTTCTCCATTGTTCTTCCACCCCTCCTTTTTGGCCATTTGCTAGTGTATTCATAGAAACATAGAAACACAGACTTTGACGGCAGATAAGGACCACTTGGCCCACCCAGTCTGCCCATTTCCCTACCTACTGGATAAGCTGCAGATTCTAGTTAACCAACAGCCTGCTTCCTGCAACCCCCCACTATAATTGCTTTGTGTCTGTCCCGTGCATGTTTGAATTCCCCCACTGTTTTAGACCCAACGACCTCCTCAGGAAGGCTGTTCCATGTATCCACCACTCTCTCCATGAAAAAGAATTTCCTCACATTACCCCTGAGCCGTCCCCCTCTATCTTTAAACTGTGCCCCCTTGTTGTTACACATCTCTTTTTCTGAAAGATGCTACCCTCCTGGACTTTGTTGATTCTCTTGAGGTACTTGAACATATCTATCATGTCCCCCCATCCCTCCTTTCATCAAGGGTATACATATTAAGCTCTCTCAGTCTCTCTTCATATGGTTTCTGATGTAGACCCTCACCATTTTAGTTGCCCTCCTCTGGGCTGCTTCCATCCTGTCTATGTCCTTGCGTAGATGAGGTCTCCAAAACTGCACACAGTACTCCAGATGGGGTCTCACCAACTGTCTGTATAGAGGGATAACCACTTCCCTTTTTCTACTTGTGATGCCCCTTCCTATGCATCCCAGTATCCCTCTGGCTCTCCTTACTGACTTTACACATTGCTTACCCACCTTTAGGTCATCTGATATGACTACTCCCAGGTCCCTTTCCATTTTTGTTGTTGTTAGTACCTCCCCTGCTATTGTGTACTCTTCTCCTGGGTTTTTGTTTCCCAGGTGCATTACTTTGCACTTCTTTGCATTGAATCTAAGTTGCCATATGTCTGACCACTCCTCCAACCTTGCCAAGTCCCTTCTCATCTTTCTACCCCTCTTGTGTATCAACTCTGTTACAGATCTTTGTGTCATCTGCAAAGAGGCATACCTTTCCCTCAGACCCTCTGCAATGTCACTTATAAAGATGTTAAGAGGATTGGACCCAGTACTGAGCCCTGAGGTACTCCACTAGTAATTCCTTTCTTTGGAATGTGTTCCATTCACTATTACCTTCTGTGTCCTGTTGTGCAGCCAGTTCGCATCCAGGCTACCACCCTGGGACCCACTCCCAGGCTGGCTAACTGATTACTAATCTTTTGTGTGGGACTGTGTCAAATGCCTTGCTAAAGTATAGGTAGCCATATCCACAGCCCCTCCCTGGTCTATTACTTTGGTCACCCAGTCAAAGAAATCAATTAGATTAGTCTGACATGACCTTCCTGCTGTAAATCCATGTTGCTTTGGGTCCTGTGCCCTCTTGCCTCTAGGTACTCAACAATTCTTTCTTTCAGAGTGATTCCATCATTTTCCCTACCACTGAGGTCAAACTTACAGGTCTGTAGTTTCCTGCTTCTGCCTTGCTCCCACTTTTGTAAAGGGGAATCACATCTGCCCTCCTCCAGTCCTCAGGTACCACCCCATCCTGCCATAATTTGTTAAAAAGTGTGGTCAGTGGTGTCACTAGGTCCCCCCTTAGTTCTTTTAGGATTCTGGGGTGAATCCCATCAGACCCCATTGCTTTGTCCACCTTGAGTTTTAGGAGTTCTTTCAGGACTCTTTCTTCTGTGAATAGACTGGTATCAACCCCCCTACCCAGAGTGCTTCTATTGTCTGGTTTAGGCAACTGCTTCTCATCTTCTTTTGTGAATACTGAGCAAAAGTATTCATTCAGTATCTCTGCCTTTTCACTGTCTCCCTCTGCCCACCTCCTCTCTCCTTTATTAATCTTTACTATCCCTCCCTTAACCTTTCTATGCTCCCTAATGTACCTATAAAAGGTTTTATCCACCTTTTTGACCGAGTTGGCTATTTTTTCCTCGGTTTGTGCCTTTGCTATTCTGACTGCCTTTCCTACTTCTTTCTGCTTTAATTGATACAGTTCCCTGTCGTGCTCACTCTGTGATTCCTTATACTTTTTGAATGCAGCCTTTTTCTCCTTAACCTTCCCTGCCACCTCTTTTGAGAACCATAGTGTTTTCACTCCGCTTTGTTTTCTTTATTTGTTTTACACAAAGACTTGTTGCCTCTATGATGGCAGTTTTGATTTTTCTCATTGTTCTTCCACCCCTCCTATTTGGCCATTTGCTAGTGCATTCTTCAGGTGTTCACCATTTTGCAAAAGTCAGCCCTTCTAAAGTCCAGTATCCTTGTTTTTGTATGGCTTATCTCCATGGTTGTGCTCACTGTGAAGCACACTGTGCAGTGGTCACTTGTTCCCAGATGTCTACTGACTTCTAAATTTGTGATCCTCTCTCCATTTGAGAGTACCAGGTCTAGTATTGCTCCCTCCAGTGGGTTCCACACTAGCTGTCTAGGTCTGCCCTGCAGGCATCAAGAATGACCCTGCTCTTGGATGTGGCTGCAGTACATGTCCTCAGTTAACATCTGGCATATTCAGGTCCCCATCAACAGTATCTCCCTTTTCAGCCATTTTGAGAATGTCCTCTATCATTTTCTTGTCCATTTCCTCCCCTTGAGACGGGGGTCTGTATACAACCCCTGTGCAGATTGCGATGCCATTCCCCATCTCCAAGGTAACCCAGAGTGCCTCTTGTCCTCCCCCTTTACTTTTTAGTTCTGTAGCTTTGATCCCTTCCCTTATGTATAGAGCTACTCCACCTCCTCTTTTACCTTCCCTGTCCCTTCTGTAGATTGTGTACCCTGGTATGTTGATATCCCATTCATGGTTCTCGGTGTACCATGTTTCTGTGACTGTCACAATATCCAATTGTTCATCTTCCATCAAAGCTACTAGCTCAGAAAGCTTGTTTCCCAGACTACGGGCATTAGTAGTCATTGCCCTCCATTTAATGTTGGCTTAATCCTTTTTTCCCCCATCCCTGCTCTTATTGCTCTTATCTATTTTACCATTTACCCCCGTCCTGCCCTGTGTTGAGCTCTGTACCGCAGTGTTTACCCTACTACCTGCCATGTTTTGTGGGGGGAGGCTTGACTTTTCCTGCCTTTTATCAGTACCTCCCCCCTTATCTAGTTTAAAAGCTTGCCAAGGAAGCATTTAAACCTGTCACCTAGGAGCTTGGTCCCCTTTGTGGACAAATGCAGACCGTCATTCCTCAGGTATTCACCAATTTTGCCAAAGTCAGCCCTTCTAAAGTCCAGTATGCTTATTTTAAAGTTCACCACTGGACACTTCTTTCTATTAGCAATGGGATATGCCCATGGTTTTAAGATTCGAGTGTCTTTTGGATTACTGCCACTCCTTGTTTTAGTTTGTCTGTCTTGGGAATATTCTATGTATTTGTGTCCTTTGTCATCTGAGCATAATTTTATATCTCCCCACTTCAAATTCCTACATTCAGAGTTTCCCTGGATACCAAAGAACATTGTTGTGTTGAGCCACATAGTGTTTAACAGTGACTGCGGAGTTCTTGGTCGTAGTACATCTTTTTCATAAAGATCATGAATTAAGCTGTCAGTTAGTTTGTCAGCCGCGAATGGTCTATTGCCTTTACCGTCCTCCTTTAATTTTTTTTGATTAGAGAGCAAAACATCTCTACACTTTATAAATGCAGGGGAAGTCGACAGAGATTCAGGATACTGGTGTTTTTTCAAGTGTCTCTCAAAACTTTGAAATTTTGCTCTCAGGCTCAATGGTTCATATTGAGAGCCATCTTTTTTTTGGCAGTGAATAAAGTAATGACACAAAAGGTTGTTTAAATCATGTGCAGGCAGACATTCCATGGGTGTTGTGATATTGAAATTGTCCTTGAGAAACTCCTGCAGACTGCTTATATCACATTCCGTTTTTCAGCGTGTGTTGTCATTTTTGGCTGATTCAATATACTCATCAATGTAATTAGTATCTATAAATACTTTTGAAGCAGTAGTACGACTTGCTTTTGGATCGGATACATTCGCTATGCATTTCTCTACTGCAGTTGGCTCTAACAGTGGCTCTGTATCCAGCTCAAATTGCGAGCAGCTCAAAAATATTTCCTGTTGCTCGTCTACATGGTCTGCATTTTCTTCTGCTTTCGTTGCATTCAATAGTTCAGCATCCCATTGTAATGTACTAGTTTCTACATAGTTGTCCATGGCTTTCGATTCTTTCTGCTATGCTATAGTGTATATAAAGTTTGTGTCTGAATGACTATCGTGTACTGTTTCAGTTCGGGGCTTTTAGAGGTTTTTGATAGTCTTGTGTGAATTAATAGCGGCTGTGTAATGCTCAGCACGGAAAACTCATTCTGCTTTTCTAGGCCTTTCATTATTCTGACAGGTGAATCTAATTTGTTTTAGTTGCTAGGAAACAGAGCTGCCTGCACTTTTTACTCTTAGTTACATAGCAACTGTGAGAATATCAGTTGGTGACATAGGAACTGTGTGTGTAAATGTACATATCTACCACAGTTCCTACGTCAGCAACATTTATCTCACTCTTGTGAGAATACATGTTTTTATCTGCAATGTTTATCAGCCAGCCCATTGCATAAATATATATATATTGTATGTATTAGATAACCCACTCTAAGGTGTGCAGTAGTGCTCAGGTATATGCACACCTTGGTGTGGGTTGTTGTGCACAAGGCTGCAGGCTGAGTTCATCAACCACCCAAGGTGTGCATATATCAGAGCATGACTGCACACCCTAGAGTGGTATATCTATCTTATAAAATGGCAAAATTGTTTCGGAGGGGTGAAAGTGCAGACGTGTGGTCGTGCTTCTAATATACGCACAGTAATGTGATGTGTGTAAACCAATCAGCAGACATGATTTTTCCTTCCCATTTTATATATATATATATATATACATATATATATATATATATATATATATATATATATATAAACCCTTTGTTACCCGGGGTTACTAGAATCCCAGTAAGACCTAGTGGTAGGCAGGGAAGGCAGCTTGTGAAACTCCAGTTAAATGGGTTTCACACTGTCTCACTCTATCCTCAGTCACAGCTGAGACTGAAGATATGACATCATTATATAATTATTACAGCTGCATGAGCCACATTTGGAATCTTCAGCTCAGAGTAGTTCTAGAACCTTGGGAATTTGAAATTCATTCTTCCATTTGTCCTTAAGCAAGAAGGAAGCATCAGACTGTAGTTTGAGTTTTGCCTCCACACAGAAGGAAGTTTTTCTGTGTTTCACCATTCTTCAAGTGGTGGAGACCGTCTCCTCGGTCTCAGTGCCCCCTCCCTCCAGGGGGGTAGGAAAAGGTCTCTGTGGGTTCCAGGGCAATCCCTTTTCCCAACAGGAAAGAAGCTGCCTGAAATTACTTTGTCTGTTTGGGTATACAGAAAGGTTAAAGGACCTCGCCTGTGGGGCCCTGCAACGATTGGGTGAGTGTTTGGCTCCAGTTTAAGGGGCAAACAACTGTTTTTCAGTCAGAAAATGTTATTTGGGGACTGCTGTTTGGGAGCACTATATACACTAGGATGAACAAATGGAGCAGTCAGTTTAAAGTTTAAATGGATTTAGAGTTCACAGTAGAGGGTGTGCATCAGTTCATCCACCATGCAATCTACAGTTTTACAGTCCTGAAGTTTCTGTGTATTCAGAGAAATGGCCGGGTATGGGCTGTGGGAGCTGGAGGTGGATAGATCCCCATCTTTAGTAACCAGGTCCACCTCTACAGATTTCTTCTGTTTTTGCTACTCACCTCATGCTCTTGGCCAGTGATGGGGTGGGTACCCAGACATGGGTCGCAACTTGAAAAACTCTCTAGGAGTCACAGACTTCAAGTGGTGTGGGAAGCCACAGGATGGGAACATTACTCCTTGTAGGATGGGAGTACTCCTTGTTTGATGGGAGTTTGGAATTGGAAGTACGGAAACAAAATCTCTCTCAGAGTGCAGACTTCAAGTGGTATGGGAGCCACAGTTTGGGAGCTTCCTTGTTTTATGGGATGTCTTTCAAGTAGATTTGGGTTCATTCCTCAAATGGACCGTCAGTAGAGTGGCCGACAGAGCCGGGCCAGTCGGGCTCGTATCCACGCGATGCAAGTCCGGCTGAGTGCCTGGTGGGTCCAAAGCCAGACAACTGTTGTCAAGTGTTCATTCCTCAAATGGACCGCTGTGTTTAACCTCTAATCTGCATTACAGTTACGTAGCCCTGTGGGGACCATACAGAGCTTTGTTTATGTTCAGTGAGTTAATAAATAAAGCCACACTGAAAAATCCAATTCTGGTTCTGGACATTACAGTTATTGCTTCCTGTAGTTGGATTTACTTGGGTGCCCCTGTACAGATAGTCAAACCTAGGCCTCTTGTGCCAAGTAGCCTCATCCTTCCCCGAACCCATAGATATACAGCTCCCCACCAGGTATTGCTGCCAAATGCCAACAGCATGCCACCTGTCGTTGTTTTGGTAAAAGGACAGGGGTGGGGAGGGTTGCAAAAATGGAGGCACCGCTTTGGATTTGTTTGGGAAGGAAGGTGCTTGGGCAAGTAGGCTAGCATTTTGGCTATCTGGCAGTCGGTAGCCCAAAAAAGTTGAAGCAATTTCCCTAGTGTGTGCTGTGTGCTGTGAACCTTGTGCTGCTGTTTAAAAAAAATGCCAACTGTTTACCAAGGAGCTGTAAAGCCAAAGTGTGTGTCCTTGTCCTGCATCAACATAGTTTACAGTGTTTGTAATGCTTTTAAAATGAGTTTCTGTGAAAGAAAAGTGTGGAAAACTAGGGGTAGCAACAGAGAAATTATGCCCTGGACATTGGAAATGCTTTCTGTGCAATGTTAGAGACTGCAGAGTTAATGGCAATGTTACATGGTTGAAATGGGCTCCCACTGTGGAGTCAGTTGGAAAAAAAAAAAGTGCATCTTTTCAGTTTGAATTTGCCTGCTCAATGATTGCCATGAGGAAAGGAGCCCTCATGAGGAAGAAGAGGCTCATTTGCATGGCGTCGTGTGGTTGGTCAGTTTGCCATTAGTCCCACCCCTCAGCCAGCTCTTATGTGTCTGCTTCAGCATTCGAGAGGGAGACAGAAAGTAGTGCGTGTACTGGCAGTGGAGGAGCGTTCGCGAAGTGTTCAAAGCGCTGTAAACAGTGAAAAGTGACTTTTCTAGTTAAAACTCGGGCTCAACCTGCTTATCGGTCGTGGGATCAGTGAATTGTGTGATTAATACTATGATCGCGGAGACTGCCCACCCGTTTGAAATCTGAGGCCTTCAAAAATCTGGCTGCAGGCCGTTTTCCTCCATTGCAGCAATCTGCTACAATAACAGTGAGTAAACGATTTAAAACTGCTCAAATCAGTGATTTTCAGAGAATGCCACATAAAATGTGAGTGCAGCTGTATAGTCGCTTTGCAAGGAGCGATTTTGTGATATCCTGCTGGCAAGTGCAAGTCTGTAAAGCCATTAAATGTGTGCATAGCAATGAAAGTAGCCTCAGTTTAAAGTTTGCAGCCAGAGATAGACTGTGGGTTGTAAAATAAGTGCAACGCTAGTAGAAGCAGGCAATCCTGTGCTGAAACCTGAAGTTTTAAAAGGGACTGTGATTAAATAAATGTTGCCAGCATGTGAAAAGTACAAGCAAATCCTGTAAATGTGAGAACAGCCAGAAAAGAGCAAGTTGTGCAGTTTGAAATAAACGTTATTAGTAGCTGATGTAAATCTGGTGTGCAGTGGCTTGACCTAGAGTCTGAATGTTGATGCACAGGAGTGCTGCCGCCGCCATTACAGGGTGGGGTAGTAAAGTAAACACAGCAGCAGAGGAGCCATTTTAAAGCTACAGAGTGTGTTCATTAAAGTGGAACTTTTAGTTACAGTGAACTTTGTTTGTTTTTCTGCAGTTATGGCCTCAGGACCAGCTCGTTACCCGGATCATGCCCAGGTTGCAGTAACAGCAGCAGTAAATAGATTGAGAGATATTGAAAATTGGTGCTATAGAGGGCAACTCCCTCCTGATGTGGCAATTCCTAATTATCCAGTGCGTGTATGCCAGATGTGCTTGAGTGCTAGAAGGGATGTCTTCATGATTCCTCACTGTGCTGGATGTCTACAAAAATATGGCTTGTATAAAGTGCCTCAAATTCGTTTGGCTCCCACATGGACACAACTTCAGAATCTGCAGTTGGCAGCACACAGCATCTGGCGGAGCCTGTGGAAGAAGGTCCTCCGGGGGAGTGTGGCACAAAGTTAGAGAGTGCAGAATTAGAGACTAAATCTGAAGTTGAAGTTTTAGATGCTGGATCTCAGAAGGCAAGTTCAGATAAAGCATCAATAGACCCCTGGGTGGGGGGGCCTAGCCCAAGTCTCAAAGGTAAGATGAGATGCGGGAGGCCGTTGAATGGGAGGTGTCGACCTCCGCTCCTAGTGATGAATGGATAGTCTCGGGGGTGAGAACTACTGCTCACTCTTGGGCTCAGATCCTCAGTGAAGAGGAAGATGAGGAGGAACCTAAGTGGCCTTGTGAGATAGGAACGGGTACACAGCCTCAAGATCTTGCCTCGGAGGAATGTGTTCAAGAGGTGGTGATGCCACTGCCCTGGCTTCACCAGAAGAAAAGAAGTCAGGGATCCGTTTTTAATTTCATTGAGGATGCGAAGCTGGCAGAACTAGGACTGGCCACCCCTAAGCCAGACCAGCGGTCTCAGATTGACCAAAGCAAGTAAAGAGGAGAAACTGGTTCGTAGAAAGGCCAATGAAATCTTTGGTATGACCTTTCCTACCTTTCCTCGGAGAGTCTGGGAGGAGATTGAGAACTGCAGGAAATCCTGGATCTGGGATGAAACAATGAAACATGTGCATCCTGGGGCTAACCAGCATGTAAGAATAGACTGTTCACGAAAGTATACACAGTAGAAGAGGCAGGACACTGTTTATGGACAGAGTGAGAATTGTGGATGGAGAGGGACGCGAAGTCTCCCACTGTGTGAATTATGTGCGTCCAGATGGAGTAATAATTCAAGCCCCTGACCCCCTCTACTATTGGCCTCAGTGCGAGGACCTCCCAGTAATTAAACCCGTGCCTACAGAATGGAGAGCCGAGCAGTGGTAGTCAATACTGCCACATCTGAACTGTGAAGTACCTTTATTGAACTGCCAAAATGAATAAACAAAAATCCAGGGCCCCACATTCTTCAGTCTACAGTAAACTGTCTGCAATCACCAACCACCTACTGGTACCACCAGATGACTTCAGATCCAGAGAGGACACCAGCCCAGCTGTTTTCCTGTTCATCGCCTGGTAATCGGGTGACGACGGACCAGCTGTTTCTCTTTTTGTTCCTGTTCTAAGGTTCCTTCTCCAGTTATGTCATCAGCCCAGCTTTTTCCAGATGTGCACTCCTGTGGATTCCTGGAAGATGCCCGTCCAGCTGTATCAGAAGAAATGCTGCCAGGGAGAGTCTTCGGCAGGGACCAGGTTGGTGACATTCGAATACTTCAAGAGGCTGGTGAGTCAAAATCTCTTTTTATTCTATCTTTATGACATTGCAATACACACCTTACACTACAGACTTCAAACAGTGTGTGAACTGTCCTCAAAGACTCTCCCCTTTGGGATTATGGCCTTAAAAGACTATGTTCACAGGGCTCCGGCCCAGGAGAGACTCTTTAATGGACTGGCCTTCAGGCCTTGTAGTCACTAGTGGGACATTTAGGGCATTCCATCCCCCCAAAAAAGTGTATTGTTATCAATGTCATTTCTGTACTTAATGTATACATTGTCTTTTCTACTTTTCTAAAAAAAAAATATATTTATTTTTCTTTTCGGGATTGTTTAGTGTTTTGTTTATCCTGTATGGTAAGGGTTGTGATTGTTGTTGTTGTATTCATCGTTATTTAGGTAGATCATAAATGCAGATTAGGGTGTTTTGTTTTTTGTTGTTTTTTATCTTTTCTACAGGTGTTCCTGGAAGAAAGAAGAGAAGAGAAGAAGAGGAGATGGGGCTCATCGGAGTTCCTCATTTCAGCGCTTATGTTTAGAAATTAAAGTACTGTTTGTGTTTCTAATGTTGTAGTTGCAGGCTGCCAAAGGTCGGGGAGGTCCCCGGGTTTTGTTTTTATTTGGGATGTTATGTAGAGGCAGATAGGTTTTCCCTAGAGGGTTAGGGGGGATAGACAGGCTGTGGTCCTGAACGGCCATAGGGATTGCAGTGCTGATCTATCAGGGCTATGCTCTGGACGGTTCTACCAGAGCCACTAGGTGTCCATAGTAAGTGGATAGAGTAGAGGCTGAAATGTCAGCTATAGGCCTCTAGGCCCTTAGTGTTGCCTACCTGTGCTCGCACACGGTAGGAGGGGGCCTGATCACCCCCCTCCGCAGGTAGCACATAGGGTGGGGTGGCCTAAGGCCGGGTGCATAATGACTGGGGACAGTCATTTTCCTGGTCAAGGGCGAGTGTAACCCCTTTGTTACCCGGGGTTACTAGAATCCCAGTAAGACCTAGTGGTAGGCAGGGAAGACAGCTTGTGAAACTCCAGTTAAATGGGTTTCACACTGTCTCACTCTGTCCTCAGTCACAGCTGAGACTGGAGAGATGACATCATTATAGAATTGTTACAGCTGCATGAGCCACATTTGGAATCTTCAGCTCAGAGTAGTTCTAGAACCTTGGGAATTTGAAATTCATTCTTCCGTTTGTCCTTAAGCAAGAAGGAAGCATCAGACTGTAGTTTGAGTTTTGCCTCCACACAGAAGGAAGTTTTTCTGTGTTTCACCATTCTTCAAGTGGTGGAGACCGTCTCCTCGGTCTCAGTGCCCCCTCCCTCCAGGGGGTAGGAAAAAGGTCTCTGTGGGTTCCAGGGGCAATCCCCTTTTCCCAACAAGGAAAGAAGCTGCCTGAAATTACTTTGTTTGGGTATACAGAAAAGGTTAAAGGACTTCGCCTGTGGGGCCCTGCAATGATTGGGTGAGTGTTTGGCTCCAGTTTAAGGGGCAAACAACTGTTTTTCAGTCAGGAAATGTTATTTGGGGACTGCTGTTTGGGAGCACTATATACACTAGGATGAACAAATGGAGCAGTCAGTTTAAAGTTTAAATGGATTTAGAGTTCACAGTAGAGGGGGTGCATCAGTTCATCCACCATGCAATCTACAGTTTTACAGTCCTGAAGTTTCTGTGTGTTCAGAGAAATGGCCGGGTATGGGCTGTGGGAGCTGGAGGTGGATAGATCCACATCTTTAGTAACCAGGTCCACCTCTACAGATTTCTTCTGTTTTTGCTACTCGCCTCATGCGCTTGGCCAGTGATGGGGTGGGTACCCAGACGTGGATCGCAACTTGAAAATCTCTCTAGGAGTTGCAGACTTCAAGTGGTGTGGGGAGCCACAGGATGGGAACATTACTCCTTGTAGGATGGGAGTACTCCTTGTTTGATGGGAGTTTCGAATTGGAAGTACGAAAACAAAATCTCTCTCTAGGAGTCGCAGACTTCAAGTGGTGTGGGGAGCCACAGTTTGGGAGCTTCCTTGTTTTATGGGATGTCTTTCCAAGTAGAGTTTGGGTTCATTCCTCAAATGGACCGTCAGTAGAGTGGCCGACAGGGGAGCCGGGCCAGTCGGGCTGTGTATCCAATGCGCATGCGAAGTCTGGGCTGAGTTCCTGGTGGGTTCAAAGCCAGACAACTGTTGTCAAGTGTTCATTCCTCAAATGGACCGCTGTGTTTAACCTCTAATCTGCATTACAGTTACGTAGCCCTGTGGGGGACCATGCAGAGCTTTGTTTATGTTCAGTGAGTTAATAAATAAAGCCACACTGAAAAATCCCAATTCTGGTTCTGGACATTACAGTTATTGCTTCCTGTAGTTGGATTTACTTGGGTGCCCCTGTGCAGAGTAGTCAAACCTAGGCCTCTTGTGCCTTCCCTGAACCCGTAGATATACAGCTCCCCACCAGGTATTGCTGCCAAATGCCAACAGCATGCCACCTGTCGTTGTTTTGGTAAAAGGACAGGGGTGGGGAGGGTTACATATATATATATATTTTCATTTCACAAAACAAAGTTAATGCATCAATTAGGGTTTTATTTAAAGTGTAAAAAGCTGGAAAATTTGGTGTTGGGGTTACCAACCCTACCACCCCACCTCCCACCCTCCACCACCAATAGGAGTTGGGTGTGCCTTGGGGTCATCAGCCCTAACTCTCACCCCATTCCATGTGTAAACAAGATGAGATGGTACAGTATAGAAGAATGGGGTAAGAGTTAGGCCCAATGACTCCAAGGCACACCTCAATGCCTGTTGGTGTGAGAAGGGTGGTGGAATGTGGTGGGGTGGTAGGGTTGGTAACCCTAATGTTGAATTTCCCAGCTTTTCATGCTTTAATAAAAACCCTAACTGATGCATTAATGTAGTTTTTTTGCAATTAGTTTCCCTTCTTTTTGAGAAAGTGTAATGTAACTGGTATGTGGTTGTGGGAGCGTGGGCCCTCTGGGCCGTGCACTCCCCTCATCCTACCCATTGTTGCATAATGATATACATACCCTGCACTCCCATTTACACATAAGTACAGACATACCACAGCCCTTTAGTCATGAAAAGTAACCCCTGTAACATTAATTTGGTAACATCTCAGTAACCATAGCAACTATGGAAAAAATTCCACTGCAGTTGTAATCATGACTTCAAAACCTCCACAGGTGCTTAGTCAGGTGGACTAAGTTGTGGAGAGCAAAAAATCTGTATCTCAAATAATTTTTAAGATACGAGTACCGAAAGGTGCCATGGGTGCCACAGTTCAACGGATGCACATAACTCTGGCATTTTCAGGATTTTATTCACCCAGTTTTCAACATGGCATTTTGGGGACCCCACCTCATGAACAATGTCACTGTCATTTTGTTAATCTGTCCCAAAAGTTGAATTCACATAGCGAATGCACCATTCTGCGCCACAGGTGTGAAATCATGTTTTGGGCAGGATGTGAAAAATGACAGCTGTATACTGTTCATGAGGAGGTGTGGAAAAGGGTAATGTTTAAAATCAAGAGTGAAAATATGAAAAATTGGTGAAGTTATGAGCACACGAAGAAAATGCACAATGCATGCTCATAAGGTGGAGATTTATGGGAATTTTTTAACCACATTTTCAACATTTTTTTTTTGGAAATCCCCTCATGAACACTGGCATTATAGTATATGGTTAGGGTTTGTTGTGGATGAAAACCAGAGGCTTTCTAAATCTTGTTGTAGGGCAGGTCAAAGGTCAAAAAAGTTGTTGTACTATCAATGTGATGTCAGAATAATAGTACAACAGCTTTTAGCTTTGAACTGCCTTCTGATTAGCTCATACCAACAAACTCGACATAAAAAAATACTGGAAACATGGCGGCGGCAGTTTAGCGAGCGGCAAGTAGAGGACTCTGCCCGTTTTTACACAAGGAGCTACCATCGCTTGGTGTCACAAAAGTGATTTTTTTTTTTTAAAAAGTACTAATGGTGACGCCGGAGGGAGCAGAAGTGGCAATAAGTGAAACAAGCATCAGCGGGAGCAGGGAGAAGCAGGAGCGAGTGGCAGCAAGAGCGGGAGAAATTTGAAGAGAGTGGGAGCGGGGAGATGCTCGAGTCAGAAACATGACAGTAAAACAAGCCAGCAGAGCAAAATGTTCAACAATAGTCCTAAGCCATATACTATATAAAACAGTGGATGGTCGCCCATCCACAACTAAGGCTGTTTCCCTGTCGGGAGTTGATGACATCAGAGAGACCTCTCGAGCTTTGCTCTCGAGGTCTCGATGATGTCATCAACTCCCTCAAGGGAAACACAGCCTTGATGTGGATGGGCGACCATCCACTGTTCTATATGTGATTTTGTTAATCCACCCCAAAAGTTGATTTCACACAGTGACTGTGCAGTTCTGTACCACAGGTACAAAAACACATTTTGGGTGGGATGTGAGAAATGACAGCTGTATCATTCATGAGGGGGTGTGAAAAAATAGCGATGTTGAAAATCAAGAGGGAAAATATAAAAAATTGGTGAAGTTACGAGTTTGTGTAGAAACTGCGCAATGCACACTTGTAACACAGCCATTATTTGGATATTTTGCACCACATTTTCAACATGAGCTTTTTGGGACCTCACCTCATGAACACTGGAACTGTCACTTTTAATCGGTCCTGAAAGGTGATTCCATGCAGTGACTGCTAAATCACCTTTCAGGACCGAGTAACGAGATGACAGTGACATTGTTCATGAGACGGGGTCTCAAAAACCCCACATTGAAAATATTGTGCTAAAATCTCAAAAAATGGCCAAGATATCAACATAAGTTGAACACCCCCCCCCCCCCAATGACTAGCATTATACGGATTACCTTTGATTCTTCAGTTTGTGGCTTTGAAGAGTGCAGACTTGTCCCGGTCCAGAGAAGATCGCTGCTCTGACCTGTGGAGGTAAGTATGGGTAAGGGGGTAAGGAAAGGTGGGGGCTCAGTGGGAGGGTGGGGATTGGGGAACTGGGGAGATGATGAGGACTGTTTTCTTTTTACAGATTAAATAAAATTACAGATGTCAGGGATTTTTATTTACAGGTATTTTTTTTAAATAATACCTATTTGGGCACACTGAGGAGAGCTTCCAGTGTGCCATATCAGTGTGTGTGTGTGTGGGGTTGCATACATGCTGATATGGGGATTGGGCACCCTGTTGTCGGTATGTTTTAAGTTTTGTAGGGGCTACTGCTGACACGAGGATTGGGCACCCCATTGTCGGCCATGGTTGTTTCTGTTGGGGACACTGGGAGTGGGCTCCCCAGTGTCCCGTACTGTATGGGGATTCCTCTACTGCTGATATGGGGATTGGGTACCCCATGTCAGCAAAAACTGTTTTTTATTAATTTTTTTTGTATTTTCAGCTCACAATCTAGGATCCTAGGTCATATCTCCTGCCTTTGAACTAGGATCCTAGGTTGTATTATGGGGATGTGAAGTAGGATATAAATTAATAAAATAAACACATTTTATGGGCATATTTCATCCCGTAAAGTGCAAAATGCACCAAAGGGGTTCCCAATAAGCAAGCTACATGTGTTGGTTCCTCCCAAGAATATCATTTTGGGAGATTTAAAGAAACATTATTTTGGCAAAACTGAAAACAAGATGGCTGCCATATGAAGTTGGAATTTCTCCATATGGAACAGGATTCCTACTTCATTTCATACAGCTATATAGAAGTGCCTACTAAGCATGCTCAGAAATGATTTTTTTCAAATTTTTAAACTGCAGTAACTTAAAAAATACTTATTCTTTTTACACCAGACTAGCAAACGGCACATCGGTGGGTTAGTCCCCTTCTACCCTGCAAATTTCATGCCAAACAACCAAACCCTCTGGGCTGTAGGCAAGTTCAAAGAAAAATGCCAGCAAAGTCAATGGGCAAAAACATGTTTTTTATACCCCCTGTAACTCGGAGATTGCACATCTGACCAAAACAAAACTTGCCAGATCAGGAGATCTACCCCACAGTAAGGGCATACCAAATGTTTTGTAAGTCTGTTCAATGGTTACAAAGTTATTAAATTGCAAACATTTGAGTTTGACATTAAAGTGCCTGGTCAACCCTAACTATAGGGGAATTACCACACCCCTATAATATAAGGAAACAGTAACAAACATATTTTCTCTTGTTCCCGATCAGCACTACAATTGCCACACTGGGAGTGAGGCAGGCAATAATAATAAACTCCAGTGTACCAAGGGGATTTAAAAGGCCCTCTGCCTGCAGTGTCAGGCCTCATTACACAACTACAGTAGGTGAGTGGGTATAGCCCAATACAGCCCATCATGTCCTGTTTAATTGCTTACTTGTCTGCTACCATGAACCTCAGGAACCTTTGGTGGGTTGGACAAATTGACCAGTGGAGATAAGTATCATTCAGCTCTATGGATCTCAGGTAATCTCATAGTTAAAACACCGGTAATATCAATTTTAGGGTCTACATCTTGAATTTCTTGTAGCACACATCTGGTTTAGGACTTTGATGTTGAGGGCCATCCTCATTCCACCTGCCTTTTTTGAACCATAAAGAATACTGACTTCATTCCATGATCCTCTTCCTGACCTAGATCTGGCATTATTGCTTGTTTCCTAGTAAGTCTTGGATGACTTGGAACACTTCATGCTTTCTGTTTGGACACACTGATATTGGGAAGGACAGTGCTCTACCATCCATGGTATGCTCTCCAATTCTACTGTGTATCCTTGGAGACTATTTCTATCACCCACATGATGGTAGTGGATTGGGACCACTGTGTCTTGAAGTCCTTTAATCGGCATCTTACTGGGATGTCCTTCACAGGGACCATTTTTGGGTTACTAATTACTGCCCTTGTTGAATGAGATTCTGCATGTATGCTTTTCCTGAACTTTGTTGAATCTCTGTTTGAAGCTGAAGGATCTCTTGGTTGATGGATTTTTAAACAACCAGTGCCTGGATCCTTGCTCATGCTGGGATCTCCCTATGTTGCTAAAGATTCAAAATGTGTTTCAAATGATGACAAGGATAGTAGATGGTAGTCTCAAGTCATTATTTTTGCCAGAATTTTCCCCCCATCCATCCTTGAGATATGGATGGAGACCCTCTCTAGAAGAGTAGAGACCATTTAAAGGGTAGTCTCATTATGGTGTTTTTTTTTATTTGTTGTCTGCCTGCTATAGCTTAAGCCACAGCACTGGTATTTCTCTGTTGGCAATTGTTGACATTCAGACACTGAAGTTAATGGAATTATTTGAGGCATCTGCCAGGTATCTTGCTGTTTGGATAATGTAGTCCAGTGTGCCTCATCCGTATCTCATCAGGAAGAATGAACCAGTCTTATGATAACCTTACATGTTTGGGTCACAGTGAGCCCAATACAGGAAATCAATATAAAAGACAAAGGCCCCCATTTTCAAAAGGTTAACCAGGAATAGCACTGGCCATCAGGGGTGTGGTCATATTCAAAACCAACCCGTGCATGGTGTGGCACAAAATATCGCTCTGTAAGTATGCAAATGTGGGAGCCCACATGCATACATAGCACAGTGCATCACAATATTGGAAAAATGTCAGAGGCATTAAACAGCCTCAAGTGCACAGTTCAATACTTCTGAAACCCAGCCCTTAACAGTGTGCAGAGAGGATGGGTGCCCCACACATCCACCACACATTGTCAAGGGCTGGGTACCCTGGTGGTCCAGTTGTCCCATCCCTGCCTGATACCCTTCCTGTTAATGTTTTATGTAAACATTGGTGGTCAAGTAGTCCCTCCACAGCCCCAATCCCAATCCCAGTAATGTTTTGTTTAAACATTGGTGGTCCAGCAGTCCCTCATCTGCCTTGATCCCCAGGTATGTATGAAATAAATGAAGTCCTGGTGGTCTAGTGGTCCCTCCCTCCCTCCTCACCCATTCTCTGAATGCTGTCCTGACTAAAAATACATTACCCTGGTAGTCTAGAGGCCCCCACCCCAGCAGATAGTGACCCACCACCCCGATCCCCCCAGCCCTACCTGAGCCAGCCTACAGCACAGCCCTCCTCACACTGCCACAGCTGACTGCCGATTGAGCTGTCATGGAGCGTGTAAAGTTTACAGTATGCGCTCATTGGTTGTCCGGTCAAGCAATGAGCGTGTACTGTATGCTATGCGTGCTCCATGACAGTTCAGTCAGTGGCTGTTCTTGGTGGTGTGAGGAGGGCTCTGCTGGTTGCTGGCTTGGGTCAGATCTGGTTATGGGAGCGGGGTGGTGGGTCACTAGCTGCTGGTGAAGGGGGCCTCTAGATTACCAGGGTAAAGTATTTTTCATTGGGACGGCAACCTGAGAACAGGGGAGGGACCACTAGACCACCAGGACATCATTTATTTTATATATACCAGCAGATTGGAGCAGAAGAGGGACCGCTGAACCACCAATTTTTAAACAAAACATTACTGGGACAAGGATTGGGGCTGGGGAGGAATTGCTGGACTACCAATGATGACATAAAAAATAATGGGAAGAGGATCAGGGAAAGGAGGGAACTGCTGGACCACCAATGATTTGGTTTTTAACATGGACTTAGATTGGGGCTTGGGGGGAAGGGCCTGGCCCAGGGCATTCTGCCTTGGTGCTATCATGCAGATAGGCCTGTAATGGGCATGCAAATGGCCCCTTAGCACCACGCATGCCCAGTGGGCTTACTGTATCTGCATGTTAGGGCTGAATATCACCCACAGGGCCATGGTGCTAACCAGTGTGTACCGCATTGTACCCCTATTGGTGGTCTTCAGCCCAGCACTGTGGTAGCATGGCACAAACCTTGAAGACTGCCTGCCATGCACTGTGCTACCATGGCTCCATATTCAGACAGATAGCACCATCAGTTCAGATCAGTCTATCTGTTTGAATATGGCACCAGAGCCGGCTGGCCCTACTTTTTCATGCAGCGCACCGGTTTGAACGTTCAGCCATCAGGCTCTGAATATGGGGCCCAAAAAGCCCTTCATCACTATTCTTGCTATATTGCTATCCACATATTAGGTACCAACAAGCATAGCTTGCAATATCACTTGTGGTCAAGCAAACTATTTTCTACATTTACTAAAGATTTGTTCTACATTTACTTTGAATGATTCAGTACTGTTGTATAGGCTTTAATGTAGGTTTGCAGACCATAGAACTATTATTTCTACGTTGCAGACATTAAATCAAAATTGTTAGTTCCGACTGAGGTTTGTGCATAAGTTTGAAAGCAGCTTCTGCCGGAATCATTCCAACTGCAATGTTTCCCAGAGAAGACTTGTTAATTACTAAACTCCATTCCAGCTGTGTATGTGGAAGGAATCTGCACTGAGTTAGAATTCATTATACATTCATTGGTGAATGCCTTAATGTTTGCTACAAGTTGTATATGATAAATTGTTATGTTTAGTAATAGAAGGAGGGTAACTCTTGGCAATTTTTTTTTACAATCTATTTACTAAGGAAAGGACAGCTTAGATATAACATCTTGATTCCAGTGGGGTCCTGCTTTTACTCTTCTTTAAAATGTATTTACCCAGGATAATACAGTTTAGAAGTAGCATTTTATTGTCATTAACCTGCTCAGGGTCACACAGATTTAGATATAGCAGGGTTTAAACCTGCAATCTTTTAGTTCCCGACAGTGCTTCAGCTGACATAGGTGACAAAGAGCGGTGGTAAGTGGCACTCACTCTAAAGAGAGAAGAGTGACAAGTGAGGTACATCATGGCTCTGTACTAGGAACAGTCCTCTTCAATCTTCATAAGTGACATTGCAAAAGAGCTGGAAGGGAAGGTATATCTCTCTGCAGATGACGCCAAAATCTGCAATAGGGTAGATACTCCAGAGTGGGTAGAGCAAAGGAGAACAGACCTGAAGAAACTCAGGAAGTGGTCAAAGTTAAGGTACATACGCACATACGAACATACAAAATTGCCAGCAGACACAGGTCGTATGGTCTATCTAGTCTGCTCAAGTGTGCAGCACTTCAGCCCATTAGCTGCAGCTGCCCCCCTCCTATTAACTCTTCCCTCCCCCAACTGCCCCTCTGGTATTGTACTTTCCCCTTGAATTTGTCCCACCTCCTCTTGAAGCACCCCACAGTAGGCACTAATACGAGTTGCTCAGGCAGTGCATTCCACCCTGTTACCACTCTTTCAGTGAAGTAGTGCCTCCTCCTTTCCCTCCTGAATCTGCCCCCTTAAACTTCAGGGAGTGCCCTCTGGTATCTCTTCCATTTTGGAGAGTGAATCCACCCTGGAAGCCTACTCTGTTCATCCCCTTCAGGTACTTGAAGGTCTCGATCATGTCCCCTCTATCTCTTCTATCCTCCAAGGTATACATGTTAAGCGCTTTTAGTCTTTCTTTGTAAGTTCTATCCCCCAACCCCTGGATCATCTTTGTTGCTCTTTGCTGCACTGCCTCCAGTAGTTTGATATCCCTTTTCAAGTACGGGCACCAGAACTGTATGCAGTACTCCAAGTGCAGCCTCATCAGGGACCTGTACAGGAGCAATATGACTTCGCTACATCTGGATGCAATCCCCCTTGCTATGCACCCTAGCATCCTGTTAGCCTTAGCCGCTGCCTTCCTACACTGGGCCGAGAGTTTAATTCCCAGTCACCAGCACCCCAGATCCTTCTCCTTGTTGGATGTGAACAGTTTGATAGCATACATCCAGTAGCTGTATCCTGGGTTCTTGGCTCCAAAATGCCTCACCTTGCACTTCTTGGTGATGAACCCAAGCTGCCAGGTGTGCGACCACTCCTCGAGCCTTGCCAAGTCCTCCTGCAGTAATTTTCCACCCTTCTCCCCATCCACCTTAACACAGATCTTGGTGTCATCGGCGAAGAGGCTAATCTTATTCTTGATCCCAACCGCTATGTCTGTGATGAAAATGTTAAACAGGACCGGTCACAGTATTGATCCCTGTGGGACACCACTTGTCACTGCCCTGGGCTCCGATGCTTCTCCCCCCACAACTACCCTCTGTTGCCTGTTCCTCAGCCAGTTTTCTATCCATCAGCTAGCTACCACCCTTTAGGAGGGATGTGAGGAAGTGCTTCATCACTAAAAGGTGGTGGACGCTTGGTGCAGTCTTCCAGTGGAGGTTGTAGGGGTGAAAACAGTGGTGGGCATCAACCATGCATTGGATTGGTACAAAGAAATCTTAAGAGGAAAGCAGGGGGAGGAAGTAGCCAGAAATCAGGTATGATTTACAGTGACAGTATAGGCAGGGACAAAATGGGCAGATTGAGAGGGCCAAGTTGTCCTTATCTGCTGAGATACTCTATATTTCTGTGTAACCACTAAATCTTACAGCTTGAGGGGGGGGCCACTGGAAAAAGTCAATGGCTACCAGACATATTTTGGTTTTGTTTTTTTACAATTTATGTATTTACTAAAAAAGGACCAACTGAGATGGTAGGTAGGTAAAATTTTTATTCATGACAAGGGGCATCACCAGGACTGGCAGAGTTAATAAAAGCAAGAGGAGAGGAAGAATGACGGACAACATGTACAGAGTAGGGGGCTGACATTGTCTGTAACTACAACCCCCAGAATACCCTGCAACTGACAACTGAGCAGTACTGCAACAACAGAGATTCAATTATGTCTATATTGAGAACTCCTCCAGTAATCCATACCTGATAAGAAGAATAGAGGAACTTAATAAGATGGCCAATGGGAATGTGGAAGCCTGGGTAGTTTGTTTATTTTGAAGGTGGGACATTTCCAGTAGTCTGAACAGCCTTGCAGACAGCAATGCATGTGATGCGTCCTTGGCTGCTCTCAAAATATGGTCTCTGAGCAATAAAGTGGTGGTTGTCAACAATACTGTTCTTGGCCCCTCCATGTTGGTAAGGCTGCTGCGCAAGTTGACCCGGTATGCCTTCATAATCGGGACTGCAAAGCCAAGATCTAACGCCTCCGGGAACCATTTTTCCAGAAATGTCAGAAGGTCCCCCTTCTTCAGTGCCCTCCAGTATACCAAGGAGTTGAACATTTGCAGAGCTAGCTGTATTCTCCTGCTGCTCAATTCGACTACAGACCATAGTTTGTTCTTTAATGATTGTTGCTGTTGCCTCAAGTGCTTTCTCCGCCATCCTACCATGGTCATTAACGGATCCTGCCATCGTCTCCACTCATTGCGCCACCAGAACCAGCTTGTCCTGCTCTGTCTCGATTGGCCAGCAGTCCACTTCCACTTTGTTCTACTCTCACAGCTTTAGAAAAGTGCTGTAATCTTTATTTTTTGCTAGCCTGTTTCTAGAAATGTGTTGGGGTTTATGCAATTCTGTTAGCTGCATTTTTAGACTGTTAAATTGTGATTACAGACCCTTACCATGAAAGTGTTTAAACTGGGTCCTCAGACAGCTGGGAGCCACTCTCAATCACCCCCTTTGTAGTGTAGATTTGGACTCTTGCTGGCTTTTGCTAGTCCATTGTTCACAGCCAGTACTTAATTCCTCCTTTTTTCTTCTTCCCCCAGCCGAGAAGCCACCCAGGGCTCCCCAGCTCACCAGCCGAGGCATCCTCAGCCACAGGGCAGTCAGCGCAGACCTAGCCGCCTCCTGAGACCTCCAGGCCGGATTCGTTCCCTGAAGAGGTATGGCAAAAGAAGCAGTTTTTCACCTCCCCACCCATCCCCCACCCCACCAGTTATTAAATACTCTACATCCCACCACTTCTCATCTGCCATGCCCACAGGCCTTCCCCTCTCATTATATTTAACCATTTGTTATCTTGTGCTTTTTTCGCCTCTCTTAAGAGATGTATCACTTTCTCATGTAGCTCGGCTCCTTCTGCTTATTCAACACAACCATAGGCTCTATTAGCCTATTACTTGGTCAAAGGACTTAGATCGACATAGCCTTGTGCCCAGAAGAAGGTCTCACCATGGGAAGGCATAGCTGGCTCCTCTGCTTGTCCGTTGTTCTACTACTGCCTAGAGTTCTCTTCCAGGCTTCACTATCCTCCCAGGGTGGGTTTGAGGAATTCTTTTATCCTTGTTACTTGCTCAACAACTCCTCCCATGAATCTCTATATGCCTACTGGATTGTACTACTGTATTTACCTAGTGGAGGGACCTCTCCCGAACATCTTTTGCAGGGTCCTCTCCCCACCCATCTTGATACTTACTTATCCCTGCATGTTGCAGTCAGGATAGTAGTAGTAGCAACCTTAGGTCAGTATAGCATCAGGCATGGAGCAACAAGTGTTTAACTTCATCCACCCTCCAGATGCTCAAAGAACAGGAATTGCAAATTGACCTTTGCTGCCCTAAAAAAGATTCTGCTGCTTTTGCTTTTGTGCTCAGGCAATGTAGCGCTCAACCCGGGGCCCCTAGATTCCTTCGCAGCTCCCTCTTATCTTGCTAGAATCAAAGGAATGTCATTCCTTCATGTTAATGTTTGCTGTCTCTTAAAAAAGATCACCATGGTACAGGCTTGGGTTAGTTACACCCTGCCAGATGTTCTGGTGATTACCGAGACCTGGCTAAGACTGGCCACTCTAGACAGGGAAATCAACATCCCAAGCTGTTTGCTCTTCAGAGCAGATAGGTAGTCAAGAGGCAGAGGGGTGGCGATTTATGTCAAGGACAAATTTGTGGTATCATGCCATGATTCATCCTCCTTCCCAAATGAATTTGAGTGTTTGGCCCTTAAGGTAGAATTATCATCCTCTTGCGCACTCAGTGTAATAGGCTGCTACAGGCCTCCATCTGTGGGGTCTCATTTTTATCGCATCTAAGCACCGTCTTGGGGCTTAGTATGCTGGAAACTATTATTCTAGGTGATCTGAACTAAGGCTGGTTATTCCAAGCCTCTGTTCCCTTGATATCCTTTTATGACACCCTGTGGTTGGTGCAACTCATTGACGAACCTACGTGCCCCAATAAAATGAACCCTAGTAACAGCACCCTACTATATGTCATATTGGTAAGCAAACCACATCTATTCTTCCATGCTGGAACATTTTTTTCTGACATCAGCTATCACTGTTTTATCACCAGCATTAGATCTGTGCATAATCCACAATGTGTAATACATTTTTTGACCAAGAGGTGCAGATGCAACTGTGACTTGCTTGCTTACATCAACAAATTGAATCATTCCCTGTGTTGGCAGGATTTCTATTTAGCCAAAATGGTAAACAAGGCATATAACATCTTCCATGAAATTTTATCCTTGGCCTTAAACAAGTATGCACCCATGGTAAAGGTATGAGTGAGGAGCAAAACTTGTCGTTGGTTCTCTCCATAACTTAAGGTATCCATGTTAGAAAGAGATAAGCTTTGAAAAAAAGCACGCAAAACCAAGAACGACATAGATTGGTGCCAGTTTAGGAGAGCATGCAACAAATGCACTAAGTTGGTCAGAGCAGCTAAGGCCACTTTCCATCGCACTGAGCTAGACTCTGCCTCATGGAATCCATCGAAATTTTGGAATACAATTAAGGAAATGTCTGGTCATTCACTTGGTAGCTCCTTTCCAACAAAAATTATCTCAGGTAGTAACTCCATCTCAGACAGAACAGAGATACTGGATGCCTTCAACAATCATTTTGCAACTGCTGGGCTAGCATTTGACAACTCCCCCACCAATGCTGTTTGTGCACAGCTGGGCCTACTGAATCATGAGGCTCCTGCCTCAGATGCGGTATTCACCTTCCAGCCTGCCACTCTAAAAGAGGGTGAAGATCTATTGCTGTGGTTGGATATCAAGAAGGGTGCAGGCACAGACTTTATAGAGCCATACTTTCTGAAATGTGCATACCATGTGTTGGCAGTGCCGATCACGCACCTCTTTAACTAGTCATTATCCCAGGGGACCCTCCCCTCGCAATGGAAAGTGGCCCATGTCATTCCCCTGCTCAAATCAGGTGATCCTTGAGACCTTAACATTTATAGGCCAATCTCCCTCTTTCCCATTCTGTCTAAATTACTGGAAAAGATAGTGAGTGGTCAGCTAAGGATGTACCTAGAATCCAGGAGCTTGTTAAACCCAGTGCAGTCTGGATTCAAGGCAAAGCACAGCATCATAACAGCCCTAGCAAAAGTAATGAATGATTGGCTCCTTGACCTGGACAATAGGAACTTTGTCTGTGCAGTGTTTTTGGATCTAAGTAAGGCCTTCAATACAGTTGATCATAGCCTGCTTCTCTCCTCCCTGTGTAGCTTAGGTCTTGACCCTAACTCTATGTGCTGGTTTGCCAACTACCTTGCGGGACGGCAACAGCAGGTTAAGGCTGAAGGTGATCTTTTGCCTCTTAAACCACTACTAAGAGGTGTGCCCCAGGGATCTATCCTTGGTCCCCTGTTGTTTGCTGTTTATATTAACAACATCAATAACAGCATCAATAAGGCTAACATCCACTTGTTTGCAGATGACACAGTACTTTATCTAAGTCATCCAACTCTGGAAGCAGCTTGTGCAGACCTTCAAATTGAATTTAATCTATTGCAGAATCAGCTACTAAGCAAGAAACTTCTGCTTAATGGAAAACAAAACTAAAGCGATGCCTTTTGTCCCCTTCTACTAATGCTGTGTACCCAGCTAGCTCTGGGGCTATCCCACAGATTACCAAAGTTGTAGGCGAAAAATTGGAGTTTGTGTCAAAATTTAAATATCTGGGAGTGTGGCTGAACCACAGACTCTCCTTCTCTGAGCATCTCGAAGAGTTACAGAAGAAACTAAGACAGAGGCTAGGACTATTCTACAGAATTAATTACTTCCTTACTAGGAATGTTAAGCTGCGGCTGGTACAAGCAACATTCCTCTCATTGATTGATTACGCTGATCTTCTCTACAGCCATTGCTCTGCCTCTTTCCTTGTCTAAATTGGATACTCTGTATCATAGAGAAATCAAGTTCATAATTGGCCTTCCCCTCTCCACACACCATTGCTCGCTGTACACTGCTGTGGGCTGGACTTTCCTTCATTACAGAAGAAATAGAAAGACCATACTATGGGCCTTCAGAGCGGTGACCAAAAAGCGTCCCCTATACATCTCCAATTGTATTCCCCTGAGTGTGATAGGTAATTATGCTTTATGAAGCTGCACTCTAATTGCCCTGCAAATACCTAAGGTCAAATCTCATTTTGGTAGAGCTGCCATAAGTTTCACACTGCCTTCATTGTGGAGCAAAATGCAAAAAAGCTTGAAGCTGAGTTATTCTGTTTACTTGAGAATCTTCAAGTCGCTTTATGACCACTTTGTGAAGGAATCCTGCAGTTGTTTCCCACATCGCTAGCTCTCCTCCCTTCCAGTCTCTCTCCTACCCTACCTGATTTTCACTCTTGCCTTAGCTCCTCGCCTCACTCTCCTTACCCAAACCTTCTACTTCCCTTCTTTCTCCATCTCTCTTCTGTCCCAGTCCCCCACTCAGACTTCCCTGGAGCTAAATAATTGTTGCTTTGGCCATACCCAGGTGCTACTCACATCCCAGTTGTATGCCAGTTAACTATACCGACCCTGCAATATCTTCCTTACCTGGTTTTTCTTTTTTTCTCAGTGAACATGCCAGCTTTATCCTTTTGCAAGCCTATCTGTTGTAAAGGCTCTTTTGCTCAATGTTGATGTATATTTCTGGATATATGTATACATCACACTATTCTGCTCATACGTATTTTTTACTTCCCTGTATGATATTGTACTGTGTCTTCCTTGTTACTGTACTATCATTTTTGTTTGATCAGGTCCATCTTGCAAATGAGCCTTGCTCAGTGGTGCCCACCTGGATAAATAGATTTGATTGATTGATTGATTGATTAAATATGGATAACTCCACTGAGCAGAAACTCATTTACAGTGAAGTCCAAAAAGGCCAGTTCCAGTTACTTTTACATTAATCATACAAAATACATTAAACACAGTACATCATAATAAAAAAATTATAAAATGAATGACATTTATATTTCCAGGGTATCCTCATACAAATATAACAATTAATACAGACAAAACTTACATGAAACAAAGTGCAGAATTATAGATGTAATATAGATCTTATTATAAGACAAATTCCTTCTCTTAATAGTTGATACCATTTTTACTTATCAACTACACTAATTCCCCTTCAAAGTTGATGTTTAGGGTACCACTCTTTTATTGCATTTACCTGGATTTCTCTGTTCAAAGGTCTTAGATTCCCAGGTAGTGTATTCTCCAATACATGCAAAATGATTTTCACCCAGTATCGTCTTTTGTTTGGAACCACACATACCAGACTGTTCACAGAACGCAGTCCTCTTATGGGAGTTTTAAAACAAATATTCTCAAAAACATACTCCAGGACTTTCCCTGAAATACATTTTGTCATAAATATAGATATACCTAGGACCCTGCTCTGAAACAGAGAAAAGCAATCCAATTCTCTATACATCTCTAATCTAGGTGTCATTTTTGGTGTACCAAATATATATCTTGCCAATTTATTGTACATGACATCCAGTTTATACAACTGCCCTTTTGTTGTGCCAATATAAATTAAATTTCCATATTCCAACATGGGTAATACCATAACAGTTACTACAAGTTGTCTAACCTCTATGGACATACTATTTCTGATTTTATACAAAGATCCTAGACATTTCCCTACATTTTTTTAAAAATATTCTTAATATGAATGTCCCATTTAAAGTATTTGTCTAGATAAACCCCAAAATATCTATAATTATCTACTTGCTCCAATATGGCCCTTTTTTAGAGTGGTCCTGCTTTAAGCATTTTTCCAATTTATTTTCCCAGAATAGTACAGTTGAGATGCAGCATTGCAGGGACACCATGCCATGAGAATTTCAGGGGGGGCACATAATTTAAAACTAACCTAAGGGGAATCTAAATAGTACTTTTACATGTTTCTTTAGCTCAAAGGCATTACTTTAAAGTGGATCTTGAGGGGCATGTGCCCCCCGGACTGGATGGGTATGACAGCCCTGTAACACCCATTTCCAGTTGTTCCTGCTTCTACCTATTTTGCAGTTTGGTGGACTGGAGCACTGGGAGGTTATGTTATTTGCTTTGAGTTGCTAACTGAACATTTCTCACTAGCAGGGATTGCACCAAGAATATGTACATATGAGGTCATAAATATAGTTGAAACATAAATATGTATGTACGTACAGTCGAATCATCTTCAGGTAGTAAGGGTTTTATGTCAGATATACATAGATACATTTCATTAAATAGAAGTTATCAGCAGAAAAGGACCACCAGGCCCATACAGTCTGTTCATTTTCCCCTACCTGTAATGTCTGCAAGTGCCAATAGTTGGTCACCTGCTTAAGCTATTCCTTCTCATCTCTATGGTCCCATTATTTCTGTCCCATTCATGCTTGAATCCCACCACATTGCATGCTCCCACCACCCCCTGGGGCAGGCCATTCCATGCATCCACCATCCTTTCAGTGAAAAAGAACTTCTTCCAATTTCCCCTTTTATGGCCCCCCCACCAATCTCATGTGATGTCCTCTTGTTCTACTACTTTTTTTTTAACTTTCTCCTGGCCCCTGCCCTGAGGAATTAATTCCTCAGGTCTTTTCAGCCAGGGTCCCAATGTAGCGTGGACCCCAGTGTCATTCCACATGGGACCGGGAGATTTTTTGCCTTTGGTTTTTCTCCCAGTCCCCAAACCCCTGAGGATACCAGCATGCAGGACTTTCATCCAGACAGATGGCATACTGACACATGTCATCATCAAATGCTGTCAGCATCCTACCCACCCAGACTCTGAAGAGCCGCCTATGCCCCTGATGCCCATGCTTCCACCGGCATCGGAGTGTCGGGTGCTGATAAGCACCCCAGGAGGACAGCATCCATTGGGATTCTTGATCCTCCTTCCCCTGACTGATCCCCAGCAGCCTGAGTCTGTTCCCGAACCTGGGTCATCGGTGTAGCGTGAGGTGTGGCATCCAGTGCCTCAGCCCTCTGTGCCACTGGGCCGGCCTGTTCTATTACTTTTTTATACTTATACCTTATTTATGCCCTTGAGGTACTTGAACATTTCAGTCACATCCCCCGTTCCCTTCTCTGTTCCAGAGTATACATATCAAGGTCTTTTAACCTATTCTCATATGTCTTGTGCTGTAATCCCTGCACCATCTTAGTTGCCTCCTCTGCACTATATCCATTCTGTCTATGTCCTTATGAAGGTGCAACCTCCAGAACTGCATGCAGTACTCAAGATGAGGCCTCACCAGCGTTTTGTAGAGTGGAACCAGTACCTCCCTCCTTCGGCTTGTGATACCCCTTCCTATACAACCCAGCATCCCACTGGCCTTCCTCACTGCCTTTGCTGCCTGCTTAGTGGCCTTCAGGTAATCTGTGATAATGACCCCGAGATCTCTTTCCTCTTTGGTGACTGACAGCGGCTCCCCCTCCCCCATCTTGTAGCTCTCTCCCAGATTTCTACTCTTCATGTGCATGATTTTGCACTTTTTTGCATTAAACGTCAGTTGCCACACTTCAGACCATGTTTCCAACTTCTATAGGTCTTTTCTCATTCTTACCATGCCCTCTGACATATCAACTCTGTTGCAGATCTTTGTGTCATCTGCAAACAGGCAAACCTTCCCCTCCAGCCCTTCTGCAATGTTACTGATAAAGACATTGAAAAGGAATGCCCTAGAACTGAACCCTGATGTACTCCACTGGTCACCTCCATTTCCTCTGACTGGGTTCCATTTACTACTACCCTCTGCTTTCTGTCCCTCAGCCAGTTACTAATCCAGTACACCACCTTGTGGCTAAACCCCAGACTGCCCAGCTTGTTGATCAACCTTCTATGTGGAATGGTATTGAAGGCTTTGCTGAAATCTAGGTAGGCAACATCCACTGCACCCCCTTGGTCCACTACCTTTGTCACCCAGTCAAAAATAAATTAGATTTGTTTGACATGACCTTCCTGCTGTGAATCCATGTTGCCTTGGATCCTGCCCCACTATGGATTCCAAAAGTGCCACAATTCATTCCTTCAAATCAAATCAAATCAAAATTTATTTGTAATGCGCTTTTCAAAATGTCAAAGTGCAGATACATCACAAAAAATATCCATCACAATAAACACAAATATAAAACCAATTAAAAGGCAGCAGAATAATTTATTGAAAGGCTAGTTCAAATAAATAGCCTTTCAAAGAGGCCTTGAAAGACTCCCTGGACAGGCAATCTCTGATCTGACAAGGTAAAGAATTTCACAGGGTTGGGGCCGTAAAAGAAAAAGCTCTGGCCCTAGATGACTGAAGACGAACCCTGGGAATCTCTAGCAATCCCTTGTTGGCAGAATGGAGTGGGTGGAGAGGGTGGTAGGGTAGAAAGAGATCTTGCAAGTAGCCTAGTTCCTGACTGTGTAGCTCCTTAAGGAGCATCTCCACGATCTTACCCATCACTGATATGAGGCTTACTGGCCTGTAATTCCCTACCTCCTCTTTGCTGCTGCTCTTGTGAAGAAAGACCACATGTGCCCTTATCCAGTCCTCGGGGACTATGTCAGTCTTTAGGGACTCAGTGATCAAGACCAGCAGTGGGGCTGCCAGCTCCCTCCCTAGTTCTTTTACGATCCTGGGATGTATGCCATCTGGACCCATAGCTTTGTCCCCTTTTAGCTTTGTAAGCCCTTTTAGTGCCCTCTCCTCTGTAAAAGGACTGGTGTCCACCTCCCCACCTCTGTGCCTATGTTGTCAAACTATGGTCCCTATCCCTCCCCTTCCACTGTGAAGGCTGAGCAGAAATACCTGTTCAGAACTGATGCCTTATCTTGATCTCCATCTACGGTCTCTACCTTGTCCCCTCTGAGTTTAGCAATCCCCTTGTACTTTCTTCCCTCACTCATGTACCTGTAGAATGTCTTATCTCCTTTTCTCACTGAATGAGCAAATCTTTCCTCGGTTTGCACCTTGGTGCTCCTTACAGTTTTTTCTGCTTCTCCTAGACAATTCTGGTACTCCTCCCTATCTTCATCCCTTTGTGTTTCGTTATATTTTCCGAAGGTTACCCTTTTGCCTCTAACCTTTTCTGCTACAGCCTTGGAGAACCAAAGTGGCTTCCTCCTTCTCTCCCCTTTTCTTTTCACCTTAGCACATTGTTCTTTGACTCCTATAATGGTCCCTTTAATATGTGCCCATTGCTCATCAAACCCCCGTCTTTCTCTGATTCAGGGTTTACTTAACACTTTTTCCCATCCTGCAGAAGTCAGTCTTCCTGAAATCCAAGATCTCTGTCTTTGCATGGCTAGATTGCATCCCTGTGTTGAATTTGAATTGTACCATGTGGTGGTCGCTGGACCCCAGGTGCCCCTCCACTTTATAATCTGTGATTCTGTCTCCATTGGTTAACACCAGATCCAGGATTTCCCTGTCTCTGGTGGGTTCCCATGCTAGTTGTCTGAGGCCCGCCCCCTGCAGTGAGTCCACAACATCTTGGGTCCTGTCTGAGGCCCCTGCTGGGATGGACCAGTACACGTCTGGCATGTTAAAGTCTCCCTTCAGCAGAACATCACCTTTTGCTGCCTTATCATGTATGTTATCCAGAAATATTGTTTTAACTTCCTCCCTCTAAGCTGGGGGTCTGTAGACCACACCTGCCTGAAATGCTATTCCCTTTCCTGTCTCGAGGGTGACCCATAGTTCCTCTACCTTCCCATGTTTGCCCTGTATTGCAGTTGCATTGATGCTCTCTCTGATGTAAAGGGCCACCCCCCCTTGCCTATTCTGTCCCTTCTGAACAGAGCATAACCTGGTACATTTATCTCCCAGCTGTGGGTTACAATGAACCATGTTTCAGTTATGACCACTATGTCCAGATCCTTCTCCGTCACTACAGCCACTAGTTCTGGGACTTTGTTACCTAGACTATGGGAGTTTGTGTGCATGGCCTTCCATGTACTGCTGTTCCCCCTCCCCCTGCTCATGTGTTTGTCCTTTTGTCTCTTTTCTTCAGCATTGGTGTCATTGAAGTGCTGATTACCTATTCCTACCATGTCCATTACCAACATATTAGATGTCTCTGCCATTTACATGTTTTTCTGGTCCTCTACACTATTTCTTGTTACCTGTGGAGGTTGATTGTTTGAGTAACCCTGCTTCTTATAGCACCCCCATAGCTAGTTTAAATGTTCCCTAAGGAAGCATTTGAACCATTAATTGAGGACTGTAGTTCCTTCACTGGATGGATGTAGGCTGTCACACTTGTATAGGCATGCATTAGTCCAGATGGTTCCCCAGTCTTCAATGTAGCCAAAGCCACTTTCTGTGCACCAGCCCTCCATCCAATTGTTGAAGCTCCTGATGCATTGATTTCTTGCCTCCCCACTCCCATGGAATGGTAGGACCTCAAAAATGTTACAGAGTTCACCACCTCCCCAAGTCACCTACCCATCTCCCTGAATTCCTCCTGTACTGACTCCACACTAGCTCCCTTTCTTACTAGGTTGATTGTCTCTGGGTGGACAATGACGTCTAGCTCTCCTCTCCTTGCCACTGCCCTAGAAATCCTGCTGGATCCACTTCCCCTCCCTCTGAGCTGTGCCTTCTGGGAGACACTTAACCTCCATCTCCATCCTACTGTCCATGCCTAGATCCGTGTGCCGAACAATTTGAGTCCCCCACAAGGCTAAGTTTTCTCCTTCTCTGGGGTTCTCTGGGTTCTGCTTGTGCACCCTCCTCCATGTTGACCTGGGGTTCTCTGGGTTCCATCCATGTGCTCTCCTCCCCATTGGCCTGCTCACCCTCCCTGGTCACAGTCTTGGGCTCCCTGTGGGGCACTCCTACTCATCACGAACAGCGTACTTGTTCTTAAGTTGGACCAGACAGAGGATGCGCATCAGTCCCTCCCACCTTAATCCTCCCTGAGCCCACCATAGTCCATTCAGACCTCTGCCTGGGTACCTGTTGTGGCACTGTCTGGGGACATGGTGGCCTCTGGGTGGGGTGAAGGTTCCCAGGACTCCTGCCATCTTGGCCCAGAGGCTAGTCACCTCTGCCCACAGCCAAGAGAGGTGTCTACAAATGGGGCAAAACCGCAGCTCCCAGAATGTTCTTCTGAAAACTGCTGTACCACATCCACTGCACTGCATCACTCTGTGTGCCATCTTGTTGTATTCTACTATGTCCTCAACTACATCTTAATTTCCACTGTCTGTGTCTTGAGTTCCCCCTAATTATTTTTATAGACTGTTATGCCTGTCTGCTAAATTGTAGGTGTTAATCTAACACTGTAGGTGTATATGTTACATCCTTATGGTGTTCTGTCTAGCTTCTGGACAGAAGTGGTTTGCAGAGGTGTGTGAGGTCCCTACTTACGATGATGTAGGAAGTTGTAATGAATCAGGTATCTAAAAGGTAGAGAGAGCTCTGGGGTGGGTGGGTTCCACGCTGCTGTCCTCCAGAAACAATCAGCCAAGTTTGGAGACTCCTCCAACACAATCAAAATGAGCAGAGAATTTGTTAAGCAATTAAATCACTTCCCTTTACCTGCCATCAGCAGATGCCCCAAGTCCAGGTTAAACAAATCAGGCAAGATAGAAGAATAATGAAATACAGTTCCCTTCCTTTCGCCTCTTTTCAACAATGCCATGATTGCAATTTTAACAATGTTGCAGTTGTAATTAATCAATGCAGTCCGTCCCCTTCCACTACCATCAGCAAATGGCTCCCAAAAAACAAGTGAACACAATATAAAGTTTAGAAAATAAACAAACACTTCCCTTCCCCATCATGATCAGCTGCCCCCAAGCAAGCTGCTGTACCTCCCCAGGGATGCTCGCTTCTGGCCTCTGACTAGCATTTGATGTCCATGAAATCCCATATTTGTCCATGAAATCCCATCTTTTTTTAATGCACACAGTTTTAACTTTTAGCTGATGCACCCAACTTTAACTTTTTTAAATGTGTACTGTTAATGGTAGTAACTCAGGTATTATGAATAGTTGTCAGGTATAATTACAGTTGTCTAAAAAAGATCCTGTGTTTAAATGTAATACAAGTATTGCACAAATAATTATAGAAAACAAGTCTCATTTCATAGAATCCTAAATTAACAAATACCAAAAATCTACAAAAGTGAATTTTCAGCAGCAGTGAAAGGCAGGGCTGCAAATGGTGCATGCACATTAATAATAATAATAACATTTTTATTTATATAGCGCAATTCATATTTCAAAGTGCTGTACATACAAGAAATATCATAACAATTTAAAATTAAGTACAAATTCAGCATTGGTTTAAAAACATCCACAGCTTTAAATATCAATTATTAAAAGCTTGCTGGAAAAGGTGCATTTTCAAGCTAATTTTGAAGTTCTCCACGGTCCATCACTCCCTAATCTGATGAGGTAGAGTTCCACAGGGATGGTGCCGGGAACGTAAAAGCTCGGGCCCCAGATGTTTTTAAACGTATCCTGGGAACCTGTAACAACCCCTCATCAGATGAGCTGAGAGGCCATCCGGGGGCTGTAGAGAATCAGGAGTTCTTGCAGGTAATTCGGTCCCAGTCCATGCAGGGCTTTATAGGTCAAAAGACCAATCTTGAAAGTGATCCACCACTGTATAGGCAGCCAGTGCAGAACACACAGCACAGGAGTAATATGACTAAAGCACGATGTCCCAGTCAACAACCAAGCTGCAGCACTCTGCATCAGCTGCAAGCAGCAGATATCAACTTCAGGAAGCCCCAGGTAAAGGGACTTACAGTAATCAAGGCATGAGGTCACTAAGGCATGGATCAACATGGGCAGATCATCGGACGGAACAAGGTGTTTGATTCTGGAAATGTTCCTCAGATGGTAAAAGGTGGATGTAATGACTGCCGACACCTGCACCCATAGTATAACCCCGTCATCAAGAACCACCCCAGAGCATGCACCCATTCAGAGGCAGGTAGCTGTACACCATCCAGCCAAAGCCCAGATAGTAAACCTACCACTGGCCTCTCTATGCAGTGCCCCGGATCCACTACCAACACCTCAGTCTTCCCGGAGTTCAATTTCAACCAGCTAGTCCGCATCCAGTCATGGATCTCCATCAAACGGCTATTAAACAAAGAGACTGCACTATTCTGGTCGGGTGCGAAAGACAGATAGAGCTGGGTATCATTGGCATAACAATGAAACCTCAACCCATATCATCTTACAATGTCTCCGAGGGGCAGCAGATACACCGTGAACAACATGGGGGACAATACCGAGCCCTGAGGGACCCTGCACAGCAGAGAGAATGGTTCCGAGGAAAAAAACCCAGACACCACCCTCTGAGACCTGCCGGCAAGGAAAGCATGAATCCATCTGAGAACTGGACAAGCCAGACCACAGATAACCCTCAGGGGCTCAAGCAGCACCCTATGGTCCATGGTATCAAATGCTGAAGATAGATCCAGAAGTACCAAGATGGAACAACATTTCTGGTCCCTCACCATCAGGAGATCATTGAGCATCTGAACCAGAGCTGTCTCAGTGCTACGTCTCTTCCAGTAGCCTGTCTGGAGAAGTCGAAGATATCATGGATGGTAAGATGGTTCTCCAGTTGTAGTGCCACCACTTTCTCAATCACCTTCCCAATGAAGGGAAGGTTAGAGATAGGTCTGTAGTTGGCACAGTTGTTCGAATCCAAGAAGACTTTCTTAAGAAGTGGTGTCACCACTGCCTTCTTCAGGGAGCTGGGACATTCTCCTGAGTCTAAGGAGCACCAAACAATCTGTGCTAGGATCAGGCCGATAAACTCAATACACCCCAATAAAAGGCGTGTAGGGCCCGTATCCAAACTACAGTACATCGGCCGCAACTTCTGGACAATCCACATGATATCATCAGTCTCCAGCCAGTCAAAAGAACTCCAGGTTGATTGAGAAAGAGTGACCAAATACCGACTACCATCAACTCCCATAGAAGATGCTAAGGAGATCTCGGCCTTGATGTCAGCCACCTTACCCGCAAAAAATCGAGTAAACTCATCACACTTAAGTTGTGAAAATGCTCCTCGAACCTGCAGACAGGATGGGTTGCACAACCTGTCCATGGTTCGAAAGAGATGAGCTGGTCGATTTTCGAGTGGCAGCAATCTCGCTGGACAGGAATTCTGCCTTCTTACGCGTGATTGCTGATTGATAGCACTGATAATGTTCTAGCAATCTAAGGTGGTCGGCATCAAGCGATGATTTCAGTCCAGTGATGTTCTAACCTTCGTCTAACTCGTCTCATCTCCCTCAAAACCCCATCAAACCAGGGGAGTTAGGGGTGAAGAAAGAGTGGTTGAACATGGACTGGGGCAATGGAATCCATAGCCCTAGTGATGGCCTTGTTATAGGCCAACACCAGATTCTCTGTATCATCGCCTGCCTGCAGAACTTCCGAAAGGTCCAACACTGTCAGAAGGCCTTCAGGGGTTACTCCCCTCAATGGGCGGTATTTGACCATTTCCACCAGGGCAGGCCTGTAAAGGTGAGGCTGGAAATTGAATCTCACTGTGTAATGATCAGACCAGACAACTGGTTCCACCACCAAGCTGGAGGCCTCGATCCCCAGGAGGAAGACCAAATCAAGAGAGTGACCTTGTTCATACGTAGCAGAGCTAACTACCTGTGTGAATCCCAATGAATACATAAGTTGGAGGAAATCTTGACCAAACTGTGAGAGTTCAGTGTTGACCCAGGCATTGAAGTCACCCAGGACCATCAGCCTGGGCGACTCCAATGTCATGTCGATAATGAAGTCCACGATTTCCTGTATCAAAATACAAACTAAGTTGGTTAACAAATAGCAGGAATTTATTGTGGCAAGTGAAACAAGCAAGACTAAATCAGAGACAACCCAGCACTTTGAATCCAAACTGACTCTTCAGTAGAAATACAGTACATGCGGACTCACTCGGTACACAGTTAGAAGAGATGCAAGTCACAAGTGGGGTACCTCAGGGATCAGTTTTGGTGCCAGTCTTCTTCAATATCTTTATCAGTGATATTTCAGATGGACTGGAGGCTAAGGTTTGCCTATTTGCTGATGACACCAAGATCTGCAACAGAGTAGATGATCCAGTTGGGGTGGACAGAATGAGAAGAGATCTGGAAAAACTGGCAAAATTGTCTGAAGAGTGGCAACTGGGGTTTAACGTGAAGAAGTGCAAGATCATGCACATAGGAAAGAGAAACCCTGAAGCTACCTATAGGCTGGAAGGAGAGTTGCTGGCAATTACAAGGGAAGAAAAGAGACTTGAGCATCATCATCACAGATGACCTGAAATCATCCAAGCAGATCACTAATGCAGTAGGTAAAGCTAGAGGGGTGTTGGGGTGTATAAGCAGGGGTATCTCAAGTTATAAGAGGGAGGTAATAATCCTTCTTTACAAGACACTGGTTAGGCCCCATCTCGAGTACTTCATGCAGTACTGGAGGCCACACCTGCATGAGGACATTAACAAAATGGAAGCAGCCCAGAGAAGGGCAACCAAAATGGTGCAGGGTCTGCATCAGAAAACATACTGTATGAAGACAGATTAATGGAGCTCACTATGTATACCCTAGAGCAAAGGAGGGAGAGAGATGATATGATCAAAACATTCAACTATCTTAAGGGCATTAACAAGGCGAAATAGTCTAACGTGTTTCAATGTAAGAAAAATAGCAGAATAAGAGGACACAGCATGAGATTAGAGGGAGGCCGATTAAGGAGTAATGTGAGGAAGTTCTTTTTCACAGAAAGGGTGGTGGATGCATGGAACAGCCTCCCTCAGGAAGTGGTGGATATGAATACAGTGCAAGGCTTCAAACAGGCTTGGGATAGGCATAAGGGAGCAATATAGATGAGTAGGAATAAAAAGGCCTTTAACAGAGTAATGGCCTATGGCATATTCATAAGGTAGAAAAAATGAGCAGACTGGATGGGCCTTGTGGTCCTTATCTGCCATCAAATTCTATATTTCTATGTTTCAGTCACTGTCATTCAGATGGTGGCAGGCTGTGGGGAAGAGAGGAGTGGCTGTGCCAGTTATCATCCACTGTTCTGCCTACTAGGTCCACAGACATTTTAGAGAGAGTGAGATACTGGGCAGGTGGTAGAGGGTGGTGAGAGCTGATTGGGTGGAGCAAGCCAGGAAGGGGGAACCTCATTTATTTTACAAGGATTGGGTGGCAGGGCATACCACTGGCATAACAGGGTGATTTCTTGTCAGAATGGTGACTGGGGAGAGATGAGGTTGCCACTGCACTACCAGGATAATTTCTTTTCACAACAGGGATCGAGGTGGTTGGGAGACTACCACTAGACTGCCAGAGATTTTCTTTTTTATTGACTCTCTTCATTCTCTTTGGAGCAGTTAGGGAATATACCCCACATTGGTGTGCCAGGTCTCCACAAAGTTCCTGGACTTCATACTGCTTATCATCTAAGGTTTTTTTTCTGCATGTAGTTCCTACGTGGCCTCACTTGACAGAGGTGTGAATGTTATATTAGTGTACAGGGATCAGGTGAGGGTGGGGCAATGGTTAAAGCTCTGCACAGTGCCTCCATGCATATTGTAAATATGCATGAAGGCTTTTTGCAGAGCTGCTAATAGCGTCATAATAGCAGGCAAATGGACTCTTAAAGCCATCCAAGCCATATGTGATCATTAGCCTCTGGGTCTCTGAATATAGCACTGAGGAGCAAAGGTGCTACTCCTTTTGGGACGGGCTATTAAACTTTGCTCCTGGGTGCCTGTTGCCAATAGGGGCTATTGTGTAATGCTTACACACTTTGCACAGTTCTACCACACCTGAATATTCATACTTAATGCCTTGTGAATATGCCTCCCTGATGACCATGCACTGTTTTACATTGATGCAAACATCCATGTCTGACTAAAGACGCCTCAACTTCTAGTGTATGTTTACTGTGAGGTTGGGTATTCAGCTGACATGACTGGAAATTTATGGGGATTGGGGTCCTTGAAACCATCGAAATTGCCAGTAACTTCAACACAGCTTTCATTGACCTCAGTTCCATCATCCTCATTAAGCCTGACAAGACCACCTGCAGGGAACCTGGTCCTGAAGCCTCCCAGATGGTGGGCTCTTGACCAGGGTACCCTAAATTCTACTTCAAAGCTATTTCAAAGACAACTTGTAATATATCAGTAGGATATTTGGCAAAATTAGGTGTGATACTGAATCGGTTGATATGAAACTTTTTGCCCTAGTGGTAGAGGAACCATCCCACCCCATCTCTAGAATTTTTAATTTTTCCCTTTACTACTTGCGGTTCTTTGAGAACTGGAAATCTATAGTGGTTACACCAGTTTTCAAAAGCAGAGATCACAGTAGTCTTGCCAATACAGACCCATTTCTATTCTCTCTCCCTATCAAAGCCCCTCAAGAGAATAGTCTCTGACCAACTTGTCACATACTCAAAAACTATAGTGTCCAGTGTGTATAGCAGCATGGCTTCCATAAGCTCCACAACACCAACATGGTGCTATTAGAATACATCAACTACAATACGTTCATGGGGCCCTTAACAATGGTGACCTCATCAGAGCTAATATATATATATATATATATATATATAATATATATATATATATATATATAATATATATATATATATATATATATATATATACCTTTGACCTAGTCTACCATAAGCTCCTACTTAACAAACTCCTTGGCTTGGGTTTGTCACAGAACACAATTAATTGCTTCCACAGCTATCTCACCAATCGCTCCTAGCATGTGAAGATTGATAAATTTGTGTCTGACACTAGGGGAGTAACTATTTTTGTCTCCCAGGGTTCCATCTTGTGCCCACTCCTATTTGGCCTTTTCATAAACCAACTATCTGATGCCTGTCAGACAGCCAACATACTCTCTATGGTGATGATCCAGTCATTTTTCAAAAAACCCTTACTTTAACAGCCTTACTGCTACCATTCAATGTAATTGTAGGTCACTAGAAAACTGGTTCTTCAACAACAAACTGGTCTTCAATTACAAAAAAAGCAAAGACCATGCTCTTCTCTAGCCTTCCACTGAAGAGGAATATTCTACCCTTCATCATCTGAAATGACCAAAGGGCAACACCTTGAACAGCTGAAGACCTTCAAATACATTAAAGTAACTCTGGATGACACCTTGGAGTTGATTCACAAAACCCCCAAGAATGTTGCAAGCCATGGATGCACCACACATATGGCACATGAGACTTGTGCCTTTCCCCAGCAGGTGATTGGGATTCTCAGTACTGTACATTGATTGCACAAGACAAATCAGCTTTTTCAGGTCTAGCTTGTGACAATCTCAAGTACCCATTTTACAGGGCTTGCACCAAATATGTGGTACAAGCTGCCGTAAGGCAGGTAAAGTGTTGTAAATGCACCTGATCTACTTGAATAGGGTGCATACTACAGCAAACATTTTGGCACAGCAGTTCCAGTTGCCAGGTTTGATGCAGGGCTTGGCACAAGCCCTGCATCTGTATACCGCCCTGACAGCGACATATTAACATTGACCAACGCCTGGTGACACAGTGCCAGGTGGCTGCCAAAGTGTCCAATGCTGGACCCGGCACTGTTTTCTGAGGTCTTGCACCCTCCCCTAATCAGCTGTGACTCAGAGTTGATTATGTTAATTAGGGTCGGGCAAGCCTCAAGAAAACATGGTGGGCAGTGACTACCTTTATGCCAACCGCAAATGTGGTCGACATAAAGATTTCTCTGTACCTTCGGTTGACAACATTTTTGTCACCATAGTGTTGTAGATCCCCCTGCATCAACCTTTGTAAATCTGGGCCCTTATCTTTTGCCTGCCATGTTGACAATCTGGTGCCCATAGTTAACAGAAGACTGGGTGCCATGTACCACAACTGGAACAATCTCAATGAGGATGCTAGATGCCTAACTGTGACACACTCCATTCTGTCACTTATAGATTATGGCCTTCCTGACTTCACAGCTGCCTATGACACAGAGCTAAACAGAGTAAAGCTGATCTGTAAAAAGGTGTGCTGCTGTGTACTAGGTGCCTTTGTACTAGGTGCAGATAACCATACTCATAGTTGTGCTTTTTATGCACTGGCTAACTCCCTCCTTTTACCAAACAGAATAAAGCTCCGGACATGTTTGATAGCCAAAAAGACACACCTGGGCTTAACAGCCCCTGCTTTAACAAATTACTTCCACACTGTCTCCAACCAATACAACACCAGGAACATGGTATTCAGCCTCCTTTCTTGCACAATCAACTGGGCAAGCTGTCATTTGCTCTCAGGGCTGCTAACAGGTTAAACGATCTGCCTGATACACTGCTGGAATTACCTACAAGTGTAACAGTTTAAGAGATCTTTGCAGTCTGACTTTGCAGGCCGGTGCAACTGTAACAGTTAAACTGTTTTAATCAGTTTCTCTCTGGATATAAACTATCACTTTTTACACAATGATCTGTATTTATTTTTCCAAAACTGTATGCAACTGTTCTGCCTTAAGTGCTCTCACCCTAACTTGACTGCATTTCCTCTGGAACTGCTTATTGTAATGTTTTTTGTGACTATGTATGTGACATGGGACCAATGTAAATAAGCACTTGTGCTCAAAGGCAATCTCTAAAATTTTCAGTAAATAAATAAAATGTAAAATGTTCTTTTCAAAAAACAAAAATGCAATTAACCTGTTAAAAATGGCTAAAACACTGACAAAAATGAAACCCAGATACTGAGATGACAGTTGGTTTTGGTGCAGTATTAGCACCTGCTAAGTAATTTAGATCATAGGTTGTAGTGAGAAAGACATAATGTGACCTACTGGGAATTGAACCCTTGCCCCTGAATACCATCACGGTGATCTAACCACTGAGCTATAGGCTGACATGGTTGTACCCGACTCTTCCCAGACACACCTCCTTTCTCTGGTATTACAAATCCCACAACTATGAACAATTTAGATGTCAGTTAGATGTTTTTGGTGCAGTGTTAACCACTTTAGATCACAAACTGTAGTGAGAAAGAAATAATGTGACCTACTGGGAATTGAACCCAGGCCCCCAGAATACCATCCTTGTGATCTATCCACTGAGCTACAGGCTCACAAGGTTGGGCCTGACTCTTCCTGGACACACTTCTTTTCTCAGATATTACAAATCCTGCAACTAGGAACAACTGAGATGACAGATGTTTTTGTTGCAGTATTAACCACTGCTAAGTAATTTAAATCACAAATTGTAGTGAGAAAGAAATAATGTGTCCTACTGGGATTGAACCCAGGCCCCCAGAATATTGTTCCAGTGCTCTAACAATAAGTTGGAATATCAGTTGTTTGCTATGTCCGCTGAGTTCAGGTTCAAGCTTTCCCCCTTGCTTCACTGATCATGCAAAACAATGGGAAAGGGCTCAAATTTTCCTTCACAACATCCTGCATGTAAAGGTCATTATAATTAGTAAAAGAATGTGGCATGAAGCAACCTCAGAATGATATAAAAATAGATTGTCATTGTTCCTGTACAGTAGAAAACTACTAAAACTACTGTATAGATATAACAAGCCTTGTAAACATTGCACAAGGCAGAATAAATACGAAGAAATAAAACTCAAGAAAAACAAACAAAAGTAACCATGAACATGGCATGAGGCGACCTCAGAATGATACAAAAAAAGATTTTTATTATTCCTGTGGAGTAGAAAACTAATAAAACTACTAAAACTATTTTATAGATATATCAAGTCTTGCAAACATTGCACAGGGCAGAATAAATATGAAGTAATAAAACGTTCAAGAAAAACAAATAAAAGTAAACAAACACAGTATGTAGTCTTAGTAAACCTTTGAAACTAGTGACATAATCTCTGCATACCCATATTTTATATATGTTACATAATTTCCTCTATGTAGCCACCCCTTTCCTAAGCTACACTAAAAATATATACAAAATTAAAATGAATCTTAGACACTTGGCTCCAGTTTCTGGAAGGGTTGTGATTACCACAGAGGACTTGCAGCAGGGTGTTTGATGCAATCGGTGAGTTGCTCCAAACAGGGTGGAATTTGTTGTTCCAGAACACTGCTGCCACAAGTCCCAGATGCAGCAAAGTTAGACTAGTTCCTCCCTGATCTAACTTTGCATCTGTGGTGGTACCCTTTTTATAGGACTTGTGCCAAACTAGTGTCGTAAGCTGCTGTAAAGTGGGAAAATGTCACCACTGTTCCAGCCCTTCTAGAATTGGACTGAGTTGCATCTGAAGGCTTTGGCACAGCTGCATCAAATATTGCAGTGGACACAGTGCTTGGCGCAAGCCATGTGTCCACCTTCTGTAATCAGCCCCCGTGAAGTTTATGCTAGGAAACAGATGATCGGTGTACATGGTCCTGCTCTGTCTATCTTTACATTCCCTTTTTTCACTGTTTACTGCAAAGTGATATCATTTCCTTTGAAACTGAATATGAGTTGGGGAAAAAAATAAATACTTAATAAAAAGTAAATGGGTCTCAGGAGATGTCTCTTAGCTATTTAAGAGCATCCCACTGTAACTTCTTAGGGTTCCAGAAGCAGTTAGCTTTACTTCTCAGTTCTCAAACCCTAAAAAGTCTTGAGAAGATATTACTGATTAGCCAAGAGACAGCTCCTAAATCCCATTTACTTATATTATAAAGCAACTAAGAAATATTTATATATATGTAATGCAAATCACTTCTGTTGGTGTCTGTCAGTACCGTTGGAGTTTTATGTTAAGTGTGTCAAGACTGATGTTATCTTTAGGGTGAGTTGGCTAAGCATGAATTGTGTGGCCTATGTAATTGTGCAATCAGTGGACTGTAGTACTGGTTGAAACTTGCATATTGCAATGTCAATAAAACTCACTTGGGGAAAAACATTACCACTACAAGTTGTTATGTATGTAATTGTAAGGATGTGTGTGTATGGGTTTGTGCGCACGTGCGTGTTTGTGGATGTACTGTCAGTCAAACCAAGGCACCATTTAGCACTGGTTGGAACTTCCCCTATACATTTGCACAGCAGGGTACTAGCACACATGTCCAACACACATACTGTATGAGAATCTCTGACAGGAATGTCTTCATCTTATTTTTAGCTGCTTAGTATGAGAATCTCTGACACGAATGTCTTCATCTCACTCTCAGCTGTTTACCATGTTGCTAACATTCTATGTCTTCATTGCTCCAGATGAAGTGGAACTTTCTGGGGGTAGCATTTTACCAACAAGAAGAATGCACTGACCACTGGGACCAGGCCAGAGGAGAAAGTCTGGGCAACAGTCAGACAGGGAAGTCACTGCAGCCAGTAGAAACATGGATAAAGGTCATCTGTGGCCAGAAGTCATCACTGCTGGTGACAATATCAAGAAAGCCAGTTAGGGGCCGGGGACACCGCTGTATATTGCAATGTTGATAAAGCCCTTCTGTAAGGTGTGTGTGTTTATAAATGTGCTATCGTTCAAACCATGACACCGCCCAATACCATTGGTACTTTGATTCACTAAAATTGCCATGCCATCATGGTTATATGGCAGTGGGTGTGCTGAAGTGCAGAGGGTTGGTTTCTTGGTCTTAGAAATCCATTCATATCCCCACCAACATGTAGATCAATGGGTAGGTAATAGACCTCATAGTGGTAACAACATACTAATGAGTCATCAGAAGGATAAAACACATACGTATTTATGCCTTCTGTTCTTAGCCTCTATAGATTGTGTGAGAGGCAATTTGGTACTATACATTCTTGCTTAAAGTAGAGCTAGTCTAAATTATTTCATGATGATGTGCATGTGCCTCCCAAGATGCCTTGTATTACTGGGGAATGTGTGATTTTGCATTTCTTTAAAACATGGCTTTATTGCCAGTGCCATTCCTAAGCAACCCATGACTCTGTGCTTTTGTACGGAGGTTTCTTTGTCTTTTATCTATGTATGTGATCTAGTTCATATTGTTTGTCCCTGTCCCAATTTAGTCTTACTTTGCTTTTTATCTATGGATGTAGTCTATTTCATACTTATGTGGTCTATTTCATATGTTTGTCCCTGTCCTAATCACAACAATCTCCAGTCTTACATGGTAGGCAACATCAACTATACCAGCACACCAAAAGAAAAAAGTGCAAGAGATCAGCAGTTAATTCTACAGGAAACTCGGCAATGCAACAAACATTTTAATGCAATTCTTAGGGGAACTATGGAGATTAACCAAATTATATTAGTTTTTATAGCTACTCATCTGCTTCCTTACATCTTCTTGCATACATGTAATATCGACCTCTTTGCGCAGGAGACTCCTGTTTTTTTTGACTGAGCTCCCTCTCTCACTCCTGGGAAACAAAATTTCCTGCCTAAGTAAAATTATGTCAAAAATATCCATTCATGTTTGTTTTTGGCAGATAAAAACACATACAAAGTAAATTAGTGATGAACAATATAAGTTATAACATTGTACAACTAGTTGTTGATTCTTTTTAGTGCTTATTCTTGACAAAATGAAATATAGTAAATGCTTTTATTCTTATTTTTTGATGTCATTTAAGGACAAACTCATGACGTTATGGCGTCTCCCAACTGGTAGGCCAATCTCCCTATTAATTTGACCCAAATCTCCCTCTTAAGTAAGTTGGACATATCACATGTATGTTCTTGTACAGTGAGGGATTTTGTGAGTTCCTGGTCACTATGGAACATCAGTTTTCACTAATGTTGCTATGGCAACATGGTTGTGTGTGTGTGTGTGTGTGTGTGTGTGTGTGTGTGTTTGTGTGCTGAAGGGTACAGAAGTTTGGTTGCATCCTTTTGAAAGTACATTCATATCTCTACCAACATGTGGACCAGTGGACATGTCATAGACTACATGGTAGTGATCGCACTCTGGGTGTCATTCCCAAATGAAAAGCTTTCCAGCATTCATAGCCCTGAACAAGACCACCAGTATATAGGAGGCAATCATACCAGTGTGTGAGTGACTTTAAAAAGATCACATATTGAAAGCATTGCTGGAGAATTGCAACACCTGGCCTGCTCCACACAGTCTGACACCAGGGTTAATGGTGACCAATAATGAGACTAATATAGTCAAAACAATGTCTGATAGAGATTATGTGGAAGGGTGCCTGGTATTTGTGTTCATATGCTCACTGGTTTCTAAAAAAAAGTCTACTGTAGTAGCATATCTGTCTTTTTTCTGCTTTTTCTCTTTCTCTTTCTGTAGTGCCCTATTTTCAGGTTGGCCACCTGAGCTCAAAATGGTTGCTTCTTTACTGTATTCTTCATTTTCAAGCAGTCTAGCGCTTTTATTTTTTCCTTTCTGCTCTGCATAGGAACAAATGCCAGACTTCCATTGTCTCATTCACTGAGGAATAATGTGTTTCAAAATCATAGCTTAAGCACAGGAACTTGGGCTGGAGCTACTCAAACCTGCGCATGAGACCGTGGGTGTAGCTGCTGGTCTTAATATGTTTTGTGTTTGTTTAGAAAGCCCTGCTCCTAGACTATTAAATAAAGCACACTTTTTAGAGTTTAGAGCATGAGGTTTACAGCATGAAGCACCTTACCGGGCAGTTAGAATTCAGAAGCTGTGTGCTCCCTGCTGTGAGACTGCTAAATATTACACACTCTGAGACACTGTGTGTGGCAGTCTGCAATATTATCCCCAAAGTTCATGCTGTCTGTGGTTTTGGTTAAGTTAGCATAAGATAGTTTAGCCCTTTTTATTTTAGGGTTGCTGTCATTGTAAACAAACAGCCTTTCACACTATTAGAACCTGAAGTTCACTCCTACTTGAAAACACAGGGACTGGGTGTGGTGCTCACACTGAGGCTATTGTTTCTGCTGTCTCCTTAGGAGGCAGCCGGCCCTTTCCTTCTCTTAGTTATAGTTGGGGGAAGGGAAGGGGAGGAGCCATCTGTTCCTGCAGCAAAGCTGTTTTCTGTTATATTGTTTTGTTTTATGAACTTTAACATTAGCTAAGGTTGCCACCTACCTGGTTTTTGACCGGATCACCCGGTTTTTGGGACGTCCATTCGGTGATCCGGTCTTCCTGTACAGTCATCTGGTTTTTCAGCAGTTCTGCCAAAACTGAAACTTGCAGCTGAAATTCGCGAAAAATGCACTCTGCCGCCATCATTGTTCGCCACGCTAGCCAGCTCCTTTTCATTTTCCCATGCTGGCTTGGTGTATGATGATGACAACGTGTCCCTCAGTCCTCCCTCTCTTTGTTCTCCCCCATGGCGCGCTGCTTCCGCTCCAGCGGCTTTTTCCCCACAAGTTCTGCTAAGTCCTACCGACCCTATGGTTCTCAATTCGGCAGGCAGACAAAGAAAGACCCTACCTTGCTGGCTAACCGGGCGGTTACTGGCTGTTGGAGGAAGACAGAAGTCGTAATGGAGCCCGAGCCACTCGAGAGTCGCACTGGCCAGTGACGTGTGGGGGTGGGTGGAACTACAGGGAGGCACATCAGAGACTCAGGCAACAACATCATATATTAAGCCAGCATAGACATGAGGGATACAAAAACAAACCAATGGGCTTCCAAGCAGGGGGGCACAAAGTACCCTATCAAGAGCCACTATTTAAGGGCCAATCAGTTTGCTAGAAACATAACCAATCAAGACTTGTGACAAGGGCCAATCACAGGTAAGAGTAAGCAGCCAATAACAGAAGACCCCTGAAAAGAACAAAGAAAAGCTCCAGGATAAAAAGAGGAGTTTTTAGCCCTGTAGTATCCATTCAGGAGGAGGAGTTGGAGGACCCACGACGTAGTGAGCAGCAGAGGGAAGGACAAGAGAAACTGAGAGAACAGAACTACCACCACCACAAGCAAGCATTCACTGCCTGAAGTCCAGCACAGCACAGAGGACAGGAGGAGTCTCAGCAGCAGCAGCAGCCAACTGCCAGCATATTTCTTCTTGTGGAGCAGCTTTGACTTCTGGAAAGCAAGCAGCAATACCAGCCCTGTATCCCAGCAGCCAGCCAAACATCCAGACTCTAAATAGCTCCATTGAAGGCAAGCTGAAGCCCATTTCTCAGTCCAGGCTCACTCACTGTTGTAACTTTCAGTATATATTTGTGTATTGATTTTATATGGTTCAGTATTTTTAAAATGTAGTTTAATGGAAGGTGGGAGTAAAGATAACAGTTTTTATTATCATTATTATTTTTTGGTTACTTTTCTAATTTATACAGTTGGGGTGCATGGGAAGGGCTCTGGGACTGGGTGGGAGGACATGTAGGTCCAAGGTAGGAATTATGTGCTGCGGACAGACAAACAGTTGTTGAATCTTAGCTGCTCATTGCCCATGGATGCTTTCTGGGGAGGGTTTGGAGGACTGGGTGGGAGGGCAATAGGACATGGAGCTAGGAGTGGCGGGGCTGCTAGTGTGATTGTGAACAGAACAGGAACTGTATAGCTGTGCTGAATGATTGATGTGTTTATGTGTAGTAGCCAGTGTTGGATTTGTGTAATTGGGTATCATCTTCAGTTGGGAGGTTGCTGGGGCATGGCTGAATTTTTATTTTTTGCAAGTTTCCTAATTGTGCTCAGTGTTTAACACCATATCTGATTACCTGTGTTGCTGTCGCATGGTGTTTACAGCTGACTGAAATGTTTCGTTGTTAGCTGGTGGAACAGAAGCAACACAAACATAGAAACTGTCGACAGATAAGGACCACTAAGCCTATCTAGTCTGCCCGTAAGTCCTGTACTTGATTACAGCTTTTGACCCTCCTCCCATACTTGTCCCATGCATGTTTAAATCCAGCCACGGTGCTTGCTTCCACCATGTCCTGTGGCAGATCAAGCATCCACCACCCTCTCCATGGAAAAATAAGTCCTCACATTCCCTCTTATTAACCTGCCATCTTCCAATTTAATGTCATGCCCCCTAATTCTTGTACTCCTCCTGTATTTGTCTGACATGACCTAACCACTGTGAACCCATGTTGCCTAGGGCAGTCGATGTCCAAGGAGAATGCAGGTCTCCTGTGTTCTTTTGCCGATGTCTGAGGAGGATGCAGGTCTCTTGTGTTCTTTCGCCGATGTCTGGGGAGGATGCAGGTCTCTTGTTTTCTTTCGCCGATGTCTGGGGATGAGGCAGTTCTCTTGTTTTCTTTCACCGATGTCTGGGGAAGAGGCAGGTCTCTTGTTTTCTTTCACCGATGTCTGGGGAAGAGGCAAGTCTCTTGTGTTCTTTCGCCGATGTCTGGGGAAGAGGCAGGTCTCTTGTGTTCTTTCGCCAATGTCTGGGATGAGGCAGGTCTCTTGTGTTCTTTCGCCGATGTCTGAGGAGGATGCAGGTCTCTTGTGTTCTTTCGCCGATGTCTGAGGAGGATGCAGGTCTCTTGTTTTCTTTCGCCGATGTCTGGGGAGGAGGCAGGTCTCATGTGCTCTTTCGCTGATGATGTCTGGGGAGGAGGCAGTTATCCTGTCTCCTACAGGGCTCTTGGGATGGCAGCATTATGCGCATCGTGTCTTCATGGAAGTTGTACATGCTCACATGCCCATCATCCTGGCTAGTTCAAGTCCACGTATTCCTCATGTGACCATCTATGCAAAGACATCCTGATCTTCAAATAATGATTCATATTCTTTTTTGCCTTTTACCTTCTGCTACAAGAGAAAAAAAATTACCACTGATAGTGACAGTGTTACAGATATATATATTTTTGGGGCATTGCACATATTTTGCATAGTGCCTTCCTGTATTTTTTTTTTAATTAACATTAAATTTGTGATGTGACAAATGAGATGCTCTTGCATGTATTTTAGTAGAACTGCTGAACATCAAAGCGCACCAAGGCAAAATGAGCAACGGAAGGAAGAGAGACTTTGCTGAGATGCACAACAGTACTGAAAACATAAGCAGCGGCTCAGACGTTCATGCTATGAAGAAGAGTAAGACCCGTGGATTCTGCACCTACAACAAGGCGTGGGAGCAGAAGTATCCCTGGGTGCGACTGGTTCCAGGCATGGATGAATCTGCGAAATGTGCATCCTGTGGCACAGTATTTACAGTCAAATGGGATGGGGTGTGCCTTGAAAAACCATCTGAAGACCGAGAAGCACCAACAAAATCGACTCTTCAAAAGAGAACCTTTTTATGACCGGTTGTTCAGTCAAGCAACAACCCTGAGAACCACAAAGTGACTGCAGCAGAGGTAGCAGCAATTTATCATGGAGTGCAGCACCATCACTCCTACTTATCTATGGACTGTGGTATGAAACTAACCCATCAGATCTTTCCAGACTCTGCAATAGGTGCAAAAGTAAGCTGTGGACGATTACAAAGCAGAATGTATTGTCACCAATGTTTTAGCACCATATGCACAAGAACTGCTGCTACAGGAACTGGGATCCTGTTTCTTTCCATTGCTTCGATGCTCCAATAAAGGGAAACCAAAAGATGTTCCTGTAGCTGTCCAGTTTTTCCACCAAACAAGTGGCATTCAAAGAAAGCTTCTGGATTTTTATGAAGATCATGATGAAACCTCAGAAGCCATTGCCAAGAGGGTAACAGGCTGTATTGGCAGTAATGGACTAAAATTAGAAAATGTTTCAAGTTATGCTGCTGACAATGCCTCAGTAAACTATGGGAAACATCGCTCAGTATTTAAGCACTTGAGGTCACAAATACCCCATCTGGTGGCAGCTAACTGTTTGTGCCACATAATACACAATTGTGCATGCCATGCAAGCAAGGCTCTTGCAAGATATGATGGGAAACCCTGGCACTCAAAGTGTACAGTGAGTTTTCAGGCTCTGCAAAAGGGTGCACCAACTCCAGGAAATGTTCAAGTTTGTCGAACAGGAGTGGAAGGAAATTCTCCAGCATGTTGTGACAAGGTGGCTATCTTTTTTACCAGCAGTAACAAGACTGGTGGAGTGCTGGAGAGCTATAAAAACTTATTTCATCAGCCAAGGAGAAGAAGAGTGTCACCCAGCAATCTGGAAGTTCTTGGAGGCACATGAAGATGGCTATACTGACACCGATGAACTGTCAGAAGCAGAGTGTTACCTGCATTTCATGCACTACAGTTTGCAAATATTTCAGAAATCTGTTGCCAAATTAGAAAGCAATTCACTTGCTGCTCCAGAGGTGTACAGCATAATGGTCACTCTCCGCTCAGAACTCCTCAAGAGAAATGAGGACCAGTTCTTTGGCTTTAAGGCGACATCAGCACTGAGAAATTTTCCTGCTGGAGTCAAAGAGAGGGTGACCAAAGACTTCTATACTTTCTACAGTCAGTCAGTTACATATCTAGACAAATGGTTTGACTATGATAACAGCCCCTAAAAGCCATGCAAATCTTTGCATTGCAGCAGGCAACAGTATCCTGGGATGAAGTATAGAATTGTGTGGACGTTTAAATTAAATGATGAACTGGACATGGACATGTTGTGTAGAAGACTATTCCATGCTTAGTATAGCATTGCCGTCTTTAGCGAAATGAGTGGTAGCGAGCATCTGTCAGTGACAGTCGGGTGGCATTTTTTAGTAAAGCGCCTGAATGCAAAATGCTACTGAAGCTAGTTCAATTTGTGCTGTCTATTCCAGTCAGCAACAGTTATGTGGAAAGTGTTTTTTCCATTATGGGAAATGCATGGACAGATGAGCGAAATCGCATGCTGGTGGACTTGGTGAAGGCAGAATTACAAGTAAAACTAAATTACAGTCACACATGTTCCCAGTTTTACTCGTTCATAAAAGGAAATGCAAAACTGTTGGATGCAGCCAAATCAAATAAAAAATATACTTTTAAGTTTCACTAAACATTTTATTTGAAAGTCTTACTTTGAATTTAAAATGCTTACACTGAATTTATGACTTTAAACAACATGCTCCGAGTCTGACAGAAGTACAGATGTGTGTATGTGTATATATGTGTGTGTGTATATAATGTATAATCAATTAAGAACGGTGGGGGTTGAATTATGGTCTGTGTGCTTTGCTTGCTTTTTATATACTGTTCATTTTATACAGTTTAATTTTTATCTGCACAATCTAATTTATCAGTTAAGAAAGGTGGAGGTTGAATTATGGTTTGTGTGCTTTGTTTTCTTTTTATATACTGCTTACTTTGTATTTGCATTCATAATTTGTGATTCCAAAATAAAAATGCTGAAATAACACTATCAGTGTGTCCCCTGCTTTTGGCTTTCATTGAAAAAAAAATCTGAGGTTTGATTGACATGTGACATCACCAGTAGTGGGTGGGTTGGGGCGTGGCTTTCCAAAAAGGGGTGGGGCTTCTGTAGTTCGGTTTTGACCAGACTCAAAGGTGGCAACCCTGACATTAGCAAACATGTATAAAGGTAATTCATTCAGTTGAACTCATGATATCAAAATAATAAAATGACTGTGGTCTTTTTGCTGTAATAGTTGGTTTGAGGGAGGAGTCAGCAATAGTCATATGTCTATGCTTTACTATAAATGAGGTATCCTTTCTGGGAGACCTCAGATTCGTCTTGGGATCAGCTGGTTACTGACCCCTCTGTTTAGGTCTGCTCCTTTTCAGACCTGTGGCCAACTCTATGTGCTGGTGAGGTGATTATTGCTGCCTGTACCTCAAGAAAGCAGAAGTTGAATACTATTTGATGTTGTTTTTGTTCATTTTGTATTTTATTGGCCGAAATGCTGTTCATTTTGAGGCTTTTTAAGTTATTTTTTGTTTGCGATTAATTTCTGGTCTGGCAATTGCCTTTCCAACACCTTACATCTCTGTGTCAGTGTCCATCAGTACACCCACAAACCATGACACATTACACCTACTGTATATGCCCTGCCTTGCCACTGGCTTAACTGTTTAGAGAAAGATTTTCTGTTCAGTGTTAACCAGGTCGAGAACATTCTTGGTACAGTGAAATTATTAGAGACCACTTCTCCCACTTGGTGATGGTTAGCATGGCTCTGAAAATCATCAAATAAACAAAAGAACTGATACTACATAACCTTTTATTTACTTATTTAAATCTAGGATTACAAATACCTTTGAGCTAGGGGCAGCTCATTTACAAAGGTTCCACGTCAAAGGAAAGGGTTACAATAGGGTTGGGAGTGATAGACAACATTCATGGTATCAGTGGAGGTACAAACAACATTCATGGAATCATCGGAGCACAGTAAGTCAACTGGTACCTAAGTGGGAACAGTGCTACACGCTCAAGATTGCAAGCAAGCATAGAAAACCATAAGGTACATTTGAAGCAACATTGCTAATCAGAGATGGGGGGCAGGGGAAGAGTAAGGAAGGGGTAGAGGAGATGAGAGGGCAGAGTCCAAATAGAGAAGGAAAAGAAAATATGGCAGCCAGAGGCCTTGTTGTAAGGTGAGAGGGAGAGGAGGCTAAGGTGGGAGAAGGGTTAAAAGAGGGGAAAAGGAGGGCGGATGAAGGGGAAGAAAATAAGAGAGAGTGAGGACTAGAGGGCCTGGACAGGTCCAGGAAGGGGGCGGGGTCAGTGGGATAAGAGCAAGGAGGGGTGAGGTAAGGGAGGAGGTGGCATGGGGAAAGGGGAAATTGTTCTGTCAGGAGAGGTGAAACAAAACAGGAAGCCAAATAAAAAGTAAAAAGGATGTAAAAATTCCACCTATTATATGTTAAGTTAGTGATCACAAGAGAGAACCAAAATAAAGAGGTAAATTGCCTTAAAACAATACACCTCAGAAGACATACTGTATGTGGATGCCATGACAACATGCATCTACATGCTGATTTTCATGGGTCTCCACCTATCATGACTCATTTCTTGTTTTAATACCAAAAGTGACCATTTTCCTGTGTACACTCTAAAAGAGTTTTTAGTGTTTCTAGAAGCATGGTGTCCTAGAAGAGAACTAATTTTAGTGCCACCAATGCTTATTAACTTATCTGCCCAAATCGTTGATATGCAGGACTTCCTACTGGCACAACAAGAAATTGGGATAGTGCAACCACCAAAACAGTTATGTAGATACTTTTCAAAGGTTGAGTAAAGGAGGAGGAAGTCAGGAAGATGAGAAAGAGCAATGAATGCTATTTCAGTTTCTAGACAACTGTTGTGGTGGATCAGCATAGTATTCCTCACGATCAGTTATTTTTGTCAATGTTAGCTGAGGACGAGGATGCATGGGAGTACTCACCAACTTAAATCGATCATTTTTCTTGTCTGTTTTATTTCATACACTAGCTAAACTGAACTTCTGGAATTATTCTTCTCTCACTGCCTGACTGCCTCATGACAACAAGCTGACTACCTTTTCTTACTTGAAGACCAAGCCTGGACCTTAAAGTGTTTGTCCTCTATCTCCAGCACTATAGCACTTATTTAACACTGCCTGTGGTTTATGTTGTACATTGTTATAAACAACCTATTTATAGTGCAGCTAGACAGGATGCAATGTAATAACTTTCAGAAAATGACATGTCACAAGATATGGCATGGCAAAAGGGCTTCAAGAGGGGGTCTGACCAAATGTTCTAGTATCAATAAATTCAGGGTTAGGACCAGCGTATCCCCAATCAGCCTCATGCCAAAAATGAGATCTGTAAGTCACTTTACAAACCATTTTGTCATTGCCAGATCAAAACCCCAGTTTTAGTGAAGAACTACTGATAATGTCATAACCAGAACTCAAGAACTCATAGCCTGGTCTTTCCTGCAAAGCAGCCTCATATGATGTATTTCCCCCATGTTACATAAAACTGCAGTTGTAGTAAACATCTGAAAAATGAAAGCTGACACTGGATGTGTACACTGCATATCCAGAATGTGCCAATGCAAAGTACTTAAAGAACTGCTGATGCCACTGGAAAAACTTTAGAACACCTAATAGTTTGACATAATTTAGCTTGTCTTTCACATATCTTTCATAGATGTGTCCTCCCCTTTTATTACTGAGAAACTGTGCAGAAAAATGGGATATTTCTCCCTTAGAGTTTACTTGCCTGTACAGTTTATTCCAAACTTGAAGTCATAATCCTCTGTTGTGACGTCACTGTCTGTTGCCATGGGAATAATTGTGATGACACAAGGAGGGTATTATGATATCAGGTTGGGAATAAACAAAGTAAACAAAATGAGCTAACAAACTCAATAACTAAAGATACAGATTTCATGCTGAAAACCTCAGTAATAAGTAATGAGGAGGAGAAACATAGAACAAATGTGAAATACAACTGAAAAAAGTCACACTAGGCTGGTGGTGCACTAAATAAGCATTACAAATTGAACATCAGGAAATTTGGCACTCACTACCTGTTTGGCTAAGGACACCACTCAATCCTGGTTCATTCTGTCTCTGTTTTTCCACTTGAGATTAAATAAAAAGATGGATTTCTAGCTGGAAGGCTATTGAGCCTTTTTTGAGTGGTATCCTTAGCCAAACAGCTAATGTGAAATATAAGCTGAAATGTGTCCAAATGTAATGTTTTTCAGAGTTTTTGTGCAGATGTTGGTGGCTCTTTATCAATGTGATTGGGGGGGGGGTGAATGCAGTGGCAAACATGGTTGGTAACAAGCTAGGTAACAAGCTTCCTGAATTAGTGGCCTTGATGGAGGAGGAACATCTGGATATCATGGCAGTCACAGAAACATGGTACACACAAAACCATGACTGGGACGTAAACATACCAGGATACACTATCTACAGGAGGGACAGGGAGGGTAAAAGAGGAGGAGGAGTAGTTCTTTACATAAGGGAAGGAATAAAAGCAACAGAACAAAAGGGTAAACAGGAGAGAAGAAGCACTGTGGGTAAATTTGGAGACAGGCAATGGCACCACAATCCTTGGGGTTGTATCTGAACACCTTCTCAGGGGAGGAAATGGACAAGGAAATGATAGAAAGTATACTTAGAATGGCAGAAAAAGGGAGATATTGCTGATGGGTGATCTGAATATGCCAGATGTTAACTGGAGTGCAGTTGCAGCAGCCACTTGAAGAGTGCAGTTATTCTAGATGCCCTACAGGGGCATGCCTTAGACAACTAGTACTGGAGCCCACTCAGAGAGGGAGCAATATTAGACTTGATACTCTCAAATGGAGATGGAGAGAGGATCACAGATGTAGAAGTGGGTAGCCATCTGGGAACTAGCGACCATAGAACAGTATGGTTCACAATAAATACAGCAATAGAAGTCAAGCCATACAAAGACAAAAGTACTGGACTTTAGGAGGCTGACTTTGCCAAAATGGGTGAGTGCCTAAGGAATGCACTAGCAAATGGGCGGGAAGGAGGGTGGAAGAACAATGGGGAATAATAAAACTGCCATCACAGAGGTAACGAGCCTTTGTGTGAAGCAAATAAACAAAACAAGACGATGTAAGAAACCACTATGGTTCTCAAAGGAAGTGGCAGTGAAGGTTCAAGAGAAAAGAAAGCACTCAGGAAGTACAAGGAATACTTGGAGGAGCAGGACAGAGAACTGTATCAGTTAAAGCAAAAGGAGGCTGGGAAGGCAGTCAGAACAGCAAAGGCCCAAACCGAGGAAAAGATAGCTAACTCAGTTAAGAAGGGGATAAAACCTTTATAGGTACATCAGGGAGCAAAGGAAGACCAATGGAGGGATAGTGAGGCTTAATAAAGGGAGGGAGGTGGGTAGAGGGAGACTGTGAAAAGGCAGAGATACTAAACAAATATTTTTGCTCAGTATTTACAAGGGAAGAGGGAGGTACATAAAACAAACAGTAGTAACACTCTGGATACAGAAGTTGATACCAGCCCATTTACAGAAGAAAGGGTTCTGAAAGAACTCTTAAAACTGAAGGTGGACAAAGCAATGGGGCCTGATGGGATTCATCCCAGAATTCTAAAAGAACTAAGGTAGAACTAGTGACACCACTGACTACCCTCTTTAACAAATCATGGGAGGATGGGGTGGTACCCGAGGACTGGAGGAGGGCAGATGTGATTCCCTTCACAAAGTGGGAGCAAGGCAGGAAACTATAGACCTGTTAGTTTAACCTCAGATAGGAAAATGATGGAATCACTTCTAAAGGAAAGAATTGTCGAGTATCTAGAGGCCAGAGGGGCACAGGACCCTAGGCAGCATGGATTCACAGCGGAAAGGTCATGCCAGACGAATCTGATAGATTTCTTTGACTGAGTCACCAAAGTAGTAGATCAAGGAGGGGCTGTGGACATGGCCTACCTAGACTTTAGCAAGGCATTTGACACAGTCCCACACAAAAGATTAATATACAAGTTAGCCAGCCTGGGAGTGGGTCCCAAGATGACAGCCTGGGTAAAGAATTGGCTGGAGAATAGGACACAGAGAGTAATAGTAAATGGAGTCCACTCAGAAGAAAGGAGGGTTACTAGCGGGGTACCGCAGGGTTCAGTATTAGGACCAGTCCTCTTCAATGTTTTTATAAGTGACATTGCAGAAGGACTGGAAGGAAAAGTATGTCTCTTTGCAGATGACACTAAGATCTGCAACAGAGTTGATTCACAGGGTGGGGTGGAAAGGATGAGAAGGGACTTGGCAAGGTTGGGAATGATCAAATGTATGGCAGCTTAGATTCAATGCTAAGAAGTGCAAGGTAGTGCACCTGGGAAACAAAAACCCAGGGGAAGAGTACACAATGGGTGAGATACTAACAACAACAAAATGGAAGGGACCTGGGGTAGTCATATCAGATGACCTAAAGGTGGGCAAGCAATGAGAAGGCAGCAAGGTGGGCTGGGGGATACTGGGATGCATAGGGAGGGCATCACCAGTAGAAACAGGAAGTTATTATACCTCTGTACAGACAGCTGGTGAGACCCCATCTGGAGTACTGTGTGCAGTTCTGGAGACCCAATCTCCGCAAAGACATAGACAGGATGGAAGCTGTCAGAGGAGGGCAACTAAAATGGTGCAGGGTCTGCACGGAGGACATTGAAGAGACTTAAGGAGCTTAATATGTATAGCCTCGAGGAAAGGAGGAGAGGGGACATGATAGAAACTTTCAAGTACCTCAAGGGAATCAACAAAGTCCAAGAGGGTAGCATCTTTCAAAAAAAGAGGTGTGCAAGAACAAGAGGGCACAATTTGAAGATAGAGGGGAGCTCCAGAGGTAATTTAAGGAAGTATTTTTTCACAGAGAGGGTTGTGGTTGCATGGAATGGCCTTCCGGAGGAGGTTGTGGAGTCAAAATCAGTGGTGGAATTCAAGCATGCATGGGATAGTCATAAGGCAATTCTGGGGGGTGGGGGTAGGAAGAAGTAGGCTGCTGGTTAACTAGGATCTGCAGCTTATCCAGTAGGTAGGGAAATGGGCAGACTGGGTGGGCCAAGCGGTCCTTATCTGCCGTCAAATTCTATGTTTCTATGTTTTAGAATGCCAGGTTTTATGCAATTTTAAGAATTCTGTAGGGATGAGATTTCAGAATGACACCAGGTTGCAATTTTGGAATGCAGCAATGACACAATTTCAGAAAGTAAATGGAACACACACTTTTTGAATGTAGCCGGCAGGGATGCTGGAATTGTGAATGTGATGGCATCATACATACGAACATATGAAATTGCCAGCAGTTGCAGGCCACATGTTCTATGTAGTCTGCTCGAGTGTGAAGCACTTCAGCCCATTAGACTGCAGCTACCCCTCCTCCCATTAACTCTTCCCTCCCACACTGTCCCCCTGATATGTACTTTCCCCTTGAATTTGTCCCACCCGTCTTGAAGCACCCCACAGTCTGTACTGATACAAGTTGCTCAGGCAGTGCATTCCACCCTGTTACCACTCTTTCAATGAAGTAGTGCCTCCTACTTTCCCTCCTGAATCAGCCCCCCTTTAACTTCAGGGGGCGCCCTCAAGTATCTTTTCCATTCTGGAGAGTGAACCCACCATGGAAGTCTACTCTGTTCATCCACCTTAGGTACTTCAAGGTCTCGATCATATCCCCTCTCTCTCGTCTATCCTCCAGGGTATACATGCTGAGCTCTTTCAGTCTCTTCTCATAATGTCTATCCCCCAACCCCTGGATCATCTTTGTTGCTCTTCACTACACTGCCTCTAGTAGTTTGATATCACTTTTCAAGTATAGGCACCAGAACTGCATGCAGTACTTCAAGTGCGGCCTCACCAGGGACCTGTACAGGGGCAATATGACTTCGCTACATCTGTATGTAATCCCCCTTGCTATGCACCCTAGCATCCTGTTGGCCTTAGTCGCTGCCTTCCTACATTGGGCTGAGTGGTTTAATTCCCTGGTCACCAGCACCCACAGATACTTCTACTTGTCGGATATGGACAGCGTGATACCATCCATCCATTAGCTGTATCCTGGGTTTTGGGCTCCGGAATGCATCACTTTGCACTTCTTGGCATTGAACCCAAGCTGCCAAGTGTGCGACCACTCCCCAAGTCTTGCCAAGTCCTCCTGCAGTAATTTTCCACCCTCCTCCCCATCCATCTTTAGCACAGATCTTGGTGTAATCGGCGAAGAGGCTGATCTAATTCTTGATCCTAACCACTATGTCTGCAAAGAAAATGTTAACCAGGACTGGTCCCAGTACTGATCCCTGTGGAACACCACTTGTCACTGCCCTGGGTTCTGATGCTTCTCCCCCCCCACAACTACCTTCTGTTGCATGTCCCTTAGCCAGTTTTCTACCCACTGGGCTAACTTCCACCCTATAACAAGACTCCTCAACTTGCAGGTCAGCCTACTTCCAAAATTCCAAAATTGTCAGTCCCTGCCAAATTCCTAGATGCACGTCCCTGCCACATTTCAAGATTGCATGCCCCGACCATAATTTGAGACTGCACATCCCTTCCACATTCTGAGACTGCATGTCCCCCCGACATTTTGAAATTGGGCACAACACTGATATTCCATAGCTATGTCCAGTGCTGCATTCCAAAACCACCTCTTTGCTACATTCTAACATACAGTACCATGTACCTACACATTCTGGAAATGGATGCTCTGCATCCTTCTTGTTCCCTTTTTTCAAATGATTACAATTACAGCTTTTTAAACTTTGGGGAAATAAGCCCTACTGTATAAGGTTGCTGGCAGGGAGGAATAGGCCTTGAGCTATGTCATCATCATTAGTTCTTCACTAAAATTTACTTTTTAGAACAGGGAGAAAAATCAGGGTTACAAAATGGCTTGTAATTCTTGAATGACAATGTAGACATCTCATTTTTTGATATGATGCTTATTGGGGATATGTTGATTCTAATTCTGCAGCTTTTGGTTGGACTCCATTTTTAATTGTCATTGAATTACACTGTTCCTTGCAATATACTGCAGCATTTTGCAGTGATACTGCAAGGTGCTGAATTGCATTCTGTCTGGCACCACTGTAAACATAGCCGGCCCTGTTCTGTGTGTACCATTGTACTACACCTTGTAGTCTGTCTGCCGCTTTCCGTATCAGGAGCTGACCTGCAATGTGGCATGTTATCTCTGATTCTGGAATTAGCATTTGGGTGATGAAAAAGATAAACACGGTAAATAATTCATAATTACTGAACTTGAAGTCTGACAAATTATTTTGGGGGGGACCAATAATATCTTATTTCAGCATAAGCTCAGTGTGTGTAGGAGTGATCCCCTATTAATTAATAAATTCAGCATATTCTCCACTTTGCTGTACCTGCCATTCTATCTCCACAACCAGCAGCTTTGTGTGGTCAGTGACTTGTACAGTGTGTACTCTCCTCCTGCCGACTGAGCAATAGATACAGTCAACTATTTCCAGATATTTTGCAATAGAGTCTCTCTGGGGGGCCCTACAGTGGTACTGACTGACGTAGGGAAACTTTCTAGAAATATCACAGAAATTTCAGGAAATATCTGACCACATGATTTGTTGCAACTGTACTTATGGGCCACTGCTATACTCACTTCACTGATAACATTGCCTGCTTACCTGCTTGCCTGCTGGTGTTATCCACAACAGAAGATTACTTGAGATGACTTTGAAGCCGGAGGGTGTATACAAGACAACTGCAGTGCTGCTCTGCTCCCTGCCACTCTGTCTTTTATCAGGCATATTTTCTGGACTTCTCCTCTGAGACTACTTTATTTTACTCACTATTAATGGAGTTTTTTGAGCTACAATGGAGAATCCTTTTGGCATTTTATTGACACGGAGCTGTAAAGTGTCCAAGTGTTCTGATAATTTGGGAGTGAGTTAAGCTTCGGGTCCGTTTGAGAAGAAGAAGGCTAATGAAGTCCCTCACAGCAAGTGAGAGATTTGGAGCACTGTGAGTGCCAAAATGCTGTTTTGCAACCTAAGTAAGGTATGATACCTATGCCTAGGGGCTTATAGAGGCTTCTTTAATAAAATACACCCATAGTTACTATGCTCAGAAGAGCATTTTTCTTTTTCTTTTTTTTCCCTAGGTAACTTCGTTCCGGTGTATTCTACAGACTTGGAGTTGCTGACTAAGCCATTGACTCCGAGGAGAAGTATGGCAGACTACTAAGATCTTTAGCTTGCCAGCAATAATTTCCATTGTATCAAGCTCTCCTATAGAAAATTATGAAAAGTGCAGGGCAGAGCAGACATAAGATAAAAATGAAAAAGTACTGGGGTGATAAATGTATTGAACACTAAAAAGTAATGGGGGGAGCACTAGAGAGCCACATATGAGACTGGAAGTATCTCCAGTAGCCCTGTAGCTCATGCTGCCAAGACTCTATTAAAACAGCCTTTTTGTTTGAGATTTCAGTACAAATTGAAGTGTACCATTCGACGGCTTATGAGCTGAGGATTCAAAAGATACAAAACTTAACATGGGAAGACAGAAGCAAGTGAACGGAAGAGCCAGTGAAAAATCGGCACTACAGCCTACACAGATTTCACATGGTGCACCAGAACAAGCAGTGTGGCACAAAAGATTCCCCGCCATAGGAAACAGTCCTTAGTGCCATAAAGGAAATGGACCACAAGCTGGAGCAAGTCTTGGAAAGGCTTTAGGCACAAGATATAAAAATAGAGTCAGTGACAAAAAATGCCAAAGAAGCAGAAGACCATTTATAATGGATCCAGGCAGCCTTCGCTAAATCTACCCTGAAAATAAACCACCAATGACCCCACATGGAAAGAATGGTGAACACAGCACAGGTGATGAATCTGAGGTTGGTAGGGGCCCCAGAGGGCATAGAAGGGATAAACTTGTTGGGGTACCTAAAGAACTGGCTGATGGACAACTCCCCCCCAAATTTCAGGTGGACATGGACTCCCTAACATTTGCCTTCAGAACAAACTTCAGTCAAGCACAAGCTAATCAGGATGCCCCACGCACCATCATGCTGGTGACCACAGGTCCTGTGTTTCAGGATCGCATCCTGAAATGAGCAAGGACCAATTACCCGCTCACTTTTGGAGGGACAGGAAATTAAAATCTTTACAGACTGGTCATTTGCCACTTGTACAAGGCATAAACTTTTTGACCCTTTAAGAAAGTAGCTGTGGGGCTTAGGGGTGGCTTACTCTCTGCTGGCACTGGCACATCTTCACTTAACTTATGGGGGTCAAAACATTTCAATTCAATGACCCCGAAGAGGCAGTATAGCTTAGGGGTTTAAGGCTCTGAGTTCCAAATCTGGAGACCTGGAATTGAATCCCACAGCCCCCAGCTGCATATACGGTGTGACCCTGAGCAAGTCTCTTAACTTCCCTGTGCTCCCAGGTTGCACCTGTAAACAAGCTTTCAGCTTAGTGTACTACTCCTGGTTAAACAACTGAAGAAGAAGAAAGAAGAAGAAGAAGCCAGCAAAAGTGTAGATACAATTGCTACTGAGTCCGAAAGAGACCCCCAGAAACCCAAAGATTACCAGTGGAATTAGACGATGATGAGGATTAAAGTGCTCATGGAAACTGCTATTTTTGTTTTGCTTTTCTCTCTCCCACTCTGACCAGGAGGTTAGTCATTAGTGTTGAGACTAAGAAACCAAACAGCAGAGTATCTTTGGTTAACTGATATTATTATTCTTAACTTTATTCTCCTCATGGAAGGGGGAGAATGCATCCATGAACTGGAGGTTTCTTGTCTCAAGCTGACTCCTTGCTTCTAATAACAATCTTACAGTGAAAATACGTTATACCTATGAGTTGTAAATGGCGTCAACCATGTGACAGGGAACTCCTGCCACTCTTGAGGACCGACCTTTGCTTAAAGCTGTTGCAACAGTTCTTCTATTTCTTAGCCTAATCTGTTCTTTACAATTTCTAGTCCATAAGGTTGGCCACCTATGGGCACCCCTTCCCTTTCTTGACTATGCTAAAGTGTCCTCTTTAATTTTCCTTTTCCCTCTCAGGTACCCATACAGGGAGGTTATTGTGGTGACCTCTGAGCTGATGTAAAACAACAGGCTGTGTTCCTCATTGTTGGATTTAGTATGCAATGGCATTATGTCATAAAATACTTTAATGTTTATACTATATGGCCCAGATATTCAAAAGGGTTGTGCATGGCGCTACAGTGTTGCACCATGCGCAACCCATGATGCGCTCCGACACGATATTCAAAAGGGAAAAGTGCACGCCACAAATCCTGATGTGCCGGAGTGCATCAGTAATGTATGCAGGAGCAGGTAGGGGGCTGTGCCCATGCATACTCTGCATAGCCAAATATTCAGCCCGGGATGTGCAGAGCCATGCATGTGCAACCCCTACCTGTGCCAGCACAAAGTTGATCCAAAAAAAAAAAGGAACAACGGATGGCCACCAACAGGTGAGCTGCCACACTGCAGGGCGCAACACGGCAGCTGCCACCTGTGGGTGGCCACCTGAGCTCTGGCTGCACCTGGTGGTGACCCCCATGCCCAATCACAGGCATTTGTAAAATAAAAGAACCCCTATCATCCCTGGAGGTCCAGTGGACCGCTGTCTGCCCGATCGCGAGCATTTGTAATAAAATAAATTAATTCATCCAATATCCATGGTGGTCCAGTGGTGGTCCAGTCCCGATCGCAGGCTAAGTAAAAAAAATGTTATCCCCAACATCCCTGGTAGTCCAGTGGACCTGCAAGCCTGATCGTGGGCTAGGTAAAGAAATAAACCCAATCAACATCCCTGGTGATCCAGTGGTCCCCCCCACTGAATCCCACCACCCCCCCCTGGTCAGCAGCGGGTGGCAGCCACACCGCCTGCCACCCTGCCGCCTGCCACTGACAGCATTGGTAGGCTGTATGCCCATTGGTCAACAGTGTGAGCCAATGGGCATGCAGCATATACCGTACTACATTCCAGATATGTGAATGGATCTTATTCACATATCTGAATGTGTAGTCGGTATGCAGCTGCATGCCCATTGGCTCATGCTGTGGACCACTGGGCATAGCCCCACCGACACCGTCAGTTGGCGGGCGCACGGAGTGGCAGGTGGTGGGTGCTGCTGCCCGCTGCTGACTGGAGGAGCGGGCGAGTGGGATTCAGTGGGGGGTGGGGTGGGGGTCCACTGACCACCAGGGATGTTGATGGGGTTTATTTTTACCTAGTCCGCGATCGGGCTTGCAGGTCCACTGGACCACCAGGGATTTTGATGGAGCTTATTTCTTTATGTAGCCCGCGATCGGGCTTTCAGGTCCACTGGACCACCAGGGATATTGGGGATAAACTTATTTTACTTAGCCCGCGATCGGGCAGGCAGGTCCACTGCACCACCAGGGATATTGGGGATAACATTTTTTTGCTTAGCCCAGTATCGAGTGGGCAGCGGGTCCACTGGACCACCAGGGATATTGGACAGATACTTTTTTTAATACAAATGCCCACAATTGGGCAGACAGTGGTCCACTGGACCACCAGGGATATTGGACAGATAAATTTTTTTTATTACAAATGCCCACGATCGGGCAGACAGCGTTCCACTGGACCACCAGGGATATTGGACAGATACTTTTTTTTATTACAAATGCCCACGATCGGGAAGACAGCAGTCCACTGGACCACCAGAGATTTGTGTTTTTTATTTTTTTTACTGCAGCCTGCGATTGGGCTAAGCAGCACATAGCCGGCTGCAGGGGGTGTCGGTCCCCGATGGCTGCTGCCTGGCAAGGCACCAGGTGCAAGTGGTCAGGGATCGGTGCACCTGCATGGCAATGGGCCATAATGACATGCAAATGGCCCCATTTGCATCTTGCATACATTATGGCCCCATTTGCATGTCAAGTTTTGAATATCGTGGTTGCTGTGCATAACACAATAAACTTGCTCTAGTGCATCCCCATGCTCCACTCTGGCCACTTGCGCTGGCACAGTGCCACTGTGCCATGCACACTGTAGGTGGCCAGGGTGCAATATTTAATGTTGCTGTGCCATGGCGCAGCTCCGTTGAATATTGCCCAGTCCATACCCCTGCACAGCCAAGTTGCGCTGTGCCCAAGCTTGCACCACAGCCTGGTACAGTTTGAATATCTGGGCCTATGTGTATAAAACCTGTAAATGTTGAAAATACCATGGCACTAGGTATTTTTGATAAAGATAACAAGTTATTAGGGGACTGTATGATAAATTTAAGTTAGCTGTGCTATTTAAAATGCATGCAAATTGCTGTAAACTGAACAAGTCTGAATTTTGATGGTGATTTAGGAGGTGGAAGTTTGCTAGCAAAGGCACCTAGCTTCACCTGAGCTCTCTTATTCTAGGTTTGCTTGTAATGACAGACCAATGAACATTATCAGAGGAAAGAAAAGATTAAGGCTTCTTTTGGCTAGGCAGAGTTACTGTGTATTACTATTTTATTTTGTACTCACAGGGTTTGTTATTGTTTTTTGTTAACATTTTACCTCTTTACTGTTCTCTGATTCAAACTGCTGTTTCAGGGTATACTTTCTGCTGCATAATTACAGGATGTGCCTACAGGTTTGTTACTGTTTTGGGCTTACAGATTACTGCTGCAATCTTCTCTGATTCAAATTGTTTTTTGCAAGGTATGTCTTCCGTTACTGCTTTATTTTTCTCTGTAGCAAAGTGTTTTTTGCAGGGTATATCTTCTGTGAAATTAATACAGGTTGCACTTTACAGATTTTACAGTTGTATCAATCATTAGGCTAAGCTTTCTGGGCTACTGCATTTGTTGTTGGTTGATTGTTTCTGCTTATACCTCCTTGTTTCTTTCATCCTTGGTTCTTCTTTAGTGGCAGGGGAAGGGCCCAGCCACCCACCCACCCCATCCTCAACCACCCCATGCTGCACTTCTTTTATAGGATAGCACAGTCATGACATTTCCTGTAGCAAAGCAGGAAGGGGAGGGTCAGAGAAGTATCCACACAGTGATCTCACTTACAGAGGCACAAGTAATTTAACTTGTTGTAACAAGTTATATAAAACAAAAAATCAAATTTTTGCTTTAATTTTCCTCCTTCTATTTACTCGGACCAGGATATAAATCCAGCAACTCATCTGGAATGGATATTATTAACTGCAGATACTGCAGGGCACTTTTCAAAAGAGCAGTTATACAGGATTTAGGATGCTTTCCTACATGCTGGACCACTGGAGATCTAAGGGCTCAGCTCCAGGCAGCATGGGCAGAGATTGTGCACCTCAAATTGCATATTCAGGAGGAAATATAGCATAAGAACCACCCACCATTTCCCCAACATACAACTGAAGCACCACTACCGCAGTGGGTAGTTGGTCCAGGAGGTAAGCAGGTGGCTAGAATGGGCTAATCAGGTGCCCCATCACTCAGTCTTCTCCAACGTATCACCTCCACAAACTGTATGAAAACTAAAAACAGGTATCTGCCTCTATCTCCGAAATCAAATAAAGGGGCAGAGGACACTGCAGAGCAGGACACTGCAGCACAGGAGCTAACACAACAAAACTCAGCTAAAACAGGGACCAAAACAAAAAAAGCAAAAAAGGAAATCAAAACCACTTCTGACCATAGGAGACTCCATGAATCTAGGAGTTGATATGTACCTGGCTGGGTGTAATGGTCAGATGTCTCCCTGCTGTATCAGCATGGAGAGACACTGACCGCATTGCTAAAATCATGCAGGAAGCAGGAGAAAATATTGATGTCCTGGTACACATAGGGACTAATGATCTCTCCAGCTGTTCAGTTGTGTAGACCAAGGAACAACAGACTAGGCTGGGAGACAAACTGTCATCCATTTCATCCAGCATCTCCTTCTCTGAGAGCCTGCCAGTCTGGGAGAGGGTAGCAGATGGACAGAAAGTCAGAGAAGGGAAGACAGGGGAGCTAAACATGTGGCTCAAGGGCTGGTGCCAGGAAAAAGGACATTGATTTGTAGGTAACTGGCAATAGTTTTGGGAGCAAAAGTTCTTTAAATTCAATGGACTGCATCTGACTAAGGAGAGAGTCAGTACATTGGGGCAGAAGTTTGACATCTTTGCAGATTATTTAAACTAGCAAATGGGGAGACGGATGCAGCACTCAATACATTGAATGGGAAGAACACCCCTCCCCCTCAACTAGTGATCAAACAGGAGTTCAGCATATTTGTAGTTCATTTGCATCACCAGGTAAGGAAAAAGGTCTGGCTACCCATGCAATGTGAAGGAGAAACACCGGACCTCACCCAACAACTAACACACTGAAATCTGTCCAATGGAAAATCATGTACACAAATGCCCACAGTCTGGGAAACAAGATCCCAGACCTGCAGGCAAAAAGACAGAGGCTAAACTGTGCATAGTAGCCATTAGCGAGACATGGTTCACCAGTAACCACACTTGGGAGACTTCAGTACTTGGCTAAGTACTGTTCAGAAGAGACCAAGCTGCAAAAAAGGGGGGGGGGCCCTTTATGCCAATGAAAATATCAAAGCTACAGAAATTCAGAATACACATAAGGAGCCAGAAGAACTGTGGGTCACCCTGAAAATAGGAAATGGGACAACCAAATGAACTGGGGTTGTCTACAGACCTCCAAACTGGGGGGGGGGGGCATAGACATATTACTGTTAGAAGATATACAGAACATGACAGCTAAAGGGGAGGTTCTGATAATGGGAGACTTCAACATGCCAGATTTGGATTGTTAAATACCAGCAGGAACATCCACCAGAACTAAACACATAGTGGATTCCCTGCAGGGACAGGGTCTCAAACAACTGGTACAACAACCCATAAGATACAAGGCTATCCTAGATTTAGTACTGACTAATGAGGAATGGATCACAGCTCTCCAGGTAGAAGGTTACCTGGGAGCCAATGACCATCACTTAGTATGGTTTAATTTGGCCATTAGGACTAAATCATCCCATTTCAAGGCACAAATATGGGACTTCAGAGAAGCTAACTTGGATAGGATGGCCAACAGAGTTAAGCTAGCATTAGCAAGAAGAAATACAAGTGAGGGGGTACAGGCAAAGTGGGCAAGCATAAAGGATGCAGTGCTTGAAGCAGCATCCCATTGTGTTAGAGAGAAAAGCAAGATCAAAAGAAGGAGGAAACCACTTTGGTTCTCAAAAACAGTAGCAGAAAAGGTCAGAGCCAAAAGGCTGGGTTTCAGGAAATATAAGGGAACGCAGCAGGATGAAGATAGGGAGGCATACCAAACTTTCTTAAGGGAAGCAGGGAAGGCAGTAAGGCAGACAAAGGCCCAAACTGAGGAAACACTAGCACAAACAGTAAAAGAAGGAGACAAGACTTTCTATAGATACATTAGTGAAAGGACAAAGTCCAGAGGGAGTATTGCTGAGATCAAAGGGGATAAGGGGGGGGGTGTGTGGAGGAGGACCAAGGCATCTATCCTAAATAGATACTTCTGCTCAGTATTTACTGAGGAGAAGGTAGGGCAGGGCCCACAGCTCACACCATGGACACAGGGGAAGGGACGTGTGCACTAGTCTCTTCACAAAAGAAAGGGTCCTACAAGAGCTTACTAAGCCCAGGGTGGACAAGGCAATGAAACCTGATGGCATACATCCCAGGGTACTAAAGGAGCTAAGGATGGAGCTAGCAGAGCCATTATCAGAGCTGTTTAGTGAGTCTCTGAGTACAGGAGAGGTCCCATAGAACTGGAGAAGGGCTCATGTGATCCTGCTCCAGAAGAGTGGCAGCATGGAGGAGGCAGGGAACTACAGACCAGTCAGTGTTACCACAGTAGTGGGCAAGATTATGAAGGCACTCCTTAAGGAAAGGATAGTGCAACACCTGGAATCCATAGGAGCACAGGATCCAAGACAGCTTGGGTTTACAACAGGAAGGTCCTGTCAAACTAATCTCATAGATTTCTTTGACTGAGTAACCAGAGTGGTGGACCAAGGGGAAGCAGTTGATGTCAGCTACCTTGACTTCAGCAAAGCTTTCGATACTGTTCCACAAAGAAGATTGATTAAAAAGCTGGGTAGGCTCATGGTGGGTCAGAAGTTGGTCAACTGGGTGGCAAACTGGTTGACAGGCAGAAAACAGAGTGGTGGTAAATGGTATACAATTAGAAGAGATGCAAGTCACAAGTGGGGTAACTTAGGGATCAGTCCTGGGGCCAGTCCTCTTCAATATCTTCATCAGTGACATTGCAGATCGACTGGAGGGTAAGGTTTGTCTTTTTGCAGATGACACCAAGATCTGCAACAGAGCAGATGATCCAGATGGGGTGGGCCGAATGAGAAGAGATCTGGATAAACTGGCAAAATGGTTGGAAGAGTGGTAGCTGGGGTTTAGCGCAAAGAAGTGCAAGATCATGCTCATAAGGAAGAGAAACCCTGAAGCCACCTATAGGTTGGGAAAAGAGTTGTTGGCAATCAGAAGGGAAGAAAGAGACTTGGGCATCATCATCACAGATGACCTACAATCATCCAAACAGACCCCTAAAGCAGTAGGTAAGGCTAGTGGGATGTTGGGGTGTATTAGTAGGGGTATCGCAAGTCGTAAGTGGGAGGTAACAATTCCTCTTTACAAGATACTGGTTAGGACCCATCTGGCATACTGCATGCAGTACTGGAGACTGCACCTGCACAAGGACATTAACAACATGGAGGGAGTCCAGAGAAGGGCAACCAAAATTGTGCAGGGACTGCATCAGAAAACATATGAGGACATATTAACGGAGCTCAATATGTATACCCTAGAGCAAAGGAGGAAGAGAGGTGATATGATTGAAACAGTCAAACATCTTATGGGCATTAACCAGGTGAAAGAGTCTAACATGTTTCAGTATAAGAAAAATAGCAGGACAAGAGGACACCGCATGAGATAAGAGGGAGACCTATTAAAGGGTAATGTGAGGAAGTTATTTTTCACAGAAAGGGTGGTGGATGCATGGAACGGCCTGCCTTAGGAAGTGGTGGATAAAAATACAGTTCAGGACTGCAAACAGGCATGGGATAGGCATAATGGAGCAATACAGATGAGTATGAATAGATAGGCCATTGACAGAGTACAGGAGTATAAGGTAAAAAAAAATAGGCAGACTAGATGAGCCTTGCGGTCCTTATGTGCCTTCAACTTCTATGTTTCTATGATTTGCATATATCCCAAGATCCTTTGCATTATGGAAGTATGTGTGATGTGTTTTTTTGAAACTTGGCTTATTGTCAATGCCCTTTTGGGTAACCCTTGTTTCAATGCTTCTGCACTGTGGTTCTTTGTCTTTAGCTTGTTTTTCTTGTTTTTTTATTTGAGCCACCACCACCCAAACAAACAAGGCCTACATAGGGGAGGTTAAATATCAACAGGTAAGTTATATCAGAGATTAGTGAGTCAGTAGGTGCTGACTAAGTGCAGAGGAAGGACATACAGAGTCTGTTGCTGCAAACTGATGCGCTGAAGAAGGAATATGACATTGCTGAAAGTTATCCCCTATATTTTGAATAAACATCACACAGAGATTGTGTGTTGAACATTAAGTTTGGTGCCTGGTCCATCTGTTATCCCACAATCCCTCCACAGATTTAGTGTTTGAAGTGGGATAACTTGCTGAAAGTGTCTGGACTAAAAGGGATGTTTTTCTGGTGGATATTGCCCATATATCCCAGGTGGACTGATGCACCAAGAGTTGTCAGAGGAGAGCACGAAGAAAAAAGTTTGTGGAGTTCTGATCAGAACCATGGCCAACAGACTGGGAGAGAAGCTGCTGACTGGACTGAACCTGGGAGATTGGAAAAAGGCCTAGCCTGAAGATGATGAAGAGATGCAAAGGGGACGAGGAGCTACTGTGGGGTTGAGGCAGACCAGAGATGCAAGATGACACCCTGTAGGTGAAAAACCTGATGAGGCTTATATGGCGGATGATTGGACAATGGCTGGAGGCAGACCGACTATGCAGAGAGGCAGAACTCCAGTGCCAGGTGCTCGAGAGGTTCCTGCAGGAGAGTTTGGATAAAGAGTCAGAGGAGGATTTTTTGTGGGCTCAGTTTGAGGAGGACCCCCCTGACTGAGCAAGATATTCCTTTGTTGCCTTTGATCCCAGGATGTTACCTTTTGGAGATCAGAGATGCAAGTATGGAGCTTGAATGTGAGACTCCAGATAAGACTGTGCCTTATAATATTGTGCTTGGGTTGTAGACTCCAAGCAAGCAAGAAGAAGCCCATGAGGCTGAAGGGACTTTTTCTTGAATTGATACAGCTAAATCTATTAACATTATTGACTGGGGTACACTGCACACTAAAAATTCTAATATTACCAAACTGTTACAGTATGTTAAGGTTAAGAAAAGTATGCAGAATAATGGTGATTTGGGGCCAAAACAATGTTGGTGGTATAAACTAAAGAAGGGTGTTCTGTACTACATGAGGCCCAAATCCCATGCAAGAAGTGTGGATGCCCAGGTAGTGGTGCCTGAGGCCTACAGACAAGTAATGGAGGCTGCTCACTTTAGTCCCTGTGGACATCTGAGCCATGGTGGGGCATTAACTTGATTAACCCAGTATTATGTACAGACGGGTGACAGCCTATATTAAGACCTGTCTTATGTGCAAACAGATAGAGGTACCTGCTGGGGACAGCAGAGGAACTATTACCTGGGGTGTGGAAAGAGTGTCCGAAAGGGTAGAGGTCATTAAAGAAAAAAAAAAAGGCACCCTTTGAAAAAGGGAAAACTCTCACACAGGTCACAAAGTACTAGATGGTAACAGATGGCTGAAAATAACACAATGATGAAAAGGATGTTTACTAAGACACCCCAGAGTTAAAAAGGTTTAGGAACCTGCTGTTTAGCACTGCAGGGTATTCAGCATGGGAGGTTCCTTGGCTTCCTGTAGGTTTCTGTAGAGTCCTGCCTGGGGATAAAATGACCAAGAATTTGGGGTCACAGGGTTTAAAAGGTTGAAATAGGAGAGTAGAAACTACTATTGAGTCTTCCATATTCCCGCGGACACTTTGTGTAAGACAGAGGGGTCAAGGTAGTTGCAGGCACAAGGCTTAATGTGGCTCTGCAATGGTCCCTTTCTGTAGGCAAAAGTGAAGCACGTTTGGTCAGGGGGTGGGCCTGATTTTAAAGAAAGAGGTAGCCAAGGGAAGACAAGGAGTCTGAGGTGGTACATGTGTTTTGTTATTTTCTGAGGGAAAACCTACCAAGGAAGAGGTGAGTGGAAAATGGATAGGAACCTGTGTTGTGGTAACACCTAGAGTGTCTGCCCTCAGGTGTTTTATCAGTAGCAAGTGAAATAAATGAATTAAGAGACATACTGGGTTCATGAAAAGGGGTTAAACCTAGGACTGGGCCCCTGCCTAAAACTGACATGTCTGATGGGATTGGAGCAGGTAATTACTCACCCAAGAGAAAGTCTTTCTATGGTACTAGACTTTACAGCCGTCCAGATTTTTTGTTAAGGAATATGACAGACTTTCCCCTAAAAGGAGATGGGGAAGGTACCATTAGTCTCTGTTGAGAAATGTGTTAATGCTTCAGGGTAAAGAATGATGATATCCACCATGTCTAAGATGGAATGTTTATCATTAATAGGGACCCTGAGACAGCGCTTCTGAAGATGGATGGGTGGAAGCTCCATCCCTTCCTGGGACAGGAAGATGGTAAGCAGTCGGCAATAACTGCTTCCTTCTTAAGGTGGGGGATATGTGACAGGAAGCTCCTGCCACTCTTGAGGACCAGCCATTTTTAAAGTTATTGCAACAGTTCTTCTATTTCTTACCCAAATCTGTTCTTTACAATTTTTAGTCCATAAGGTTGGCCACCTATGGGCACCCCCATCCCTTTCTTGACTATGCTATAGTGTCCTCTTTAATTTTCCTTTTTCCCCTCAGGTCCTCATATAGGGAGGTTATTGTGGTGACCTCCAAGCTGATGTAAAACAACAGTCTGTTTTCCTCATTGTTGGATTTAGTGTACAGCGGCACTATGTCATAAAATACTTTAATGTATATACCTTGAGTGCATAAAACCTGTAAATGTTGGAAATACCATGGAATTAGTTGTTTTTGATCAAGGCAAAAAGTTACTAGGGGACTGTATGATAAAAATTAAGTTAGTTGTGCTATTTAAAATGTATGTAAACTGAACAAGTCTGAAATGTCATGATGATTTGCATATATTTCATGATGCTATGCATTATGGAAGTATGTGTGATGTTGTGTTTCTTCGAATCTTGTTTTATTGTCAATGCCCTTTGATGTAACTGTTGTTTCAGTGCTTCTGCACTGAGGTTCTTTGTCTTTAGCTTGTTTTTTTTTTTTATTTGAGCCACCACCACCCAAGCAAACAAGGCCTGCATAGGGGAGGCTAAATCTCAACAGATAAGTTGGACCGAGATCAGTGAGTCAGTAGGTGCTGGCTAAGTGCAGAGAAGGACATACAGAGTGTGTTGTTGCAAAATGATGTACTGAAGAAGGGATATGACATTGCTGAAGGTTATCACCTGTATTTTGAATAACATCACACAGAGATTGTGTGTTGAACCTGAAGTTCAGTGTCTGGTCCATCTGTCATCCCACAACCCCTCCACAAACCACAAGGTGCCTAATATGTCAGATGCTAACAAAAGTGGGAAAAAATGTTTTCCACAAAAGGTGGTTCAAAGTTATTACAGTTGGTAGTAATGCTGTTAAAACATAGTATATTGGGGGTTAAGGGAGCATACTGTAGTTAAGGTTTGTGGGTTACCGTAAGTACGGGAGTGAGAAGACACTAACGACCAATGGAAAGTTTTGTTTTTTGCTGTTTGTATTGAATAAGTTAGTAAGAATTATTTTATAAATGTTTTGACAGGCAGAGTTGCTTTCACTGTGGTGAGATAATCCCTCTTTCCAAGATGTGCAATTAAGTAGGGAAGTTTGGCAAGGGAATGTGAATACCTTAACTATACTACCTAACTACAACTTTATACAGGTTTAATGTGGCTGGCTATCCTAAATGTCACAGAAGGAATGTGATCTTGTTTCATAATAATACACCATATGCTGTATTACTAGCCAGTGGACTAATCATACTGATGCTAAAATATCTGTAGTGCGTCTAATATTGGAGCCAATGTAACCTTGCTCCACTGACTGGAGGCACAACTTGAAGATAGAAGGGGGACGGGTCAGGGGCAATGTGAGGAAGTATTTTTTCATGGAGAGGGTGGTGGATGCATGGAACGGCCTTCCTGAGGAGGTTGTGGGGTCAAAAACAGTGGGGGAATTTAAGAATGCATGGGACAGACATAAGGTAATTCTAGTAGGGGTAGGAGGAAGTAGGCTGTTGGCTAACTAAGAACTGCAGCCTATCCAGTAGGTAGGGAAATGGACAGACTGGGTGGTCCAAGCAGTCCTTATCTGTCATCAAAGTCTAAGTTTCTATGACTGTAATGCTTTTGCGTGCTCATTCAAAAATGAATAAAAAAAAGTTTAAAAAAGAACGTAATGAAGGAAACGGCAATGGAAGTCCCAAGGTGACGTATATGTGGAGCCCCACAAGAGTAAGGTAAACTGGGGACTTCTGACTCCTGGCTAAACATTTGGAAGGGCCAGAATATGGACAGACCTAGTTATCAGAATTCCTTTAATAATGCAAGTCAATATGAACTACAGTATTAGCCAAAGACATGGTCAGATATTTCTAGATATTTTGCAAAATTTCTAAAAAGTTTTTCTATGCTGCCCCTACAGTGGAACTGAAGAAAGCAGGAGATTTCTCTAGAAATAGCACAAAGATTCCAGGAAATATATGACCATGTCTTTGGCTGTGACTGTAAAATTATCTGAATTGTTTTGAATTGTTTCTTACTTTAAATATTTAAAATGGGAACAAGCTGAAAAAAGGGATAACCCGAAAAATATTGTGACATCTATTGAAGGAGAAGAAATACATTCTTTATTGTTCATTATGGGGCCTATTAATTAATGCAGGAGGGGGTATGTGCCAAAGGCATGTATCCACCCAGCACAGCTCTGCACCTGTGAGAGATCCACGCAGGGACCGCATTCACTAAACAATGGTCCCCAACTGGCTCCCTTATGTGGCCCGGCCCCCCTGGCACACAGGTTCACATGGGGCAAGAGGGTGCAGAGCTGTGGACCCAGTTCGGCAGCCAATCAGCTGCCCTATCAGAGTCCCTTGGTGGATCCCTTGCACACAAGGGGTGCCATATTGGTTGCCGGCTGCACGGTGGGGGTGTACCCCAGATGTCTGCCCCCAGCCCATTTTGTGTGCCCCAATGGCAGAGGCAGCCTCCATGGGGAGTTCGATGACCACTGCCATCTCCTGCATAATGTGCCATGGCGTCCGGGGGGAGGGGGGGTGTAAGATTTACAGCTGCCTGCAAAAGGTATAGCCATCACCCGCTGTGCACTGCATTCCACACCCTCAAGAAAAGCCTCTATAGGTGAAACCAGGTCAGGCATTTATCCAGCCAAGACTCTTATACTTTAAAGCACAGCCAGGTAATGTAATGATTTTTGTTGTCATTAAATAAATTTGTTATGTTTTTGCTGTATCCTGGTGCCGAGCATTTTTTGCTAGCTGCTGTCAATACAGTGGTATTGCAGGAAGGCAGACAAACAAAAACTGCAGGCAATATCTGGTAATTTCTGGAGCAGCAACTGTATTTATAACAGATACTCATTGAGATGTTGAATTTGCAGGCATCGGGATAACACATCATGTGTGCTAGGTGAGCACCAGGCATGCAGCCATCTATTATCTCTCTGCAACAACAGTCCTTCAACTCAATGTCAATCCTTGACACTCGTCTTTTTCCGTTATCTGTTATAGTTCCATTACTTTGTTTGTCAGCAGTTTTTAATAAGATTTTTGTTGGATTTTTCTTTATGCAGATCTGCTTGTTGTTGAACTAAGCAGAACAAGAGACTAGAGGAAAGAACAAGATGAATTCAAAGAACCAAGATATCTATTGCATACCACCATAAATCTACCAGGGTCAAACAAACTTCTCTTCTACTTCCACATATACTTCATTACTTCTTCTAGGCAACCAAAAACAACACTAACACTTACATTAAAATGGTGCGAAATAGAGAATTCTGATTGACTGGCAGCATTCTAACAGTTACATTAATGCCTGGAAACCCTCATGTTACAGTACACTAGAACAATTAGAATTGTAACTTTTGAAACAAGTATTTAGAAAAATAAAAATATTTTATTTTTATAATAGCATTGCATTTAAGCACTTCAGGGATTGGATTGCCTTTCTTAATCTAACCCTAGGGGGCATAAGAAACATAGCTCTGTCTCTTGTGTCACTCATGACCCCTAGAGTTAGCTTAACAGATAGTGACTCAACCCCTGGTCATGTGTTAGTGCTCAAGCAGCATTTTAGTGTAACTATGCTTAACATGGTACCACTCGTACCTGACAGACAGCCTGCCTGCAAGCCCTGGTCCAAGTGCAAACTAACATGATGCACCTTCAAAAGAACTAGCTAGCATGACTCAGGCATGTTGTTGATACATCGCCATGACATTCAACTCCCTATTAATCAATTTAGAATATTTGAAGCCCAAACGTTTGACCCCAAGACAAACTCTGATGGTGGATAATTATTCAAGATAGACCCAAATCATGAAGGTATGTGGGACTGAGGAAGACTCAAGACTCCTTTCGTATGTAAATTAAATAGATTTATTAAGTATAGTATTTTTGAAAGTAACCTAATAGCACTGGCCAATGTTTTGTGGCTGTGGGGGCCACTTTATTAGGACCCATGATGGCCCTGAATTGAACAGAAAATAAACAGTATTTTACAATCACCATTTCCATTCATGGGTCACATACACATTGAGATTTTCACACAATATCACATTTAATTTAATTAATATATTCTCAACTCATATACTAAAAAAGTTTTATATCTCAAAAAAATAGATATAATTGAACATACTGCTAAGTTTCTCTTATACTGTCATTATTAGTTCTATACTGAAATTTCATTGAATGTACAAGTGGATCAGGTTTGTACATCGAATGTGAGTGTTTAAAGAATTTACATTCAAATAATTGATTACAGTTACTTCAATAATGGTAAAAACACATGATATTTTTTAAACCTGGGGCTGGATTTTCAGAGAGCCCTTGGATCACCACAATTTACAGAGATCTGGGGCTGCAGCAGAGTCAGGGTGTGTTAGGGACCATGTGCCCAATTAAAAAAAAAATGAGTGTCCCTGCACCACAGACCTGAGAGTTGCCACAGCAACAAGGTTGCACCACAAATCACCATCACCCCCCCACCCAGTGTAAGCCTACATGAGCTGCAGATATGGGGGGTAATCTGGCTGGAAGGTGGGGACCAGGGCCAGCTGGAGCAGTGGGAGTGCCATAGGGTATAATAGGGACACAGCAGCATTGATTGGGAGTGGAGGAGGCACCTGGCAGAGGTGCCATACAGAGTATTGCACAGCTGCACAAACTGGGTAGGGGGTTTGGCATGTTGACACCAGCATGACATGGACCCCATGTAAAAGCAGCCCTGGCACCTGCCCCACAGGACCCACAGTCTCCTACATAGGGTGCATGGCAGTGGGTGCAGATTGCAGGGTGCATATGGTGGAAGGATACATGCCCCAGGCACCACAACATTCCTCTTGTACACAGCCCCCCATTGTGGTGGCCAGCAGATGCCTGGCTACACTGCTGGGGACTGTGGATCCTGTGAGGCAGGTGTCAGGGCTGCTTTCACCTGGGGTCCATGTTATGATGATGCTGCCATTCCAAATCTCCAACTCTGTCTGAGCGGCTGTCTGATACTCTGTATGGCACCTCCACAAGGTGCCTACTCTGCTCCCTCTTAGTGCTGCTGTGCTCCCATCATACCCAATGGCCCCCCCACTCCCAGCGGCCCCCTGTCCCCTCCTTCCAGGTCCAACCCCTCACTCACTGCCCTGTCAGGCAGTTCCACAGAGCCTTTTGACCATCTGCTGTCTGGTCCAACCTGAGCCTCCTCTTGTGACCACGGCAGGGCATCTGGAATAGCAAGAAAGGGGATGACGCAGCCCCACCATGGCGCAACCATCCTTGTGACCTGGCACATGGGTACTTCTGCCACAATGGTGGCATGGGGTAGCTTACGTGCACAGCATCCCAAATTCAGCCTGTGTTCGAAAATTGGGATAGCTGCAAAATTTGACGCAAGTTGCTACTTGCGTCATACCCATTCATGCAAGCTCCTTGTGTCAAAGTTTTCGGTTTGAAAATCAAGCCCCTGGTTTCATTTTTTTATTTAATTTTTTTAAAATTATCTTATAGTTAAATAAATACCTACATATTTCTAGTCCCTGATTCACTAGGGTCATCTCATAGGGAGCTTTTATGTTTCTTTTAAAATCCATACTAGAAAAATAAAACCTTATTTTAGTTGCTTTAAACACAATTTTAAAATGAATAGCATTAGGTTTTGTTATCTACTAACTAAATAAACTCAGTGAGCAGTTGTCTCCACTTTGTAAGTAATAGTCCTACACCTATTCTGGGCACACTTTGTAGTTTATAAAATTTCAAAATTCAACCCATTTAATGTAATTATTTCAAAATACCATGTGGCTCTCTCTTGCTTTACTTAAACTCATTTTATAGAAAGCTTACCTATCTGCTACCCAACTGTTGTTAGTTTGCATCATCAAAGCCTACATATAGGCTCTGTTTTCAAACAGGAAGTTATTATGTTTTGCTTGCACGCATGTGCAAGAAACATAGTGCGATGATCCAAAACGCAGTGCCGTACAGTTGAAAGGGAGAGCATCGCTTGAGTGAGCAGTGCTCCCCCTCCCCACATGCACATTGCGTGCTCATGCGCTCCTACCTCCCCCACCTACACACTGTATGGCTGATGGGGTGCCCAATCCCCGTCAGCTCTACTGTTCCCCCCACAGTCTGTATGGCCCGGGGGTGCCCAATCCCCATCGGCTCCACTGCCCCCAACAGCCTTCCAGCTGCCACGTTGGGAGCCCACCCCAGCGTGGCAAATGTCCCACATAGTCCAAATAAAAAAAACCTGAAAGGAAAAACTTCCCTCGCTGCTGTCTTCACCCCTCTCCACCCTCACCCACCCACTGCTCACCCTCCTCCCCACCCCACCATCAACCCACACTACCTCCAGAGCTTGGTACGACGACCTTCGTTGACCAGGAACATGTCTGCACCTTCAAAGCTGAGCGTGAACTAAGGAAATGCCGTAAGCTGTATAATGCAATGAATAGGGTTTTTTCAACTTTTCTTCATATCTCAGGCATTTTTTGGAATTTTGGCACCAAATTTTCAACAAGGGGTTTTTGGGACACATCCTCATCAATTCTGTCACTGTCATGGTGTTAATTGGGCCCGAAGGGTGATTTCGCGGTCACTGTGCGAAATCACCTTCCGGGACCAATTAACTAAATGACAGTGCCAGTGTGATAGTGACAGTGCCAGTGTGACCACTGTCTGTTGGGGTGGGGAGGTTGAGGAGGCCACTAGATCACCAGGTAATAAGTTGGCAGTTCTGTGTGGGCACGGAGGGAGTGCAATGGGGGGGAGACACAGACTGGGACCAGGCATTTTTTACAGTCAGGAATGAGGATCTGGGCTATTTGTGAGTTGGGGGGGCACTAAACCACCAATGATCCAGGAAACCAAAGGGGATGGGAGGAAGGATGGCTACAGTACCATAATGTCTGGGCACATGGGTGCCCATTTTGTAGTATGCCAGTCCAAGCTGGTTCCATCATGCTCTGTACCACATGATTGGGGCGGGTTGCCAACTCCCATTCATGCCCCCACCATGACATGTCTTGCCCCTGGTGCATCCCTACAGGCTCCTGTCCCACCTCACCCCATTAGCACAAGCCAGTTAGACCACCTCCTGGCTGATCTAACTGGTGTCCCCTGCTGCGCCCATGGTGGGGCTTTCAAAATCCCAAAAAAGGGGATGTGGCAGCCCCACCATGGCACAAGCCCACTTACAACCTGCCTTATTGGGCTGTTTGACACAATCCTTGCACAAGTGGGCTTTGATGCAGCTGTTTCTGGACAGATGCAGCTGGCTTTATAAAATCGCACTTGACACAAGTTGTGATGCAAATCACAATTTGAGTCAAACACCTTTGATACAAGTCCCTTGCATCCCTCTAAGTCCTTTGAAAATCAGACCCATAGAAACATCAAATTTGCTGACAGATATGGACCACTTGGCTTACCTAGTGTGCCCATTTTTCCCTGCCTATAGTATTACTGCAGATCTTAACTGATTTCTACCCATTCACCCACCCTCCCTTCCCTTTCCCTAAGATTCCCTTAGGCTTATCCCATGCATTCTTGAACCCCCACCACTGTTTTTGCCCCCACCACCTCCACTGGAAGACTTCACCAAGAATCCATCACTCTTTCCATGAAGAAGTTCTTCCTCACATCTTTCGTGAATCTAGCTCCTCCAGCTTCTTATCATGCCTCCTTGTCCTTGAGCACCTCTTTCCTGAAAAATATTTCCATCCTGTATCTTATTTACTGTACTCCTGTGAGATATTTAAAGATCTTTATCACATCTCCCGTCTCTTCCAGAGTATACATATTTAGTTCCTTATGTCTCTCCTTGTAGGGCTTCTGATGCAGACCCTGCATTTTAGTTGCCTTTCTCTGGATTGTTCCACTCTATTTATGTCATTCTGGTGATGTAATAGTAATAGTTCAATTTTATTGTTCAGCCATTCAGGCCATTCCAATTTAATAGAACATCTAAAATATACAGTATCTATAAAACATTATTAAAAACAATACATAACAATAGATGTAGTTATCAATATATTATGTAAGACAGCCCTGGGATGATGCTTATAAATAAGTTGATCCAGCAATAATCATATCAATATAGCTTAGATTTTATAACCCTAAGGTTCCTTAAAATGCTGTATTGTGCAAGTCATCTGGCATCTAGTTCAGTGTGTCAGAAGAAACTCTTAGGGTAAGGTCTGGGTCAAGTCCCTAGCCACCGAATACCCAACCAAGAGACAAGGTACCCACATTAATTACTACGCCCCAGCTAGAATTGAAAGACCTTGGCCACTGGCACCAAAGTCATCTATCCTGTGCTCCCAGATAAAGTCCACCATAAGGGGATCTAGGAGGAGCATCCCATAGTGCATGCTATCCTGTTCTCCACAGACTAATCCCCTGGTGTCTGCCCCCAACTGTTCTGCATCCTGTGATCAAATATAGGTCACTAGGGCTAGGTCCATGCCATCACATCAGGTCATTTTATCTCACAGGAATCTCAAAAATCAGTATTGAGTCCAGGCCACCACTCTGAACCCCAACCCTAACCTGGGGCTGCAATGACCAATTTTAGGAGATACCTTACATTCATTCTACTTTTAGCATCAAGGAGCATTCTCCATCAGGCAATTGCAATTTAACAAAAATATGTAAAATATACAGTGTCACATAGTCATATAGTTGTTATGATTGTTATTAAAAACAATACATGATATTAGGCACGACTATCAATACCGAGCTCCAAGTGAAATAGCACTTCCCTGAGATTGTTCTTTTAAATAGATTGGTCCAACAACAGTCATATGGTTATAACTTAGTTATGTATCCCTAAGATCCTTAAAATGCTGTATGGTGCAACAATCATCTGGCATCTCATCCAGTAGGCAGAAGCAGCCCTCAGAGAAGGGGCTGGGCCAAGTCCCAGGCCACAGAACACACAACCAAAAGACAGGATACCCTGCATTAATTACTATGTCCCAGTTGGAGTTAAAGAATCTTAGCCACTAGCGCCAAAGTGATCCAACCTGTGCTCCCAGAGAGATAGTCCACCATGAGTGGATCTGGCAGGAGCACCCCATAGTGCATGCTATCCTGTGCTCCACAAACCAATTCCCAGGTTTCCACTCCCAACTGGTCTGCATTCTGTGATCAAATATAGACCTCTGGGATCAGATCTGTGTCCTCACATCAGGTCTTTTCATCTCACAGCCATCCTGAAAATCAGCAGTAATTCCAGGTCACAACTCAGACCTTCCCCCCAAATGGGCCACACAAGCCACTGTTAGGACATATCATAGATTCATGCTACCATTAGCATCCTAGGAACAATTTCTAATGTACTAAATCCTGCTTCTTGTAATCAACTGTGTAAACTTCTTCTGGTCAGTCACGGAGTACAGCTGCTAGACAGTGAGAACTTCTTTGACCAGAATACACATATAAACATTATCAGCAATAACAAGGCCTCAATAAAAATAGAGAAAGCAAGATAAACATGTAGGGCAGGATTCACAAAGAAGATGTACCTGGCACAACCCAGATGCACCAACACAAGTCAGATGTACCGAGCCCACACATAGCCATTCACAGAGGCATGAGCCACGCCAAGTGCAACACCACTGTGAAACACCACAGGACACAACGGCACAACCGCAGATGTGCCAGCGCAACCAGTGATGCATCAGGGCAAGCAGGATGCCCTGCAGCCACACAGGGGAGCCAAGCAGAACAACTGGAGCAAAACAGCAGGGCAAGAAGAGCAACCACAGAGCTGGAACAAACAGACCCACAAGCACAAGTATAGAGTAATACATGTTTATAAAAGGTAATGGGCATATAAACTGTACAAACCAAAAGTCATAAAAGGAACAACAACATCAACAAATGGGGAAGAGGGGGAGCAGGGACAGGAAGGAGGACAGGAAAGGGACAAAAACAGGGGACAGGGTAGGGTAACTATTTATATGGGATGTCCTCTAGAAAGTGGCAGGGGGACACTAGTGGCACTGTGCCCTGCCATGCAGCACCCTGGCATGGACTAGAAGGTGCAGCATGACACCCTGTAGGGCAGCTGACAGGTGCTGAACAGTCCATGAGAGAGGGTGTGGGGCTGCCTGGATGGCTACACGGATCCTCCGGTCCACATCTACTGGCGCAGCACCACCACCACTACCTGCAAGAGAACATTGAGCCAGAACACCTACAGTAAACGACAGAAAGAACACACACTGAGGGCCAGAATGTGGAACACACCCCCACCCTCCACTGACCTCACAGAACCAGAAAGACAGCAAGCATGGAAAGCACTACTCATCCGCCCCCGGCAGGGCACCAGGCTGGCACCCATGTATCACTGACGATGCTCCTCAGCTGTGTCCACGGCCTGCCGCCTGGCCCCTGGCCTCTGGTCCTGCAAAACACAACAAACAGCACCATGAGCGAACACTGCCACAGTGCAGGATGCAGTGCCACAGCACCCCCCCGCTGGTGAGTGGCCATGCAGCAGACAGTGATGCCAGGCTGTGAAGCACCTGGTGTTAGCAGACACACACAGTCATGCCCTGCCTCCACCCAGCACCAGGGCAATGCAGCATGGGAGCACCATGAGGGCAGTGATATACACACCCAGCATGTACCACACAAGGATACAGCTGAAGAACACCTACCTGGATGTGGCAGTGCGCCCCTGTGTGCACGGCACCGCAGATGTACAAGCCGCTCTGGGTCCAGCCTCTGGAAGCCACCATAGCTATGCCTGTACTGCTCCCCATGCATGGTATCACAGTACAGCACCAATCCATGATGCAATGGAGGCCCACACCTGGGTCCTGGTGCCCCTCCACAGTCATGATCTGTACTACAAGATGTAGCAGCTCCATCTGTGACCAGTTCATGGCCCTAGATACCATTCTCCCAGCTCTAGGCATCTTAAACTGTGATCAGACAGTGGCAAGGTGCAAACAGGAAAAGCACTGTCTAGTGAACGTTTTGCACCACGTGAAACAGTGAGGCACGTGCACCACAGTATGCACTGAACATGAAGCGTGAATGGCCACTGGTGACAAGCCTGCACATGAGCACAGCATCACGCAATGGTACTACATGGCCAGGACACAGTCACACATGTGTGTTGTCGTGCAGGTGCCATGTTGTGTACAGCATGTGCCATGAACGTGTACCACGCATAGTGCGCAATCCTTGGGGGGATCAGATCAGTGCTGCATGGACAGCACATTGTGGGACACACTGTGCAATATGGCACATGGCACCACAATTGTCAGGCTCACAATGGCTTAAGTGGACAGTGGCAGAATGGCACATCATGGGAGATGCACCACAACACCCAGACACCACGCATGCATGACAAATGCACCATGTTGAATGCCCCAGAGTCATGCAGATACACCAACCAGGCCATGCTTGCACTAGGAATGCACTGTACAGTCACTGGTGTATCACACAGATGCTCCGTGCAAAGTGAGATGAGCTGGGAGCAATTATGCTATTCAGAGAGAATGTGCCCCAAACAACATCATTAACCATGCATGGGCAACTCAGCCGATTAGCATCTCATTAACAGGTGCTCAGGCCTCATTTGCATGCCCTGATCCATAAATGCTCCCAATTCAGCAGGCTGAGTCCAGGACACTGAGAGAAGTCAGTGCCTACAGGGTAAGTATACAGCCATGTTTACAGGGCTACAACACACACTGGTGTGCCTACATCAGAGCATGCACAACATGTGGGACCCCTGTACACTGCATGTGGGACCAGACATCCATTAGGTAGCACCCACGGCAAACTGTGTTGTACTACAGCAGGGATGTATCCATGGGGCGATAATGGACTGGTCCCTGCCATGATCACTGTCGATGACCGGGTCACCGGGACACACACAGCATAGCATGTACAAAGCACCGTTACTGATCTGTGGTGTGGATGGCAGTGTGCCGAGGTGGTGCAATGTGGGACAGGGAGGGGATGCGATGCATATGGAGGACCACACAATGTAAACAGGAACACAAGGATGACACGTATGGCTGGGGCTGGTCTGCACTGTGAGGTGGATGCAGCACCATGCCACAGGTAGGAACAGCACACAGAGCAACACCCATGCAGGCACACTGTCACCACAGCTAGCATAGACACTGCTGCCATCCTAACAGTGCGTGCCACCACATGGCAGTCCCCGCTCTGCCCTGCAGCCATCGCAGGGGTGACATCCAGATAGGATGTGGCACCTTAGTGGCAGCACACATGCTGAAGGGGTACTGTTACATGCCCATGGCAGATGGGACAGTGTCACACCCCCTGTGGTGGCTACACATTACCCCCCACCATGGCCTGGGTGCCATGAGTGGCATGTGTGCTGTCCCACATGGAACACATACCATGGTGTATGTCCACCTGTGCTCGGCTGCCCACATGCAGCCCACGGCACAGGCCACCAGCAACACAGACCATGGTGAGCCTTCAGACAGTGGGAGATGGGTGTGGGTCCATGTGTACAGACAAGCGAGTCTGATACCAGGATGCTTCTCCCCACAATAGTTGACATGACTGAGGAGGCAGGTGCCACCACTAGGCGGTGACCAAACTTCACAAAGGATGAGGAGTGGGCACTCATTGAGGCATGCCACCTATGCCTGGATGTACTCACTGGCAGGGGAGGCAGCCAGGTGGAGCGTGTGGAGAGCTGGGAGGAGATGGTCCAGCAGATGAACACGGTGGCACCATTCAACTGCACAGTGCATGAGTGCCATAAGCATTGGAACAATGGCCGATGGAGGGCCAAGAAGAGGGTGGCCAGCATCCAGGCATCCCTGCGGTGGATCGGGGGAGGACCCAGCTTTGTGGCACAGCTCAGCTCCAACTAGGCCCTCCTGGCTGCCAGTGTGTCGGGGACGGGCATGCATGGCGTCCCAGGAGGTGGCTTCCAGACGGAGGCAGCCTATTGCAGCATAGTGAGTAGCTGTGCATCCTGTCTGGGCCCTGCCATGGACAGGCATGTGTACCCGGCAGTGCATTGCTGACTATGCTGTGTGTGACGTTCACACTGTGTCATGTGTGTCTTGTGCATTAACCATGTTTTCCTTTCTCTCTTACACAGCTCCATTGCGACGCCAGGGTGCGGTCATGGTCAACCATGCAGCCCTCACTGGCGATGATGCAGGCCCACCCCATGGGGCAGATGACACTGACATGGGCGTGTCTACACCTGCAATGTCCATGTTCTGCACACCACCGGTCATGGTCCCTGTGGCAGAGGGCCATGTGAACCCCACCACCAGTGCTGGCAGTACTGATGGTGGGTACATTGCATAGCTGGGGGGCCTGACTGGGTTGTCTGATGCTGACCCCGATGAGGCAGTGGACATAGCAGTCACACTAATCATGCTCGCCAGTGGCATGCAGGGTGAGGGCACTGGCACCGATGCATGTTCCACTGTCAGCAGCACCACTGCCATGGTCAATGGCAGTGCACCCGGTGTGGGGATGCCTTTGCATGGGACCCTGGGTGCCAATGGCATTCCCACCATGCTGGACACTGGTGCAATGGTGGCACAGCTGCCCAGGGTGGTGTGTGGTGTAACCCCTGCAACGCTGCCCCACAAAGTGCTGGCATCGTTGGTGACATCCAGGCAGGGCACCGGTGTGCACGCACCTGCTACAGGGGGCTCAGTGGATGACACACATGGACAGCAAGTGGCAGTGCCTAGCCAAGACATGCACACATCACTGGCTGACAGGGTGCATCCACTGCCTGTGGATGACCCTGGTGAGGTTAACCCATCCCCAGTACATCGGCGCCTCCACAGTGCTACATCACCTGCCGAAGACATGGGTGCCTACCTTGACCTGTTGCAGGCAACTGTGGAAAGTCAGGAGGCACTCCAGGTGGAGTTCCAGAGCCACAGGGCCATCATGGTCCAGGAGCATGAGTCCGCGGTGGCGTGGCATGCTCAGATGCTGACTGAGACACGCATCATGCAGGTGGGCATGACTACAGCCATGGAGCAGATCGTGGCTGCTGCGGAGGCAGTGGCTGCATACACAGCATGCCGTGGACACCGTGCATCCAGCCAGACACCCAGGAGCATGTTTCAGACACCCCAATGGCCTCTGTGGCTCTGGGGTGATGCATGCATGGTGCATGCATGGTGCCTGTGTGTGAGTGTGCATGTCCCCCACCATGTGCATGCACCTGCGTGTGCACCCCTGTGTGGCATACAGTGCCTGCCATTCCACCGTCATGCTGTCCCTACACTGTAGTGCTCACACCTACACATGTCCCAACCTGTGTACTCATCTGCATGTCCCAAAGTGTTCCTCCACCACTTGTATGTGGTATGCCCATGCCCTTGTCGCCAGCGTGGGATCCCTGCGCCCATGCCTGACTTCATCTCCATGGCCCTCAGGGTGTGCTCTGGCCACACCCTCCACCACCCCCTCCTCCTCCCCGGAACTGTCACCCTCACTGGCCTCGACAGGTATCCCATGGTCATGGGCCATGTTGTGTAGCATACAGCAGGCCAGGGATATGCCACGGTCCTTCTCAGGGCTATACTGTAGGGCACCACCTGACCAACACAGACACCAGAAACACATCTTCGGCATGCTGAAGACACACTCGATGATGGCACGTGTCACGATATGTGCCTCATTGTATCATTCTTCCTCCACTGTTACAGGTCGTCGGATTTGGGTGAGGAGCCAGGGCCGCAATGGATATGCTGCGTCACCTGTGGGGGTAGACATGTTTCCATTAGTACATTGTGTTACACTGTGGTGTGTGCCCTGACCCCGTCCTGCCCTCTGTGTTGTGTGCCCCTGTCCTGCTCCCCATGCAGCTGCATGCCTGGCGGTCCTGCATCCCTGCCTCGGCTGCCCCTGCCTGCCCCTATCCATCATGTGGTACACATCGGTCGCATGCCACCCTGCTTCTGCCTATGCACCCTTCCACACCTCTGCTGTCCTAGTACCCTCATGCCTACAACTGCCCGCCTACATCCCACCCCATGATTCCTGGACATGGTGCCACTCTGTGCTGTTGGCGCTCAGTCACATGTACCTAACAGATGCCCACTTTGGATATCCTGGGCCTCGAACCTCATACAGAGTGCCGACTGGTGCCATATCAATCAGTCAATAAATCAATCAATCAGGTCTTTATTTAACCAGGCGTTCATCGTTGAGCAGAAGCTCATTTGCAAGATGGACCTGGGTGGAGCAAGAACAATTGTATATACAAGTCAACACAGGTATTTACAAGGCAATACAGATAATACTCTTTACAGAGAGGAAGAAAAAGAAGTTCATATGTACTTAGAATTATACAGATATTGTACAGATTACATGGTATTTACATACATAGAAGTGTCTATAGGAAGATAAAGAAGGTTATCTAAGGTTGCAGGAGGAAGTAACAGAAGAAAAAAATTAAAAATATACACCAGGTAGAGGTGAAGGTGGGGGGGAAGGGAGGGAGGTAGGGGAAGAAAGGCTAGGAGGGCATGGTGCACAGAGAGGAGTTGGTAAAACGGGATGTAGAGAAGGTGGATGGAGAAAAGGAGTGTGTGTGAGCCCCGGGATTGAATGTTATAGAGTACGGGGCATGGTAAGATGTCACAACCCAGGGTAGTGAGCTACTATCCGAGGTTGGGAAAGGAAGAATAAGGGGATGGACGGGCCTAGTGATGATAAGACAGGGGGATAAGAGAAAGAACAATTAGGCTGGTGAGGAGCAAGCTGGGGGGCTCAGTACTTAAAATTGGGTCTAGGCGTGGCTATATACCAGTGCAGACACTGGTACTGGGTCTGAGTGGGTGAAGCAGTTACATACTTCTCTGATTGTACAGAAATAAAGCATCTTGAAGGCATTTATACTGATTAGAGTGCTTAATTTGAGGGTTTTTTGTAGATCGTTCCATAAGGTAGGTAGCACGAAGCTTATGGCTGCCCTGCCGAAGTGGGATTTTGCTTTGGGTACTTTAAGTGTAATAACTGAGTAACTACTTAACGCGTATTTCCCAATTATACTCAGGGGAAGACAGCAGGAGATATAGTAAGGCAGCTTATTAGAGATGGCTCTATTGGTCCAGAGAGCGGCATTTCTGTGGCGCCTGAACTTTAGTGATGTCCTCCCCACTGCCGCATATGGAGGGTGCAGTAATGCGTGTCGAAAGGGAGTCCCATTATTAACCTCAGTGCTCTATGGTAGAGTGTGTTCAGTTTAGCCATGTAAGAGTTGGGACATTGGCTGTAGAGGAAATCAGTGTAATCAACCAATGATAGAAAAATGGATTGTACCAGTTGTTTCTTGACATCTCTGGTGAGAAATTGATTGATTCTAAACAACAGTCCAAGCCTTTGCCGAAGTCGTTTTAGCAAGTCCTTGATATGTTCAATGAAGGAAGTCTTTGGTCTATCTAAACTCCTAGATACTTGAATTTTGTAACAAATTCTAGTTTTTCACCTAGAACTGTGTAGTTTGGGGAACTGCCCCACTAGACACAGGGTTAGCTGTACGGATAAAAAGGGAGAAGACCATCGCTTTAGTTTTTTTGGCATTAAGAAGTAGCTTTTTTTGGAGGAGTTGGCTTTGCAAAAGGTTGAATTCTGACTGTAGGTCATTGCAGGCAGTTTCAGGTGTTAGGCGACTCACGTGAAACTGTATCATCTGCAAACAGATGGATGTTGGCTTCTTTATACAGCAGTCGATGTTATTAATGTAGATTGCAAAAAGGGGCCCTAATATAGAACCTTGACGTACCCCTCTTTGCAGAGTTTTTAAGGGGAACAGGCCTCCTTCGGCTTTAACTTGTTGAAAGCACCCTGTAAGATAATCGGTAAACTAACGCAGAGAGGAGGGGTTCACACCTATGGTTTGAAGGGAGAAGAGGAGCAGACTATGGTCGACAGTGTCAAAAGCCTTGCTTAGATCAAGGAAAACAGCACAAATAAAGTTTTTGCTCTCAAGATTATGCTGCCAGTCATTCATAACTTTGGTGAGGGCTGAGATAGTGCTATGTTTAGCTCTGAATCCAGACTGCATAGGATTTAGCAGTTTCCTAGACTCAAGATGAGTCCTCAGCTGTGCATTTACAATTTTCTCTAGGAGCTTGGACAGGACCGGAAGGAGAGAAATTGGCCTGTAGTTATTGAGATCGCCAGGATCACCAGATTTGAACAGTGGTATGACATGTGCTGTCTTCCATATAGGTGGTAAGGTGCCCTGAGACAGGGATAAGTTAAAAAGGTGGGTGATGGGTATTGCTAGTACGTGGTAGGCAATTTTTAGGAAGTAAGGGTCAAGGGTGTCGGCCCCAGCACTTTTTCTAGTATCCAACTGAAGCAAGAGGTCCTCTACCTCTTTCAGTGGGGCAGGTTGAAGCGAGAAAGATGGCGAAGCTATCGGAGTTTCAGACAGTTGGCTGGCAGTCTGGAAGCAAAGTATGTTTGCAGGGGAGTTATCAAATGCCATGCCTGCAGTAGCAAAGTGGTTATTGAATGCGTCAAGTATATCCATCTTTTCGGTTATAGTCAAGTTGCCAGAGGTAATCTTGGTCGGGAGTGAATTTCCTGGGGAGTGGCCTAGCAGATCATTGATTGTGTTCCAGAGCTTGATTGGACTCTTTGTAGCAGAGTTGAATTCGGATTTGAAGAAGGTGGCCATCGATTCTCTGATTGTTTTGGTACATAAATTTCGTAGTCTCCTGAACTGGTTCCAATCCTTTGCAGTGTTCAGTCTGCACGCTTTTTTCCAGAGCTTATCTCTTTCTAGAAGCAAGAACTTGATCTGAGGGGTGAACCATTTTCTGGTTTTGGTCCTAGTTTGAACTTTAATCAGGGGAGCATACTTATTAAGGGCCCTTGATAGAATATTGTGGAAGACACTGTAAGCTGACGTAATCGTTTTAGCCAGGTAGAAATCTTGCCACTGAGGGGAGTACTTAAGCTCCTTTAGGTAGGCATGTTCATTGAAGTTGCACCTGGATCTCTTCATAGAGAACTTGCTGATAGGTGCTGGGTTGTTGGTGGATCTTACTCCCGCAATAAAACAATGGTTGCTGGCGTCTGAGAAGAAGACATCAGCGTGGGAGAAGAGATGAGGTTTGCTCACCATTAGCACATCCAAAAGTGTACTTTTACTGGGGTTCTTCACGTTTGGCCATGTTGGTTCAGTAATAAGTTGCGTCAGCCCATGTTCATCACAGAAGGATGCAAGGGGGGCAGCTGTGTTAGAGAGCCAGTCAAAGTTGAGGTCTCCTAAAATAATAGTTTCTGGCAGCCCCTGTCCCAACTTGTCACTTAGATATGACACAAGTTGTAGGCCAGCAGACGGTGGTCTGTAGCATCCTATTATGCAGAGTGCAGTAGTCTGTGTAATTTCCACTTTGAGAATTAGGCATTCGAATTCGCTGGTGACAGATGCCAAGGATAAGCAGAAGGCAGGAAATTTGTCTTTAACATAGATAGCTACCCCTCCTCCTCTGGCATGCCTATCAGCTCTGAACAAGGCATAGTTGGGTATGTTTACTTCTCTATCAGTGGTGCTGGGTCTAAGTCAAGTTTTGGAAATCACAAGATATGTCAGGAAGGTATATGTTACCAGGTTTGTATTGAGGTTATCTTTTTAAGGAGGCTACATACGTTAATATGCAAGAAGCTTATTCCTTTTAAATGTGCTAGTTCTGCTGGCAAAGCAATAGCTTCTGGGGGGCCAGGGTTGAGTTCTACGTTGCCTGAACATAGCAGGAGGATAAGTAAGATTTTTCTAAGAGGGCTAATTATAAGCTTGTAATTCCTGCCTTTCTCCCATCTAGTAGATCTGATGTTTTTAGGTACAGGAAAGTAGCCACCATAGAAGAGCTGCTCTATTGTAGCAAGAGCTAGTACCCCTACCACAATAGGCAGGGAGGAGATAGAAGTCTGCGTGGTGGGAGGTGGGCCTTGTGGTGGGGAAGGGTTATAAGTACTATTGGTATGTGTGGTCCAAGAGCAGGGTGCGAGGTATTGGTACTTGGAATCACGGAGGCAATTAAAGGATAAGTTGCCATGTGGTATACAGCGCACGCTCCCAGGGTGTGTGGCACAGACATTGGTGATGTGCCCCATGGCATCACACACAACCTGGCAGTTCACTGAATGGTACCCCTTTTGATTCACATATGTGTTGCCCTCCTCACCAGGTGGTGTGCAGATTGCCACATTGGTGCAGTCGATGGCCCCTGTGACACCTAGCATGTGTGCCACCCTGTGGAACCCCTGGATGGTTTCTGTCCACTCTGCCTGCATGCTGGGGAATTTGATGTATTCCGAAGCTTGCGGTAGCAGAATAGTGAGGAACTGTGTGAGGAGGTGGGATGTTGAGGCCTGTGATATGCCAGTGGTGTCCTCTGTAGGCTTCTGGAAGGTTCCTGTGGCAAGCAGGCACATGACCGTTGTCACCTTAACCTCCACCGAGATGGCATGACCTCGTGCGGTGGGTGACTGCATCACATCATGGCATAGCTCACATAGCTGCTTCAGCATGACCCTGTTGAGGCAGTATCGCCTGACTGCCTCCACCTCTGTCAGCTGCTCGATGAACAGCTGGGCACAGTACCACCATGGAGCTGGCCACCTACAGTTCCTTCCAGCGCCCTGCCTCCTACTCCTCATTAGGAAACAAGCAATGGCAACTGCTGTCGAGTTCATCCCCTCTGTTGCTGTGGACCTCTGGTGTATCTTGCTGCCTGGTGTTGTTGCTGGCAGTCTGCCTGCCTGTGCCTGTCCCTCTGTCTGGTTCCACTTCCCTCTCACTGAGGCTGTGTGCTGCTGTTGTCATTCAATTGACGGCCTGCTAGTGTGCTGGATATAAGTCTCCTTCTTTTGTACTTATCTTTCTTTGGCACATCTTGGATTTGTGCTGGATTTGCCCCATTGATGCAGCCTGGTTGTGCTCTGTGAATTGGGACTCGCTGTGTATGCATGGGTACGCCCCCTGTATAAGCACCGCATGTCATTATGTTGCCCCTATGGTGCATGTATTTTGGCACAGGGCATCTCGTTTGCACTGGCACTTTCTCCCTGTTCCTGAATCGGCCTCCAGCACATTTATGACTTGTGCTGGCACATCTGAGTTGTGCTTGGTGCATCTGGTCTGTGAATTCTGCCCATAATATCTAAAACCATTCTGCTATGTAACTTAAATGCTAATTAAATGAAACAACCATAACATACATCAAGACATAAAAAATCAAACATTTACACATGCATTTAAACTTAAATATCCACCACCTTCATTAGGCTTTCATTTATAGTGAAAATCTTTAAGACTTGGCAAAAAAAATTCAAATAATTTAAAATGAGTTCAAACTGAGTTCAGACTTCTTGAAACTGGCATAAAGCAACTTATAGCACTAAGTTCAATTAAAGCTAATAGTCATATTTTTCCATATGGGATTCCAAAATTAAAATGTCCTCATTAGAGTTCAAATATTTTTACCTCTGATGGGAGATATTTCACATACCGCATTCCGTTAGAGCTGCTAGAGGTATACCCTGAGGCTCGGAGTTAAAGAGAATGGACAAAAGAGGGAATTTAATAAAATTCTTCAGTTTTTCTTCTTTGGAAGTCCATAGCCCTCAATTCAAATGTTACATCCTCCATATGAAGCAGGGATTATGGAGTGACTTTAAAACATCCAGCTTCAGTAATTTTTCCAGCTGACCTCTAGTCCACATCTCCAGTTTCCACTCACCCTAGGCATGGGTCCACGCATCTCCAAAAAGGAGATATTTTGCAGGCTGCTTTCTTTTGAAGCTGCTGACCATGTACCTATGTGAGGCTAAAAAATAGAAAAATTTCTCCTTCTCCAGGAGTCCATCTCCTTCAAATGAAGAGCTGCATCATTCATATGAGTCTCAATTTACAGGACAACTTTGCGATTCTTGGATTCCAGCTTCAGCAACTTTTATAGCTGTCTTCCATTTTTTTTCTGCAATTTCCCTCTCCTGAGGCAGGGATCTACACACCTGTTAAGAGGGAAAAGAAAAATCGCTCTTTGAGCATAATAAATGGTATAAGCGAAAAGGGTTTAATTTCCAGTTCCCAAACCCCTTAGGCAATGTTAGAGTACCTGTATAATATTAAAATCTCTCATGCTAGCACTCTTTTGTACAAAAACACTCCTTCAACGTCACAGGGCTCACTCCAACCTACAGTTCAAACATTGACTGCTATTGTACCTTGTTCCATCTAGGAGAGAGATCAAAGTACCATTTTTGGCATCCTCTCTACTTTAAAATTCAGACAGTGGTTCATGCAGTGCACCTAGCCAAACTTTCCCAAGCACAGCGACAGAGCTGTAAACCTTAGCTGCTTACTATCAGGAGACACCACTAACTGTAGCCCAAAACAATAAAAGCTAACTTAATTAAAAGGGAGCATAGGTGGTGGTACCTAAGGAAAATCTCATAGACAAGCTGAAAGGGGAAAATGGAGCAGAGCACCACTGTACCATCTTACTGCCCCCCATGTTGAGTCATTCTGATGATGTGGTCTCCAGCACTGGACACAGTACTCTAGGTGTGTTTTAACTAGCAGTCTATACAGAGGCAATACTACCTCCCTTTTTCTGCTAGTTATACTCCTCCTTATGCACTCCAGTATCCCACTACCCTCCCAACTGCCCTGTCACACTGCCTGGCCATCTTTAGGTCACCTGATATGATCACCCCAAGGTCTCTGTTCATTTGGCGATTGGTTTGGCTCAACCATTCTACCACAATCCAGGATTCATTAGTGTTTAGCATTCCTTTTTACAGAACCTGCTTGGTGGTTGTCAGTACCACTCCTCCCATTTTATACTCCACCCTGGGTTTCTGTGCCCTAAATGAATTACTTTACACCTTTTTGCACTGAAACTCAGCTGCAATACCCTTGAACACTCCTCAAGTTTTCTCAGGTATGTGCTCATCCTTTCCATCCCTCCTGGTGTGTCAACCCTATTGCAGATTTTGCTGTTATCTGCAAAAAAAGCAGATCTTCTCTTCCAGCTCCTATGTAATGTCACTTATAAAGACACTAAAAAGGACTGGTCCCTGCACTGATCCATGAGGCACCCCACTGGTCACCCTCAATTCGTCTGAGTGAACTCTATTTACTATCACTCTAAGTCACCTATCCCCTAACCAATTTCTTAGCCAGATTACCACCTTTAGCACATTCTTAACTTGCCAGCTTGCTTACTAGCCTCCCATGTAGATTGGTGTAGAAAGCCTTATTGAAATCTAAGTAGGCCACCTCCACTGCTCCACCCTGATTTAATTCTTTAGTCACCCCCTTAAAATGAATGGAGTTATTTTTAATTATTATTTTATCCATTATGATGGCGAGTTGGAGAATAATGAAGGCCACTGTTCTATAAACAAGGCCATTGTTAGTCAAGCAGTGGCCTTCATTAATCTTTAACTCTCCATCAATAATGTATAAAATATTAATAAAACAAATACCCTCATTCATTCATTTCAATAGGGCACACCCCTGCACTTTCCCTTGCATTATGTCATAATGTGTCTGACTGTGGGGATGTGGAGGTCAGCTTCACTGGAGGGGGGAGCATAGCTCTGACTATTGTTGGGCTCCAATAGTCTGTGCACACCATACCGTCCAACTGTTCCTGAAAGCAAGGGATAGCCCTAATTTTAGCCCTAAAGCTGCTTTTCCCCACATCCATCCCTCATGGAAAACATGCTGCTCACACAGAGGATGTCCTGTGAATTTAGGCTTTATGGCAGGGGCACCATTTCAGATTTCAGCAGGGGAGCCAACAACCAGTGGAGGCCAGATGCTAGTAGGCCCCTAAGCAGCAAGATCTGGAATGTCCCCTAAAAGGTAAAACATTTCTTGTGACTGAAAATTGATATGCAAATCAGGAAAAATTCAGAAGTATAAGATTTATCTGTCTAAACCCTGAAGCAGTGCATCAGATTTGGACTTAAACCCACCCAGTTACTAACCATGTTTTTCCACACTGAAGTTCTGAACCCCCCTCAAAAAAACATTGTCCAAATTTCTCTCCCCAACTCCATTCTGTTTAATACGTATCCCATATTGGTCATGAAGCCACCCAAAGGTGCAGAAATGTGAAAAACACAACAATATTTCGGTCCTTCCTCCTTTCCCAGTCCCCTTTTAAAAAACATTATTTACTTTTACTTACCCAGCCATCCAGTCAGAACCTGTGGATTAACCCAGGATGCCTCAAGCCCAGTTTTCAGTCCTCTCCTACTCCGTCCTTCTGCCTGAAGCTAGATGCTAGAACCGACCATCCCAAGTCCTGAACGTTGTCTACGACTGGGTCACCTCACCAACCGAACCCACCCAACCTTTGTTGCTGTCCACACTGCTGTCACTGCTGCTGCAAGGCTAGCTTGTTGCTGTGGGGGGAACCGTCTTTTTTTTTTTTTTTTTGCTAGGCAAGCCTAGTAGAGTAAGCAAGTAGTCTAGTCTCTAGTTAGCTTCTAGCTCACCCCGTGCCCCTTCAGCCACCAAGGGAAACAAAGACTCACTAAGAGTAGACCAACAAAAATATGCTACTGCAACCCTGCTATTGAGAGTTCAGTACTCACTGACTCCTCCAAACTGTAGTGTGCAGCCTGTCTACTCTGTGGCAGGAAAGACAGTGTCCTACTTGCATGACTCATGTGCTCTTGCATGACTGGAGCTCTTCCATGTCATGTGTGATGGCATCACTGCTAATAGGTGGAAAAAGTGGACAACACAATGCAGGCAGAGTTGAGTCAGTAGTGCACCTGCAGCATGAGTACAACACAGGCCAGGGTGGCACTTATAGTGCAAAAAATTAAATTCAAATTCAGTGCTATTATTGCCACACCATAAGAACAACCTTGGCACAAATGTGGGGGGGGGGGAACTGCCCCCCCACCCTACCTAACTGGCACCCCTGCTTTATGGTAGAAATTAATTCTCAGGGGCTAACATCAGTACAAGTAAATGCAATGGTTTCCACTGTATTCTGAGGTACTGTATCTCCATGTTTCAAGATGTGCCCTGATCATCATGAAGGTTAGTGTCCCTCATTGTCATTCATTATGAGTGTCCATGTCCCACATTTCAGTAACAAAATGTGAGGTATGGTGCATGCTTTCAGGACCCAACTCAGTACAAAGAGTGGTGAGCATGGCCATAGTGGACATGTTCAATAAAGAAAGACAAAGGGAAAGTAAGTGAGCCATAACAGTCATGGAGAAACACATCTGTAGCACTAAATACTGTATGCATAAGGGGATTTGTATGGTCAAAACAAAAAGGTCAGGCCTCGCAACACAGAGGCCCCTCTTTGCACATCTCAAATAGGGGATTTTGGCTGACTATATCCTAGGCATTTAATGCAGTAAGCAAACAATACTTTACAGATTAATGGCAATTTACTGACAAAAATCAAAAGCCAGTAAACAACTTGAAAAAGGATCAGAATTAATACCTAAGTTTAATAGAACATGCGACTGCCACCCATGAATACCCTTGCCATGCTTGACTGATCCCTTCTCCTCCTCTGCCCCATCCCCCCCAGCCTCACCTCTCTACCATACATCTCTTCCTATTTCACCCCACTACCACCTCCCTATGCACCGATGATATATATGGTTTTTATTTATTTATTTATTTATTTATTTATTTTAAGAATCAGTTTACAACCTTTGAGCCAGAGGCTCGTTTCCAAAGGTACTTCGTCACATAAAGACATACATTGCGTTTTGGTTACATAGCAAAGATTTTCAAAAAAAATCAATAGGCATTCACCAGAGGTGCCACGTCACATTGTGGTCAGACAAATACAATTGGGTACAGGGTACATGTAATTGATAACAGGTATTACACAAGTTGGTATCAAGTGAGCATTCTGGTAGGTAAACATTGAAACAGCTGGCACTGGCCAGGTTAAACCTAGGCATGGTGTACAGGGAAGTGGTGGAGGGGATGGTTGGGTGGAGAGCTGCCCGGGGGGCATTGTCAAGAGAAAAAAGGGGTGGAGGCTATGTTCAGAGACAGAAGCAGTTACGAGTGCTGAAGATGTGGTTCTGAAGTGCGGTTTTGAATGTAGAGATGGTGATGGCATTGGTGATGGTGGCAGGGAGAGAGTTAAACCAGGTTGGGGCTCTATAGCTGAAGGACCTCTGGCCACGGCTGGTTCTTGTTCTGGGGACCTTTAGAGTGGTCTTGTAGGAAGACCGTGTTGCAATGGTGGGAGGGCCCTGGTGGATGGATGCCATTACCCCAGGGGGGGGAGAGCCCGAGTAGGGTTTTTTTGGTGAGGAGACAGGTCTGGTATCGGAGCCGTTCATCCAGGGTAAGCAGGTTAGCATCGACATATAGCTGACAGGTGTGTGTGAGCCTGGGGCACCAGTAATCAATCTGCACGCTTTATTCAGGGTTAGGTGAATTTTGTTGAGTGCAGTGGTGTCGGCAGCACACCGTATACTGGTAGACCATAGTCTACAAGGGACAAGCAGACGATGTAACAGCTAGCGGAGAGCATTTGGGGAAGGCAGGTTTATGGCGGAATAGGATGCCAAGCCGTGTGTTGGTGGCGGATGTTAGGGCGTCGATGTGGTTGTGAAATGTGAGGGCTGAATCGAAGGTAACCCCAAGGTATTTGTAGAAGACTTGTTCCAGTGGTTGGTTGGTGCTTGGAAGGATATAGAGTGGGTGGTTGCTAGCTTTGTTTTGGGGATGTGAAAAGAGCATAGTTTTGGTTTTGTTAAGATTGATGACGAGTCTGCGCTCCTTAAACCAAGCCTCGGCACTGTTGAAAGACTGCTGTAGGGAGTCCTGTAGGGAGATGAGATTACGGTGGGTGGCAAAAAGGACAGCGTCGTCTGCATACAGCAGAATTTTGCCAGAGCATGCACTAGGCAGGGTGTTCAGATACAGCGAGAATAGAAGGGGGCCCAGGATGGAGCCTTGGGGGACCCCAGAGAGAATGGGACGGGTATCGGAGAGTGTGCTATTAATCTTGACACACTGGGATCGAGTGTCAAGATAGCTAGCACACCATGCCAGGGGGCCAGCCGAGAGACCAGTGAGGCAGAATGCATTCAGCAGCAGTGGATGGGAGACAGTGTCGAAAGCCTTTGAGAGGTCAATGAACACTGCACCAGCTAGGGAGCTGGTATCCAAGGAGGAGTGTAGGAAGTTGGAGAATTCAATAATGTTAACTATATTCTGTACAATTGGACCTCAATTTTTACAAGATCCAAGAATTACCATAGGCTTCATTACTGTTAGACTATGACAATTGCACAGTTCCTCAATATTGTTAGAATAAAAATCTTTTACATTATTAGGCAATGACATTTGTACAGCTCCTGCTTATTGTTCATCCTCGTTTATTACTTTACTTATGCGTAGCACTTCTCTCACTTGTTAAGCTACTGTTTTGTATTGTTTTGAGCCTCACAGGACCTCCTTGAAAATGAGTTTGTTAAATGAAGTTTTCCTGGAAATAAACTTGAACTTGAAATTGAACTAACGAGACATCAATAAAAAGGAATTTTAATGGCTCTAATTGCTAGTGGTAGTATGAGAAATAGAAACGGATGCATTTTTTTTTTATGAGACTTGCACCAGCTTAGTTGCTGCACACATTGCAAGCATGCAGCATGTGACCCTAATATGATGTTTAAATGATGTTTACACCAACTTACAGTAACTACTGCACTCATTCCAAGTGTGCAGCATTCAAACTTGATGTGATTTTTAGAAGATGTTCCCACCAGCTTACCTGCTGCATACATATCAAGCTTGCAGCATGCAACCTGATTTGCTTTTTGGGCCTAATTTGCATAGGTTCACTCTGTGTATGTGAACCGCATGCAAACATTGCACAACTAAGCATGTGGCATACATTCTGCATGTGCACAGCACACTTATATTTCTATAAGGCTTGTGTCAAAGATGTTTGACGCAAGTTGTGATTTGTGTCACAACTTGCATCAAACACAATTTTATAATGCGGGCTAGATCTGTTCCAGACACAGATGTGTCAAAGCCCACTTGTGCCTGGATTCTATTCAATTCAATTTTATTTTTATACTGGAAAGTATGTGAGCAAAAATGCCCATTTTCACAAATGTCTAGTGATACAAAAATTCAATGATACAGACAAAAAGGTAAAAACAATATTTGCAAGATTTTACAGTATGTGAATCTGATGTGATTTTTTGGAAGATGTTTGCACCAGCTTACCTGCTGCACACATGTCAAGCTTGCAGCATGCAAACCTGATATGCTGTTTAGAGCTGGTTCACGTAGGTTCATTTTGTGTATGCAAACTGCATGCAAACATTGCACAATTAAGCATGTGGCATGCATTCTGCATGTACATAGCACACTTATAGTTCTGTAAGGGTTACCTTTTATATTGGAGGTAATTTTTCTTTTCTCTCTAGTTAATTAGAAGATTGTTACCTGGTATCAGTAGGTGTGATAGGTGGGAGAGCACTCTGCTTGGCAGCTCACTTATCTATCTCTGTTCCCCCCACTACTTCATCAGCATTGTAATCTCGCTGACTGTGACATCACTGCTGCTTAGGAACAGCCACTCGCTGGCTGTCAGGTCAGTTACCTGTGATGTCACTGTCTGTGAAATCAGAGTGCTAATGATGTAGTGAGGGGACTAGGGAGGGATTAACCCACAACAGAGTATGGGTTTACTGAGCATTAATTCACACCTGGGGGGGTTGGAGTCATGAGGCTAAGCCGAGTGACTTCAAGCTCCCAGGCATGGACTAATGCTCAGTAAACCCATACCCTGGAGTGGATTAATCCTCTTATAACCAGGGCAATGTTATGTTAGAGTTTTACCTAAAGAAAAAAATAAAACCCTGTGAATATGCAACTGTGGGTATATCAGGGACTAATCAATGGTCAGGTGACCTGTTTGGATGAATCAGAAGACAGTATTTTAGGAACCCATGTTATAAAGATAGATATGTCAACTACTAGGCTGAGAACTATTCCACATATGCAATACAGAATTATCACATAAAACTTTTTTAATCAGCAAAAGGAAAAATACTTCAGAAATAAAAAGTTATAACTGACTGCTTCTTAAAATTTGTATTATTTTCCTGTCTGTATTGGTTCCACTAGCTCTTTAAAAGGAAAACAATCAAGTACCTCTCACAAAACAGTAAAACTAAAACTACGCAAATAAGAAATGCTGCCAAAGTATTAAGTGATACCAAACTGGTGGAGGCAACCAACAACTGACACTAATTCACAGTTTGTATGGCTATTAAGCCTTCATCAAATGGAACTGAGAGTTTTCTAGCTAAAATACTCTGGCTAGCTCCCAAACCCACTCCCAGTATGAAAGCCAAAGTGTTTCTGCTAAGGGGGCTACTTCAATGACATTGGCCATCTCTGGGGATATGAGTTTACTTGTTACTGGTTGTCTGGGACAGTGATTGTTAGCCAGTACAGTGGCTAGATTCTAGTTGTACAAAGAGCAGAAGAGGATTACAGGTCATCATTAATGGGAGACCAGCCTTACAACAAGGCATATAGCAGGAGACAGTGCATCTCCCCTGCCCCCACTCTCTGCTACATGGTAGAGGACCATACAGTGGAGCATACCTCTCAACTGTCCCTGATTTTCAGGGATGTCCCTGATTTTGCCTCAGAATTTTACTCTGTCCCTCCTAAAAATTGTGTGTCCATGACCAAACAGTGGCAGTTGGAAGCACTAAATAATGTCAAACATTAACGTTAAAGAGTTGTTCTTCCTTAGAAAATGCACTTTGCACTAAGCCCCATAAGCTACTAGCTTCCTGAGTGGATATCAACAAGTTTGAAGAAGTGTCCCTGATTTTGGTCCTTTGTCCCTGATTTTTTTAAGCCTTGTCCCTGATTTATGCGGCAGGAGGTTGAGAGGTATGCAGTGGAGAGTTATATTGCAAGAAGACCCTTGTGTCTGAAAGCATGCCTTTTTGAAGTAAGTTTCCTAGAAGTGCTACATTTCACTCTTACCATGATGTACCCATAAGATTATAAAACACATTTTTAACAGTAAAGGATATCATTTAATAAATTCTTCTTCGTGAGTCCATAATGCACAGACATGAAGAAATCAGCCTGGGACCACTGATGAATACAGTTTTTCAATCCTGTTTCTGTGTCCCCTGAAGGTCTGGGTGCCAATGGGTGAACTGGCATTGAGTTAGTCCAAAAGTTAGATTCAAAGAAGTCTCTTTCTGTACACAGGGTTGGAGAAGTGTAAAGGGAGAACATACTCAGTGTCTATAAAAAAGTTGCCTGCCATCTGAGAGATTTGGGGGTAGATGTCTTCCAGGGCAAACATACCACAACAGATCACAATCTGGTAGTTAGAAGTTGCTAGGTGGCCTGGATAATATCAGGAAAATGGCAGGGTGTGCGAGAAGGGCTATAACAGTCTGAGGTCCAGGAAGCATTTGCTGTAGCACTGTAGATTAACTGAGCCCTCTTGTTAGATATGAGGGCCGGGTGAAAGTTGCAGATTCCACTTCCACAAAAAAAATTGTGGAATTCCGTGATTTCCATGGAATTTTCACCTGATTTGTGGAATGATTAAGTGTACTGTGGAAAATATGTAATGGACTTCAGAAAATATTCATTACAGAAAAAAACACAGTTTAGAGGTGTAATTCATGGAAAATGTATTCCACAAGGTATGTAGTCATGTGATTTCGTTAATTTAGGTGGGAACTAAATTTGAAAAGCATCATTTCTTATCTTTCCTGTCTCTTTCTTTAGTGATACTGTCCCTCTTGTCCAAAGTTAAATTTTATATGATATAATTCAAAACTGTAATTTACTGTAATTTCATAAAACATTCTGTAGTATGTCCCAAAAGTCCGCCATTCACTAACATTTTCCACAGAACACACAAAACAATTCTGCAAGCAATGCTGTCACCTGATCTTTTTTAGGGCAGCAGTGGGCATAGCACTGCAGACATTTTGCTTTGAGAAAAGGACTCCCTGCATAAATTACCTTCCAAACAACATAACAGAGTGTTAAAAATGGTGTCTTCCACTGAAGCCTCATTACTATGCTGCCTCTATGTGTATGGGAGTTTGCGAGCATTACTTTTCCTCTGGCTTAAGAAGTTAATTGAGCCCTCCCTAGTACTGCCTTGTTTTGCAAGTTGAAACCTCCTCCAACAATTGAGTCCTCCCCAGTACTGCCTTTGTTTGCAAGTTGAAACCTACCTAAGTGTTTTATGGGCCTTGTCTTTGTTTGTTAAGTTTCAGTGCTTCATTTACTACCTTTTGCAAGATGAGAAACTCCTGCTTTGCTGGTATCCCTTCCCCCACTCATCCAGAGGTGTGAATTTCTTTGTTAGCCATTGGATGACCACAGCTGTAAAATGATTACATTTGTCTACAAGCACTGTCTTCTACACAAGACACAAGCAACTGAATCAACACACACACACATACACACACACACACACACAGGCAATACTCTAAGCAGAACACAGCTGGATAAGGTATCAATATTTAGGAAACTTACTACACTTACCCGAAGACTAGCAGTGTGACTCATGGCTGCTGTGTTCTCTGCTGTGCTCTGCTGTGGCTGAGCTGTAATAAAGACCTTGTAACTTGACACTGGCCTCCTGCAGGGGCTATTAAACATCAGAGCAAAGGGCACTCTGTGAAGACTTTCTGGGACAAGATGCAATAAAAAAAACCTGAATGGCAGCCTCCAGGGGCCAGAAAACAGCCAGGGAAAGTTAGAAAAAAACCTTCTCACAGCCTGAGCAGAAAAAAAAAAACACTGGGATAAAGTAAGAACATAAAAAAGATAATAATACAAATATTTTCCTGATTTTAATATGTCGTTTTCCTTTAATAATCCACAACAAGGTGTGGGTTGGGCTGGAATTTACCCACACCTGGCAAGTGACCAACAACACCAGGTGTGCATAAGTCCCAGTGCACGCCACACTGTGCAGTGGATTACTGTGATTGTACAACTGGTAGGAAGTAAAGAAAAGTTATTAAAATACTCAATTTCTAGAGTGGAGCATAGGTGCAAAGGCGATGAGGTACTGAGCTTAACTTTAGATGTCAGCTGTCGGTAGCCATTTCATAAAACCATGAGACTGAAACTGATTATGCAATTAATAAAGCTGTGCTGGGCAGCATAGAGCTAGCTAAACTCTGGCATCAATTTCTGTCTCAAGGTTTTGTGAAATGTCTTCTGCCTTTCATTATTGCTTTGTTGCAGAGATATCAAAATTGATATTGCTAGCAGCTGACAGCTGGGTAGCCCTTCACACCTATATAGAAAATAATTGATAAGGCATTACCTCCTGACTTATAGGGTTATTATTCATTTGGTTTCTTCCAGAAACGTTGCTCCTCATCTTAACAAATTTGAATTGAATATATCAGAATCTTGGTCTAATTTAAAGCAATTGTGTGACACAGGGTTTTTACTTAGAAATCCTCAATGCAGCACTAACTATAGAGAATACTGGATGGGCAACTATGCACAACCAGTGTCTTCTGCCACAGAGGGGTTATGATTCCCTCTGACCAGAAGAGCAAAGCTTGAGAGGTTCATGGGAATCAGAACCCCAAGGTAACAGAACACATTGGTTATGCATAAAGTTGCACATCTTATATTTTTTATAGTGTTTAGTAGTATTATGTAAAATGTGTCAATTGTGTTTTTTCCCTTTCGTAATGAAAGTAACCTGTGAAGTATCTAGATGTTCCACCACCCTTTCTGTGAAGAAATACTTCCTCATGGTATCCCTTAGTCTATACCCTTCTAGCCTCATGTCATGCCCCCTCATTCCTGGACGTCTCCTTTTCTGAAAGATGCTAACCTCCAGCACCCTATTTATGCCTTTTAGATATCTGAATGTTTCTATCTTATCACCTGTGTCTCTTCTCTTCTCCAGGGTATATATATTGAGGTCTCCCAGTCTCTCCTCATATGACTTTTGGTGCAGGCCCTGCACCATCTTTGTTACCCTGCTTTACTGCCTTCACTCTTTCTACATTCTTGCCGAGATGCAGCCTCCAGAACTGTACACCATATTCCAAATGAGGCCTCACCAGTGATCTGCACAGTGGCAACACCACCTCCTTCCTTTTGCTGGTGATACCTCTCCATATGCACCCCGGCATCCCACTGGCTCTCCCCATAGCCTTGGTACATTGTTTAGTCACCTTTAGGTCATCCAGTCTGATTAACCCCAAATCCCTTTCCTGTTTGGTGGCCATCAGTCCCCCCGTAATCTTCCCCTGGGTTCCTGCAACCCAAATGCATGATTTGCACTTTTTTGAATTAAATCTCAGCTGTCACACTTAGGACCATTCCTCCAGTTTACCTAGGTCCCTCCTCATTTTTTTCCATCCTTTCTGGAATGTCCACACTGTTGCAGATCTTAGTGTCATTCACAAAGAGGCACACTTTCCCCTCTAGCCCCTCTGTAATTTCACTTATGAAGACATTACACAGGACTGGGCCCAGGACTGATCCCTGTGGCACCCTGCTGGTCACACTCCTTTCCTTACATTGAGCACCATTTACCATGACTCTATCTTCTATCATTCAACCAGTTCCTAACCTAGTTTATCACCTTGTGACCCACTCTCAGGCTGCCCAGCTTGTTCACAAGTCAAATGTGAAATGGAATTGTAGGCCTTACTAAATGCAATTCAGTTCATGTTTATATTTAAGCCCATGAAACACCCTTATCTAGTTAATGCATTTGCAGCCATAGTGGCTTTGCCAGAATTTGTTTGATTAGGCAGGAGTCTATGGGTCAAAGTGTGAGTTGCTCTCCCAAGTGACTGCTCCTCCTACTCCGCAGGGCAGTTTAACAGCAGGTGTTGAAGAAGAAAGCTCTGCAGCTCTTAGCAACTTACTTTTGTAAATCAAAAAGCTATATTTCAAAGCACTTTGTGACATTTCTTATTTGTGAAACTTTTTTGTGAAATTTCTGATGATGCTTATAGTGTTTTTGTGCAGCATAATTGTTAGCTTATTAATTTTCGATGTTGTGAGATACTTATTTGTTTGTACACTGGAGAGTGATGAGAGAAAATGAATCTTGCAGTGGCAGAAAAGTGGGGTCAAAGATGTGTTCATCATCAACAGTGGTGGTGGTGGGCATGGAGGTGGCGCGGGCACCCCTGTTTAGTGTCAAATGTTCCCACAACTGGGGCGGGACTCAATCAGCTGGGGCCAGCATCACTATTGCTAGTTTTTTGTGGGACAGGATGTAACTCTAAACCAAAAGGCAGTAATGTCTATGTCATGCACAAAAATAATTCAGGCAAACCTGTGACAGCTGTGACAGCACTAATGCTGGACACAGGAGTTGTTGGGGTATTTATGAGGTAAATATAGCTGAAGTAGCAGTAGTGACTAAAATATGAGTTATTACCTGAACAATGAAAGAGGAATCCACAGTTTGCAGGATATTCTGAGGTTTATGTAGGCCACTACTTTTTTAACTTTGCCTTTATAATCCCTTGCTGTCTCTCGCACCTGACTCCTTAAGGAACTCACAAGGTAAACACAATCCCCTATACTCCTATCTGCAATGGCCACCCTCCATGGAGAGCAGGTAGTCATGTAAAGTGGCATTTCTAAAATAATTATTTGCCTCAGAAGGGCTTTTTTAAACAACTGTATCCTGTCAGCATGCCGCAAATGTCATTAAAAGGACTTATTTATCTTCAAGGTCTTAAAAATGGATTTTTTATTTTAAATTTATTGATTTATTTATTCCTTTGTTAACTGGGTTGGTGCACTGATCCAAGGACCTTTTTCAGGTATGGCCTGGACCAGAGACTGGCACATACAGAAAGGTCACAGTATGGACAGGTAAATACACAGTGTTTTACAGTAACAAATAGCAGGCAGCATAGCTTTAGTAGTTACAGTGTTTGGCAGCAATAGCTGCAGCTCAGTGTTAACACTGACAGGTCACTCGGTTCATTGAAGGACTCACTAGCCCACAAGCCCTGAAAATGGATGTATTAGCAGCCTGTATTCCCTAATCCCTGACAAGATTTTTTTTTTTTTCTCCTGCCTGCCTGCATGCTTGCATGCTTCTAGTCCTTAAAAGGACTGTTGTAGACTCCCAAGCCCTGCAAAGGGCTTTTTAAAATTAATTTAATGCTTGTTTACCCTGATACAGTAGGTCCTTATAATTATTTATCTCCTAGTCCTTAAAATAGCTTGCAACTGTATATTATGCTGCACTGGTGAGGGTCCCTAAAACTCCATATCAGTAGCTGTTAAAAGAATGGTTTGTGAGTACTGATTTCAAGCCCTTTTGGAGATGTTTTTCTGTGTGCTGCCTGGTGCTCTAACAACCAGTTCAGCTCCCCACCACAACATGTTCTGATGGGCTGAATGGCACTCACCAGGAACACTTATTGGGGGAAGGATCAGTTGCCAGCAGCAGCCAATTATTGTCTCCACTCCAGACTGTGTTATGATGTCTAGTGAAAGCACCTGTCATGTGACACCAGCTGCGTGTCTGAGTCATCATGATTCTCAGTGCATAGACTTTGTGATCACATGTCAAGCTTTCCGCTGCACTGCTCCTTCCTGGTCCTAGTTTCTCCACTACATCTAAGGATAACTGCTCTGATGAACTTAGTCATGCAATGCTAACGCTGCACCACCACAGATGGCACAGGCACTTGGGGAGGGGGTGGGCTGGTGAGATGAAAAAAAAATGTAGGAGTACAGGAGAAAAAAATGAAGATACAGTAGCACTAATGCCTCAGGTGCCCCAGTGGGAAAGCACTGAGGGGCTGTAGATGTCTTTAGTTAAAAGTACTTGCCTTGGGGCACCTAAAGTATAGGAATTTTGCACTCTGGCAGTGTCTCTTCCAAGCTGAAATAGTTTCTCCTCACAGTTCTGTTAGTGCATGCCACAGTATTCAGAATTACACATATTTTACCATAGCTTATTATATTTTTGTCTCTTCCCAGTTACACCTGTTTCTACTCCCAGTTCCACTAGTATCTGTTGCAGCAGTGTCACCTCCCAGTTATTCAGTTTCTCCTCCCAGTTACACCGACATCTCCACTTCCCAGTTTTGGCCCCAGGGTCCCAGTTAAACCAGTTTTTTACTCACTAAATAAAAGAAAAAGGCAATAAGTTCTGCGGAAATATTTTCCACAGTTTACCACATTATTCTGCAATACCTGCCAAAATTCTGCAGTTTAAGGTGGAATTTCGCAACTTTCCTTTGTTTTTTGTGGAATTTCTCAGGAGCAAATTCTTCATTTCACAAGAATTCTGCCTGTGGAATTTACATTTCGCACAGCACTACTAGATATTGAATTCAGTCAGAACTTTTCAGCCCTGGAGTTCCCTCTCCTATTCATAAAAGTAGTACTCAAATTTTTCTTGGTTTTTAGTGACTTTGGAGAAAATTATTGTTGTGGCTGTTTCCATTGTTTCAGGGCCTGGGTCTGCATTGGCTGCAGCTTGCCTCAGTTATCTAGGTGGTCCCTGCATGGCCTGAAAGAAATGGTCAGCCTCCTTGGGAGTTTAAAAATGATGCATTTTCCCCTGGTATGTGTGTGAGGATGGCTAGATACAGAAGGGTATAAGGGATACCTCGGTTCTAGAGTCTGATTTTTACCTTGTCAAAGGTCTGGTGTCTGTCCAACATTCCCCTTGGGTAATCTGGATAGAAGGATATTATACTGCCTGCAACTAGTATGTGCTTGAGCTCCCAGGCTCTACAGAGGATCAGTTACTTAACTTGAAAGCATAGGAGAATGAAGATACTGTAAGCAGTCATGGTTTTGCTGTGGAGGATCCAGAATTAGCTCTACAGATCCTATGCACTCTATCAATCTTGAAGTCATAAACTTCGGGGTCAAGTTGCAGTCAAACTGGGAAATTTGCTCTTAAGTAGTATATCGGGTCTTTTCCTTCAGACACTATTGTAGACCAATTACTTGAAGGTTGTTATGTCTGCCTCTCCCATCCAGGTCTTCTAATTTGTTAGTCATCAATTCAGTTTGAACTTTGGCTGTTTGGAGGCATTGATCATGTGCAGCCTGGAGGTCCATCATCTCCACTAGCTGCATCTATGCTGTTGGTACCCAGTCAGTAAGGGATGCTAAACTGGGGGTATCAGTCACAGTCTGCCATATGAAATCCATACTGGCTGCTATTTGTTCTAGAAGGCAGGTCTGGTGAGTATTCTCTGGTGATGAAGGAATGCAGAAGCTGTGGGGGATGCCATCTTAGAGGCATGTTATAGCTGTGTGGGAGGTCATTTTAGAGGAGGGCCCAGCAATGAAGAAGGCCCTTTGACCCATCCTGGTGGTAATATGTGAATGGACGAGTTGGAAGTAGGATGATTGGCACAGATGAGTCTTGAGGCAGACTAGATAAGATAGAGGGGCAGTGAAGTCAAGATATCTGTTTTCTTTTCAAAAGCTATCACAGAGATTCACAAATGTTGCCCCCAATAGGTATACCTTCCCCATGCACTGTAATGTGTTTTGTTTTGCTAGTCTTTTGGTTAAGTTAATAGATGGAGCTGTATTCTGGCAGAGCTACAGTAACTTAGAGCTGAGGGTTTAGGCGTCCATTTTCGATTGGTGTTTACATGACCTCTTTTCTGATATGTCTATGGTGTTTCCTAGTGATACAGGCTTTCTACCCATCTGTCCATGGTTGCTTTTGCCCATTGGTCGCTAAACTGTAGAAGTCTGGTTCTAACAGGAGAGCTTGGTCTTTTAGGCAGTAAAATCACTGGGAAGATTGTTCGGACTTAAAGCTTCCTGATTTGAACTTGTCATAACTAAAGTTCCTGTTTTTTGAATCCATTGTTTTGGGACAACTTTTGTTTAGAGTTTTGACTTTTATAACTATTCTGATTATATCATCTGTCCCATCTGCCCCAGTTCAATCAGAATTTGCTTCAAAAGGATGAAAGCTATGACAGCCAGACTGATTTGTCATTATTCAGATTCTTGCCATCTTCCTTCTGTTTGATGAATTCCTTTAGGCCTTCTCCAAACAGCTTAGCCCCTTTGAAGATTAGCTTCCAAAATAGAGCTTTGGATTCTGCATTGGTATTCTAGATTTTGAACCCTAGTGCCCTCTTTGTGTGATTTACTATGGCAGCTGCTCTTGTATTGACTTTTAGTGTGTCCACTGCAAAATTGTCCATGTATTTTACCAACCTGAGGAGATAATTTACAAGCATTAATTGGTCTGATTCGGAAGCTAGTGTCTTGGTGAGGTCTTCCTACCATATCACTTGAGCTGTCTTAGTGTATATATCTGGCTTTGCTGCTCTGTTAGTGTGGTCCACTTACTCAGAACTCTTCATCATCTTCTCATCCAGTTTCTTGTCAATGGGGCCTTTTAAGGAAGGTAAACCTTCCACTGGGAGCAAAGTCTTCTTACTTACTGATGCTATCTGTGGGTCCACAGTAGGGGTGTGATACTATATCTTCTCTATGTCCCCTGGTAATTAATAAGATCTCTCAAGTGACTTCCTTTCAGTTATGTGGCTGGGCTTCTTGGCTTCCCACACTTTTGATATTACACTTTCTGAATAGATGAGCATACTGGGAAGAAATTGTCTGTCTTAATGCCTCTGTGTAGCATGGGGTTAAATTTGCTTTTGGAGGAAGTGTATTTGCTTAGAACTCCACCATCACTTTTACTGATCAGGTCACCTTTGCAGTGCCTTCTGATGGGCAATTAATTTATTGCTCAGGGAGAATGTCTCTTGCTCTGGCTCCACCTCACTGTCACCAGTATCCTTCAAGGAGAAGTCATTCTAATTATATGGGTTTGGTGCTTCATCACCATTATTATTATCTGGATTAGTATGTTGTGGTGGAGTGGTCCAATCTCTAGGAGGTTGCTAATCTTTGGTTGGAAAAATTTGGTTTTATAATAGCTGTTGTGGTGGTGTTTTTGGTTTCAGTGGAGGCTGCGCAGTGATTATATAAGCAGGGGTTGTGACTGGGTTAGTGAGCACCTTTGTTGTCTCCATCATTCTCAATATTAAGGTGTTACAGCTCTGCATGAATGCCATTGTGCTTGTGTCCAATGTGCCAATGCTGCAGGCTATCTTTCCCCTTGGTTCCTTCATCCCTGCTTTGAGTTGTCTAGAGTCTACCATTTCCTCTGAAGTGTCCATGGTGGTGTCTTCCTGGATTTCATTGTCAGACAGCTTCTCCGTGGAACAGGCCAGGCAGTGTGGTCCATCCTGGCCAGAAAGCAGAGTGAGGCTGCATGAGCTAGACTTTCTCATCTTTCCCATGTTGAAGCCTGTAGATGTGAATGTATGGGACATACTGTAGTTAGTAAGTGCTCCTTTCTAAGCAAAACACAATTTGTTTTCTAAATTGCTTAACCCTCCCCATTGTACTGCCCCTTTGAGGGTTGATGTGACCATAGTGGTCCTTTAGGACCCTCTAGTGCCTTTGCCATCTGAACTTGGAGCCCTGATAGTTTCCACAAGTTAGCCTGGTGTTAAGGACTAAAAAAGGAGCTATGACTAGCCAGCCATGATTGTGTGGTGGATCATATGACCTACACTAGCATACTGCCAGGAAGAAAAGTCAAAACAGTGTACTGCACAATGGCAGAATCCAAGGATTATAAGGGGCAAAATGCTATCTGAGTAGAATCAAACAAAATGGTGGCCACAATAGCATATGTAAATAAAATGGCACCTGATGTACTGTGCATGCACACCACATCATGTAGCCCTGTGATATGACATAGTCATTTGCTGTATTACACATGCACAGATGTGTACTGCTGCACAGTCATTTAGACATAAGGAGCACTGTGTTGAAAGTGCACATGGGAGACTGCTCCACAGGAAAGAACAGCAAGGTACAACAGAGCCTCTGGACCTACTATGATAGTGCTGTTAGACAACACCCATAGGCAAGATGGCTGCCAGGCTGCACCTACGATGGAGCCTGCCAGGATGAAGCAGTGTCACAGTTTCATGCATGACAAAAGGGATTAACTCCCATTGAAATTGTCTTGTTTCCTGCAGTATCTATGCTGCAGAATTCTGCAGAATTGGTGAGCTTCTCTGTTTGATCCAAGAGCTATGACCTTGACTAAATCCAAGTAGGAACACAAAGCAATGGACACACCTGTACATCTCTTTTTTGAGAGAAGCCAGGTACTTAAAGTTAACCCTGAGACCATCCAATGTGGCCCACCACTCAGAAGGAGGGAGTCTCGGTTTGTAGTGCACTCCCCAGTTGTTTGGAAAGGATTGGGGAAGTGGCCAGAACAAACAGTGGGAAAGGAAAATGCTATACTTCCCAAGCTGTCAACTCTGCTTGGAAAGGGAGTTGGAGCCTAATGTTGCTCTCATCTGTTCATTTGAGTATGCTGATGTCACTCATCAGGGGGGTTGACTTTATTTTTATTTTTTTTTTTATTTATTGAAATCTAGGATTCACACCTTTGAGCAGCAGCTCTTTACATAGGCTCCATGTCAGGAGACAGATACAGTGCATACAGACAAGTCATTGATACAGGTAAATTATAGCAAGTCAATTACAGGAATAAAAATACTGGGAATTACAAATTGGTTACATAACAATCGCCAAGTTAGGTACAATCTATACAATTGTCAGGTAGAATTAGGTAATAAGTGGGCCAGAGGAGGCAGAGAGTTTAGGGAATAGGCTTGGAAAATCTTGCCAGGATAAGAGTAGATGGTGACAGGGTGAGAGAAGGAGGAGGAGGGATGTAGGGTCGGGTAGTACGAAAGGAGGGGTAAGGGGTAGAAGGGAAGGAAGAGGTAAATGCTAGAGGTGGCCTGCAGATACAGATGATAGCAAGGGATGCAAGCTAAGTGCAGGTTGTAACTCAAAATCACTGAGGGCTTAGCGGTAACATTCACAAGTGGCACTGGTAACAATTTGTTGTTGCAGTTTGTGCTTGAAGGGGCCTATTGTAGTGATAGTAGTTATCTCAGGCTGAAGGGAGTTCACCCAAAGCTAAGTTTGGTGGACAAAAGCACATTGCACAAGGGCCGTGCAGCACCTGTGAACATTGAAAACATGATTGTTAGAACTTCTGGTGTTCCAAGAGGACAGATGAAGGCTTAATAGGTTTGGAACCCCAATGGGCAGGATTTCAAGACAAATCTTCTTAGCTATCAGGCAAGTTTGGTAGCATATTCTGTCTTTTAGTTGAGGATAGTTCACTTGTGTGTAAAGATCACAAGTGTGTGTTAGTCGTACAGCACCAGTGAGAAGTCGGCATGCCTTGTTCAAGGATGTTGAGAGGTGTCAGAGGGCTGTGTCAGTTGACTGGCCAAAAAACTCCAGTCGCTCTGCTGTTAGAAGAGGTACTGCATAAGGCACAGGATGAGGATGTTTCTGGAGTTCAGTGGGTTATTTTCTCACCTGCTGCTTGGAAAGGGCTGGTCAGTGGAGCAGTGTGAGTGGCTTAATTCAAAAAGAGAACACATGCTGCATGAGGTCATTAGGCAGACAGTAATTTTTTTTATAATTCTGCTTTATTTCAGAGAAAGATCAAAGTACAGAGTACAAAGAATAACACGTAAAGCATACATAGGTCCAATCAGATAATATAGCCAGCCAGTGCAGTACAGTAGTAAGAAGGACTAAAAGAATAACAATATCCCAACAGGAATACAAAGGTTATAGGCCCTTAATAAATTATAAACTGTTTGTATGCATAATATAGAATACAAGAAAATGTTTCTAAGAAAAAAAGGAGAAATCAATCACAGCAATTTTTACTGACTATCATGGAACAGTTAAACAAGTAACATATGCAAAAAACATGCAGTAGGAGAGTCCCAGGGTATACCATTAGGATGGCAACTGAATTTTGTCACCACAATTACAGCGCTGCCACAATGACAACAGTGAAAGGGATGATTTTGATTTTAGAACGCCCTGCTCTCCTGTCGCCCTTTTCCCCCAACACAGTTTCTACCCCCTAGAGGGCATGACCACCCCAGAGGAGGCTACTGTATATTCATTGTTTAGCCAATTTGGCTTTTTCAGTAAATTAGTTTGAGACAGCATTTTTGTCCTTTTCTTTCTGTGTGCTGTGCCATTAATTGTTTGTTACTACTGTCTTTGCTTTTTCTGTGGCACAACAGTCCAATGATCAAAGCACACTCATGTCAAAACAGGATACAGGCAACCACCAAGTGAAGATATAACCCTCAACTACTTTCACTCACAGGAGCTTTGTCAAGAGATTGTATAATGAACTCTCCTGTGCTCACTTTTCAGCTTGCACTTCAATTTCTGCCAGGTTTATATTTGAGTCATAGCCTTCCTTCACGACAGTCTTAACTTCTGCCATGACAACAGTGACAATCAACTTCATACCACTGTACAGCAACTTTTCATTCTCTCTGTAAGGGAAGGGATCAAAGCAATGGAACTAAAGGGCAAACAAGGAGGAGAGGAGGCACTGTGGGTCACCCTGGAGACAGGAAATGGCACCACAATCCACATGGGTGTTGTATACAGACTCCCATCTCAGGGGGAGGAAATGGACAAGGAAATGATAGAAGGCATCCTTAGAATGGCAGAAAAAGGGAGATATTGTTGATGGAGGACCTGAATACACCAGATGTTATCTAGAGCACCTTTGCTGCAGCTACATCCAAGAGCATAGGGTCATTCTTGATGCTTTACAGGAAGCATGCCTCTGACAGTTATTGTTGGAACCCACTCAGGAGGGAGCAATATTATACCTGGTATTCTCAAACGGGGACAGAGAGAGGATCTCAAATTTAGAAGTGGGCTGCCATCTGGGAACAAGTGACCACCAAACAGTATGGTTCAAGATAAACACAGCCTCAGAGTCAAGCCATGCAAAAGAGAGGGTACTGGACTTTAGGAGAGCTGACTTTGTCAAAATGGGAGAGTGTCTCAGAAAAGCACTTGCAAACAGGCAAGAAGGAGTGGTGGAGGAACAATGGGGAAATATCAAAACTGCCATCACAGAGGCAACAAGTCTTTGTGTGAAGCAAATAAACAAATCAAAACAAAGGAAAAAAAACACTATGGTTCTCAAAAGAGGTTAGGGAGAAAAAGATAGCATTCAGGAACTATAAGGAAACACCTAAGAAGCAAGACAGAGAACTATACCAGTTAAAGCAGAAGGAAGCAGGGAAGGCAGTCAGAAGAGCAAAGGCCCAAACTGAGGAAAAGAAAGCCAACTCAGTTAAGAGGGGGATAAAACCTTTTATAGGTACATTAGGGAGCGAAGAAAGACCAAGGTAGGGATAGTGAGGCTTAATAAAGAGGAGAGGGTGGGCAGATGGTGACAGCGAAAAAGCAGGGATACTGAATGAATACTTCTGCTCAGTATTCACAAAAGAAGAAGAGGAGGGGGGTACCTAATCTAATTACTAGAAGCACTCTTGATAGGGGTGTCAATACCAGTCCATTCACAGAAGAAAGGATTCTGAAAGAACTCCTAAAACTGAAGGTGGACAAAACAATGGGTCCTAATGGGATTCACCCCAGAATCCTAAAAGAACTAAGGGGAGAACTAGTCACACCAATGACTACCTTTTTTAACAAATTATGGTAGGATGGTATGGTACCTAAGGAATGAAGGAGGGCCGATGTGATTCCCTTCACAAAAGTGGGAGCAAAGAAGAGGGAGGAAACTACAGACCTGTTAGTTTGACCTCAGTGGTAGGGAAAATGATGGAATCACTTCTGAAGAAAGGAATTGTTGAGTACCTAGTGGCCAGCGGGGCACAGGACCCAAGGTAGCATGGATACACAGTGGGAAGATCATGTCAGATGAATCTAATAGGTTTCTTTGACTGGGTGACCAAAGTAGTAGACCAGGGAGGGGCTGTGGACATGGCCTACAGTATCTAGACTTTAGCAAGGCATTTGACATAGTCTCACACAAAAGTTTAATAAACAAATTAGCCAGCCTGGAAGTGGGTCCCAGGGTGGTAGTCTGGGGTAAACAATAGGCTGGATAGCAGGACATGGAGGGTAATACTAAATGGAGTCCACTCCGAAGAAAAGGGGATAGTGGTGGGATACAGCAGGGTTCAGTACTGGGTCCAGTCCTTTTTAATGCCTTTATAAGTGGCATTGCAGAGTGACTGGAAGGAAAAGCATGCCTTTTTGCAGATGACACAAAGCTCTGCAACAGGGCTGATACACAAGGGTGGGTGGAAAGGATGAGAAGGGACTTTGCAAGGTTGGAGGAATGGTCAAAAGTATTGCAGCTTAGATTCAATGCAAAGAAGTGCAAAGTAATGCACCTGGGAAACAAAAACCCGGGGGAAGAGTACACAATGGATGGAGAGGTACTAACAATAGCAGACATAGATAGGGACCTGGACATAGTCATATGAGATGACCGGTAAGCAAGCAGTGTGAGAAGACAGTAAGGAGGACTGGGAGGATACTGGGATATATAGGAAGAGGAATTGCCAGTAGAAAACAGGAAGTTGTTATCCCTTTGTACAGACAGTTGGTGAGACCCCATCTGGAGTACTGTGTGCAGTTCTGGAGACCCCGTCTCTGCAAGGACATAGACAGCATGGAGGCAGTCCAGAGGAGGGCAGTTAAAATGGTATAGGGACTGCAATAGAAGCCATATGGAGATAGACTAAAGGAGCCTAACATGTATACTCTCAAGGAAAAGAGGGAGAGGGGGGACATGATAGAAACTTTCAAGTACCTCAAGGGAATCAACAAAATCCAGGAGGGTAGCATCTTTCAGAAAAAGAGATGTGCATGACCACGGGGGCACAATTTGAAGATAGAGGGGGGACAGCTCAGGGGCAATGTGAGGAAGTATTTTTTCATGGAGAGGGTGGTGGATGCATGGAACGTCCTTCCTGAGGAGGCTGTGGGTTCAAAAACAGTGGGGGAATTCAAGAATGCATGGGATAGACATAAGGCAATTCTGGTGGTGGGTGTGAAGAAGTAGGCTGTTGGTTAACTAGGATCTGCAGCTTATCCAACAGGTAGGGAAATGGGCAGACTAGGTGGGCCAAGCGCTCCTTGTCTGCCGTCAAAGTCTATGTTTCTATATTTTTAGCTAGCTCTTCAATTAGGTCATGTTTGTTTTCAAAACATGGCACTTATTTTCTTAAAATGGACATTAATGTAAGTTATGGCCAATGATTTTCCACCGGTACATATACTGTACCTATTACATGATCATGAGCATCAAAGGCTCCACAGCATAGGCAGTATGTGGTAAACTGTTAATCTCATTTGTCCTCCTGTATCCTCAAAAAAAAAACAAAACTGTACACTGTTTCTCTGTACCAAGTTTTTATCACTGTATTGTCTTCTCTGTGACGAGGTACCTTTGTAAACGAGCCTCTGGCTCAAAGGTTGTAAACTGATGCTTAATAAATAAATAAATAAAAATAAATAAGTATAACCTAGTGCTTTAAAGTACTGAGCTGCAAACTTGAAGAACTGGGTTTGAATCCCACAGCCACCACTAGCATACTGTGTGACCATGAGCAAGTCACTTAATTTCTCCGCTCCCAGGATTCACCTGGAAACAAACTTTGACTTAGTGTAATTTTCCTTGCTAAAAGTTGCAACAAAACCAAAAAAATCCCTGTAAGGCAAAAACATCAATGATCACATCATAGGCTTATTGGGCCAGCACTTAGTTTTTGCACATTTTTTGAATGGAAAACACTTACCTTATGTTTGTGCAAGCAAGTAAATTTATTTTCATATCAGCATTTCTCCACTTTCATTTGTATACAGATTCTATGCAACATACTGTACCACACTCTGATGAATTCCCTACCCACAAGACTTACTAATGGGGCCACTACAGTACTGATAGGTCAACAATCCTTGACTCCCTTAATAACCACCTTGCTACCACAGGTTTAGCATTTGATACCTCCCCCGCCAGTAACCTCAGCTCTCAACTCGATGTACAGGACCAAGAAGCTTTTGTCATCAGCACTGTGTTCTCCATTCAGCCTGCATCCTTGAAAGATGTTGAGGACCTCTTGTTACAATAAGAAACCAGGAAGAGTGCTGGTGCAAATCTCCTTGACCCCTTTTTCCTGAAACATGGTCATCACATCCTGGCTGCACCAATTACCCACCTCTTTAATTTATCCCTTTCTCAGGGTGACCTTCCTCCCTTATGGAAAACTTCACACATGATCCCCTTTTGAAATCTGGAGACCAGAGTGACCTTAACAATTACATGCCTTTCTCTCTACTCTCCATCCTGTCTAAACTGTTAGAGAAAATTGTGAGTGCACAGCTCAGGAATTACCAGGAATCTGCAAACCTGTTAAACACTTTACAGTCGGGCTTTAGACTATGCCATTGCACTATCTTGGCACTTGCTAACGTGACTTATGACTGGCAATGTGAGCTTGATGCCAAGCATTTTGTTTGTGCAGTATTTTTAGACCTAAGTAAGGCATTCTTCACTGTCGATCATGATCTGCTCCTTATGTCCCTCCAGAGCATAGGTCTGGACTGTCTTTCATTGAGATGATTCTCCAACTATCTTTCAGGTCTTCTCCAGCAGGTAAAAGCAGATGGGGAATTCTCGCCCTTAAAACCCCTGCTAAGGGGCGTACCTCAGAGCTCAATATTGGGCCCCCTGCTCTTTGAAATATGTATAAACAGAGTTGATGCCAACCTCAATACTGCAAACATACATCTATTTGCAGATTAGACAGTACTTTACATCAGCAGATCTTCTCCAGAAGCAGCATGTAGTGATGTTCAGCAGGAGTTTAATCTGCTGCAACTGCAGCTCTTGAACCAGAAACTTCTACTGAATGCTATGAAAACAAAGGTGATGCTCCTTTCACCCTCTGCACATATAATGAACTCCACTGCCCAAGGAACCATTCCTCAGATATCCACACTCCTTGTTGAGCCTTTGGAATATGTAACTAATTTCAAATACTTGTGGGTCTGGATTGACCATAGACTTTTTTATAATGATCCTATAGAAAAACTTTTAAAAAAGCTTAGACAGAGGCTTGGTCTCTTCTATAGGATTAATCACCTACTTACTTGGGAGGCCAAGAAGTGACTGGTCCAATCCACCTTCCTAACATTGTTGGACTGTGCAGACTTCCTTTACAGTCAAGTCCCACCTCTGCACTGGCCAAACTGGACACACTCTGTCATAGAGCCTTAAAGTTCATTACTGACCTCCCTTTTGCCATGCATCACTGCGCCCTATATGCTGATGTGGGATGGCCATCCCTCAAATATAGAAGACAGAGGAACGCCTCCTTTTGGACCTTCAGAGCTATTACTAAGAAGTTGCCTCAATATGTCTTGGAATGCCTGCCCTAAGCTCGGTAGGTAAATATGCTTTGAGGAGTGCCTCCTACATCTTCTTTATTATACCAAAGGTCAGATCGCTCTTTGGTAGGACATCCTTAAGTTGCACGTTACCCTCACTCTGGAACAAGCTGCAAAAAACATTGAAATTGGTCTAAACTATTAAACTATCAACATTCAAAACTCTTTATGCTCGTTCTTTCAAGGAGTCCTGTAATTGTTTTACCTGACCCTGCCTTATTACTTGAATTGAGCCTCCCACTCTCCTTCTTCCCCCGACTCCTATTATTTCTGTTCCCTTATCACCTCCCTCCCCTTGCCTTTGACCGGCATCCTCGGGCTCATCTTCATTCCATTAGTGGTCTCAGCAGCACTCTGTGACCAGTGACCATCGTATAACTGTCACTGCTCATTTAGTCTTCTACCCCTCTACCTCCTCCCTTTTAGGCATCTGCCCCTTCCCCCTCACTTTATGGAGCTATCATTCTACTTCATACCTAATCTAAGAGCCCTCTCTCTCTTTCACCCTGTATATTCCTTGTAACTTGTATTTATTATTACCTTCATACAGTCCAGAGAATCTCATGCATATTTTTGTATACATATTTTTACCAAGAATTGGTAGTTATACATTTGAATTCTGTACATTGTTCTGTGTTCAGTGTATATTGTATTATGACTTACATTATGATTCTGTTGTACACAGTATGTAACCCTTAACCCTTCTATGCTTGACTATGTATCTATGTTCAGGTCCACCTCAAAAATGAGCTTTGCTCAACGGTGTTTGCCTGGTTAAATAAAGATTTTGATCGATCAATTGATTGATTGATTGATTGACTGATTGAAGGTGCACATCACCACACTGAAACATTAGTTGGAAAGGCAACGGGCACCACATGCTCCGTGAGATGGCTTACAGACTGATTTGTTATTTTTCTGCTGGTTTTGCACAAATGAAATGCATAGTGTAATCTTAGAAGCCTGATTGTAGCAGGACTGGTTTGTTATTTTTTGTGGTTGGTGTTTACAAGAATTCATAACATCTATCAGAAAGATTAGTTTGCACAGCACAAGTGCACTTCAGTAATGGAGTGAAAAAAACAAGGCAGACGGGACTGGTGGTTACAGGTGGAGTAGCTGCTGTACAAACCTGTTGGGTTCACATTATGTTTACTAAAGCAATTTGGCATTTATTTAAAAAAACTCAAAATTACAGTATTTTGTAGATTTAAGCAAAAAGCTGAAAACAAAAGGAAGCTACAGTACTTAACAATGTGTTAGGAGCCTTTGAAAGAAAAATACTCCTGACCTGTGGTATGCTGGATCCAATGGGCTGGATATTCAGACTATGCCGGGCAGTGGAGCAAGCCTGTGCACAGTGCAACTGGGCTGCGCTGGGGCCATGACCAGACGATATTCAACAGTGATGCGCCATGGCTCAACACCATTGAATATGGCACAGAGGGCACACACATTGCACATGGTGCAGTGGCACTGTGCCACTGCAAGACACAGAAAGGTATCACAGGGGTGCACCAGCATCAGTGCAGTTATGCTAGGTGCATCACCCACAATATTCAATCGGGGCATGCAAATGAGGCCATAATATATGCAAGGTGCAAATGTGGCCATTTGCATGCCATTATGGCTCCATTTGCATGCGATATGCTGGGTCCCAGCGAATTGTGCCTGGTGCCCTGCAAAGCTGCTGCTATCAGGGGTCGACACCCTAGTGGGCTATTGCAGTCCCCCACTCCCATAAGCCCGATCACGGGCATCTGTATACAGTACAGTAATACCTGGTGGTCTAGCAGTCCCCCCATATGCCTGATCTTGGGCTGTCGTAAATATTAAGGATTTACCTGGTGGTCTAGTGGTAACTCCCCGCCCCCCCGTACACCCAATCGTGGGCTGTTTTAAATGTTACGGCTATACCTGGTGGTCTAGAGGTAATCCCCCGTATGCCCGATCGTGGGCTGTTGTGGAAAAAAGAATTACCTGGTGGTCCAGCGGTACCTCTCTCCACCCATCTACAGGGGTCCCCCAGCCACGAACTCCCCTCTGTCATCATCGGGTTGCAACACCCCACCCACATACCACCTGGCCACCGGCCGAATGACAGTGTATAGTATGATCTGTACGCCTATTGGTCCACAATGTGGACCAATGGACTAGCAGACCATACTGTACTACACAGGACCAGATATGTGAATGAACGTGCAACCTACCCCTTTGAATATAGCGCCGGTGTGCATTGGCATGCGCAACCCCTTTGAATATTCTGGCCTATATATATAAAATGAGCAAAAAATTCCCTGTGTCCTGATTGGCTGAGACTTGGTTCCAGTCATTGCAATAAGAGAGTGCCACCACTGGCTAAAACAAATCCCTGCCAACCAGGGCAACTCGCAGAATTCATAAGCCACCTATTTCTTAGTTTCCATCACAAACATGGCTGCAGCCTTTAGTCATATATAAAAAACTTCAACTAGGCTCTACAAAACTTCCGTTAAATAAAGTAAGTAAATAATTTAATGTTATTTACACTCATGAGCCCCTTAGACACATACACAAATTTAAAAAATCAAGTACTATTGAGAGTTTCCATTGCTGGTGTTTCTCTGATGACCATGAAAATTCCCCCTCCTATCCTTACCACTTTGACAGAGAACTCCCTGCTCCTTACCTGGCAAAAGATAAAATTAAGGTTCTGGCTCCACTTCAGGACAGTGTGTGTGTCTTTATTTGTATACCAGTTGAGCTCTGAAGAATGTTCAATTCATGTATTCCATGTTACCATTCTGTGTGAGTGTGTGTGCATGGGGGGGCATTCTACGCAAGCAATAATGCCCGACAGGGTGGGCGGTATTGAGCAATACTGGACTGGCCAGGGCATAATGAGGCCCGACGCCGCAGGCGGAGGGCCTTATAGCTCCTGGCTGGTCTGGTATTGCCCATACCGCCCACCCTGGAGGGCATTATTGAGCTTAGAAAATGGTCCAGCGTATTATATCTCCTTTAAATTAACCAAATTGTGTGATTAGGTGTTAACATTCTTAGCTGTTTGATTACTTTTGTAATAAAATAGTTCCTCCACCTGCATTAAAATGCTGTCTGTATTCTTTACATAGGGATGTTTGTGGTACTAGGGGCTCTGTAGATGGTAGTTTGCAGCTGGTTGCAAGGGTACCCCCCCAAAAAACACACACGCTCTTTCCCTTGTGTGTTTTATTCGGCTGGCAATGTATGGTGCTTGTGGGGAAAACACTGTGGCAGACCACGGGAATGGCGAGAGCCACTGCTGCGAGGGAGTGCCAATGCTGGCATTTGTCAGTGAACGAAGCACCTCAGCTAAATGCAGCCCTTGCCTCCCCCCCCGACCTCGTCCTCCCTTAGACCTATGAGAGGCCTGCCGTGGAGAAGGATGGCGCTCGGACTGGGCACAGCAGCGAGAAGCGGAGAGCACAGGCACACCATAAGGCAATACAGCAACCATAAGCAGAATGGGAGAGTGGGACAGTCGTGATGAAGAGGACGATAGAGGGCTCCGTAGGCTCAGGCGCCGACCGCAGCGATCGTGAATACAGCCTGAGCAGGAGGATCAGTGACGCCGGGGATGGTACTGGAGCTGCAAAGCTAGGCGAGTGAGATTGCGGCAGTGAGATCATGTGATAGGGAAGGTGCATTTCTGAGCGGTGGCTTGACGTGTGAGATAGTAGCGGTGTTCGTTTAAATAAAATGTCTTGAAGGGAACAAAATGAATGGTATGAAAACGAGAAATTAAATCAAGGAATTGTAGGGCTGTGTATTTCATTTGGTGGCTGGCACTGGTAGTCAACTATTGAGCCCTGGGTTGCCAGTGTCCCTCCGTAAGCGGTAAGGAAAAAAATGGCGGCGATTTCAAATTTAGTGTGCTGCTCTCAGCCAATGAATAAGCAAGGTGAGCACAATAATATCTGAGTGGGCGAACTGGCAGTTTGGTGCTGGTTCTTTTTATTTGCTGGTCGTCTATTGAAAGTTAATGTACCCCCCTGGCAGGGGTAACAGCCAATCAGAGCCCAGGAAATAAAAAGACCATTTTCTAATACTGAAATAATGCAGAGCTTCAGATTCTTTCTTCTATTTCATGGTACACAATCACACAATGTATTGAGTGTGAAGAAAGACATATGACTGACATGTGAAAAAACATCTGTGGAAGGACTATTTTACATTATTTACCAACATTTTAGTATATTTTTGTGTCTTTGAAAACTTTTAGAATGTTCTTTTTTTTTTCAAAGTTGCTATGGCCACATTTTATATAAGCAATAATACATGGCTGGGTATTGGTAGTACTGAGATACCTGCACACCCAGATTCTGAAGGCACTCAATCTGTGGGCTTGTGCCTAACTACTCCTCTGGGTGTACGGATATCTCAGTACTACCAACACCCAGTCATGTCTTACTGCTTACGTATACAACTGAGAGTGGAGACATGGTAGTATGAAAATAAATGTACGTGTTTGCACAAACGTACTGGTAATTATACAATGGCAAGAACAATTCTAGCAACTTGATTGGCTGCTGACCGCTTGAGACAGTGATGTTACTAAACAATAACATCACTGTATCTAGGGCAGGCACAAAGGAGTGACCAGTTTAGAAAAACAGATCCCTCCCTGCTGGACTTCCCTGAAGCTGACACAGCTCAGCCTCAACATCTGTAAGCCTCCTCCGAATCTTGCCTCCCAGCAGGTCACAGTAAAATCACCAGTACCACCCCCAAATGTCATTTTTTTTATAACTCCAGCTTCATGCAAATCCGCAAATTCCTTGTCAAACACCACTGCCTGTGGCTTTTTAAAACTGCAAGTCATACCTGCAACTCAGCTCCATTATTCACACAGCAGACTTTGGGACAGTCGCGCTCAGCTGCCTGCTCACCCGAACTTTGTTTTCAACTGAAAATAAAATAACATTTAAACTAAAAAGAAAGCAAATGCTTTTAAAAAAAAGTATTTTCTTTCTCATGCTCGGCACCAAGATCATACCACCATGTGTGCACTTCAGAGTAGCGCTGTACAGTTGCTGAATGGCTTGTCAGACACAAAAAGACATTGACTCAATTTAAAATGAAAAAAGCAACTGTGGAACACTCTCCCATTTATGCACCATCCACTAGCAGGTGGAACCCAATGGCTGGGAATGGCAGAGGGGTGACTGATATGAGACAGCACACAGCAGGAAAACATGAAAAAGCTTCAGGGACTCAGCAGGCAAGATCATTCTGGCAGCAGCTCCATCTTGTGGTGGAAGAAATATTCTGGACTTTTTTTTTTAAAGATATACCTACACCCACAAAAATCAAACAAAAAGTGCATTGAAAAGTATTTTTTTTATTCTTATTTTTTAATTAACAAACAAGCCATTGTACAATAGCAAGGAGGCACTCCAGGTTTGTCTGTTATTGTGTAATAACATCACTTCACGGGTGTTGAATGCACTTGGCCTGCAGCCATGTGCTTCAACCTCCCAAGGCGTGACGTCATTACACAATAACACACACAGACTTGTCGAGCCTTATTGCTTAAGTGTTTTCATTTCAAAAACTTGTAAAAACTGATAAGTGCTGGCCTGATAAGCTTATGATGTGTTCATTGACCCTTTTATTTTACCATTCCCTCCTGGGGTATTTGCATTACCTATAGAGCCACCTAATTTTGGAGAGTGAAAAAAAAAACCTTCTCAGTGAACATGATATCTTTTCTCATATCTCCTGAAGGGAAGTGTGTTCATATTTTGTAAAGTATGATTATCAGTGACACATTGTACATCAACATTTGCCTGCCATGTGAAAAATTAACTTGCACTGTAACCATTTATGCATATTCTTTTTTCTGTTCTAGACAAGTCATACACATGTTTTGTAGATTTTGCTTTAAGATTTTTTTTTAGTTCTTTAGTAACCTAGTATGGCCTACTCAGTAAAAGTCTTATTTTCAGGTGTGACCTGTGAGAATAGGTTGGTTACATGACTTGCTGAGGATCACACAGTATGCAAGTGGAGGTTGTAGGAAACATAGAATTTGATGCTGATAAGGACTGCTTGGCCCACCTAGTCTGCCCATTTCCCTACCTAATGGATAAGCTGCAGATCCTAGTTAACCAACAGCCTACTTCCTCCTACCCCCCACTAGAATTGTCTTATGTATGTCCCATGCATTCTTGAATTCCACCAGTTTTTGACTCTATGACCTCCTCAGGAAGGCTGTTCCATGTACTGTATCTACAACCCTCTCTGTGAAGAAATACTTCCTCACATTACCTCTGAGCTGTCCCCCCTCTATCTTTAAATTGTGCCCACTTGTTTTGGCACATCTCTTTTTCTGAAAGATGCTACCCTCTTGGACTTTGTTGATTCCTTTGAGGTATTTGAATGTTTCTATCATGTCCCCCCTCTCCCTCCTTTCCTCAAGGCTATACATCTTTAGTTCCTTTAGTCTTTCTTCATATGTCTTCTGATGCAGACCCTGCATCATTTTGGTCACTCTCCTCTGGACAGTCTCCACCCTATGTCTTTGCGGAGATGGGGTCTCCAGAACTCTACACAGTACTCCAGATGTGATCTTACCAACTGTCTGTACAGAGGGCCAACAACTTCCTGTTTTCTACTGGTGATGCCTCTCCCTATGCCTCCCAGTATCCCCAGCCCTCCTTACTGCCTTCTCACATTGCTGGCCCACCTTCAGGTCATCTGATGTGACCACTCCCAGGTCCCTTTCCATTTTTGTTGTTGTCAGTATCTCAGCCCCCCATTGTGTACTCTTCCCCTAGGTTTTTGTTTCCCAGGTGCATTGCTTCACACTTCTTTGCATTGAATCTAAGCTGACATACATTTGACCATTCCTACAACCTTGCCAAGTCACTTTTCATCCTTTCCACCTCACCTTGTATATCAACCCTGTTGCAAATCTTTGTGTCATCTGCAAAGAAACATACTTTCCCTTCCAGTCCCTTCACAATGTCACTTATAAAGACATTAAAAAGGACCTTCCCCAGTACTGAACCCTGCGGTACCCCACTAGTAACCCTTCTTTCTTCACTGTGGACTCCATTTACTATTACCTGCTGTGTCCTGTTGTCCAGCCAGTGTTTTACCCAGGCTATCACACTGGGACCCACTCCCAGGGTGGTAGCCTGGGTAATCATCTGCCACAAACCATGTATGTGATCCATACTCATCATAATGAAATCCAGCTCTGCTAGACATGCCAGGGTTATTCACAGCTCATTGTTCTATCCTCTAGGCTATATTGCCTGCCAGATGATTTCATATTACTGAGAAAAAAAAATTATTCATCTTAACAGATTGTGAAACTCTTCTAGAAAATCCAAAGCAAATCAAAAAAAAGTGTCCTTTCATTTGCAGTTTTCTTCTACAATATGTTTTACATTTGTACAACTGAAATATTCTCACCAATTTCCTTAATGTAGGATTTTGTACTCATAAGGAAGCTGATAGGTGACATACCTAAGGAGAACTTGAAGAATACCACAAGTGTCACTGTCACAAATCCATGAAGTGTTCTAAATCCATTGCAACATGTGAACATGTGGAGCTCCACAGGTTTGATACTCCATCCTCCAGAAATGTTGTTCAACATATCCCAAAGAAGGATTCAACAGTGACAGAATGAACTACAACAAACCATGCAACTGGTGATAGGAATGTCAAGAGATGGAGGCAGGTTTCAACACCTTTCTTCCAATGTCATAGACTTTATCCAAGTGACATCTTCTTTACCCCACTGTAATAGATCTGCTAACTCATGCCTTCCATACTTTGCCCAGCTGAGTGTCACAAACCATGTATGTGGTCATACTCATTCACCATGCACATAACCTGACAATTTATTCTATAGCAATACTTCTCAGTTCTACACATGCCTGAGAGAATGGAGATGAGTTTAAGATGTTGAGAGTATGGAAATAAGATTACATTGTAAAGAATCATCTTTATCTTTTCCTTTTTGTAACAATCCAGCAGCCGTCATGCCATGTAAGTCAGTTGTTACCCACAAAGTGTGTGCCATACTTGTTGATAAAATACTTCTGTAGTTCACTTTCCCTCAACAAGTGAAACAAATGCTGAATATTTCTTCTTAATGTACTGTCACACTTTACAAATCTAGATGTCCTATAGTCACATACAACTCTTAGTTCCCATTCATACAACTAGCTTCCTTTACCAAATGGAAAAGATAGGGACAGCAACAAGCCTCGGGTATCTCTTCCCAGACATGGAATGGTACACACTGAACCTGCTTCAGTTGATACAATTCAAGATTTCTGACCACTGGATCTTTATCGTGTAAGGGATGAAAGTTGCACTGCTTATATTTATTTTTGGCATCTGTTAAGAAAAGTTTCTCAATCATTGCATTCGTACTGTATCTGTTGGTATTGCTAGCAAAGTAGGACAGGATGGGAGGAGGGAAGGGTGGAAGATGGTTACCCTTAATGCTAGGAGCCTTGAGAGGAAAACTTCAGAGTTACAGGTGCTCATTGCAAAGGGAGAGGTGGACATTGCAGCCATCACAGAAACATGGTCCACCCAATACAATGACTGGGACCTGTCTGTACCAGGGTACAGGTTATTTCGTAGGGACAGGGTGATTGGGAAAGGAGGTGGGGTGGCACTATATGTGAAGGAAGGATTGAAGTGTGTAAGGGGGGAAGGGGAGGAGGGTAGTATTGAGTCACTTTGGATGCAAATCCAGGATTCCAAGAATAGGATTCTCAGAATGGGAGTGGTGTACAGGCCGCCTTCTTAGACAGAGGAGTCAGAATGGGAACTAGCAGGACAGATCAGGAGGACCTGCAAGTAGGGTAGTGTGGTGATTGTGGGGGACTTCAACATGCGAGGAGTGGACTGGAGTACCCCAACAACCAGGAATAGAAGGGAGCAGGTACTGCTGGATGCCTTCCTAGACAGCTTCCTGCTGCAAATGGTCAGTGAACCAACCAGGTTAGGGAATACCCTTGACCTTGTGCTGGCAAATGGGGAGTTTATAAGAGAACTTACGGTGGAAGAACCGCTGTCAGGGTGTGACCACCACTCAGTATGGCTCACATCGGATATGGGCAAGGAAGGAGTGGAATTTGGCACAGGAGTGCTGGACTTCAGGAGGATCAACTTTGGGAGGATGGGGGAAGTGGTAAAAGGATACCTGGAGAGAATTCAACCTAGTATGGGCACCAACCTGGTGGAGTTCTATGACTGGGTAACTAGGCAACTGGACAGGGGCCATGCAGTGGATGTCCTGTATCTGAACTTTAGTCAGGCATTCAACTCAGTGCCACATGGGAGGCTGAGAAGTAAGTTAGAAGGCACAGGGAAGGGTGCACAGCTGGTAAGATGGGTAGGGAACTGGCTTCAGGGAGGGCAACAGAGGGTGGTGGTGGGTGGGGAGTTCTCACACCCAAAGGTAGTGACGAGAGGTGTTCCACAGGGCTCGGTGTTGGGAGCAGTGTTGTTTGGGATATTCATTACAGACATATCATTGGACATCAACAGCAAGATCAGTCTGTTTGCTGATGGTACCAAGATGGTAGCAGTGATGGATGACCTAGGGGGATGGCAGGGGTTGCAGGATGATCTGGCAAAGCTTGAAACCTGGTCAGACACCTGGCAACTGGGGTTTAATGCCAAAAGTGCAAGGTGCTGCATTTTGGGGTGAAGAACCCAAGGAGGAGTTACCAGCTGGGGGGAGTGCAGCTAGACCAGACAGAGGAGGAGAAGGATCTGGGGGTGCTCATTACAGGGTCAATGAACAGCTCAGCACAATGTAGGAAGGCAGCAGCAAAGGCCAACAAAATGCTGGGTTGCACTGCAAGGAGTATATCCTCAAGGAGGGAGGAGGTGATTCTGCCTCTGTATAGGTCATTAGTTAGACCACACCTGGAGTACTGCGTGCAGTACTGGTGCCTGTATCTGAACAGGGACATTAAGTTACTGGAGGGAGTGCAGCCCAGGGCGACAAAGATGATCAAGGGGCTGGGGACTTATCATATGAGAGGAGGCTGAGGGAGTTTAACATGTACTCGCTGGAGGAGAGGAGGGACGGGGGGGCATGATTGAAACCTTTAAGTACATAAAAGGAATAAACAAGACAGGTACAGAGGTCTGTTCAAAACAAGGGAGGGAGGAGAGGACACCAGGGCCATGATATGAGACTGGAGGAGGAAGGTTCAGGAGGAGATGAAGACACTTTTATAGAGAAGGTGGTAGCTGGGTGGAATACGTTACCTGCAGAAGTGGTATCCAGAAGAACAGTGGACTGCTTCAAAGGGGGATGGGACAGGACAAGGGGGGGGGTCAATGGAGGGGAAGGGTGGAAGGGAGGGACAGCTGCAGAATGAGGGGTGCTAGCTGCACATTCGAGCAGACATGATAGACCTCTAGGCCTTTATCTGCTGGCAAATTTCATATGGTCGTATGTTCATATGCACAATACTAAATAGTAAAAGCATCACTATCAATGTCCTCATACAAAAAAATAGATGTTTTTAAATATTTAAGAGAAGCATTCACCTTATCAGTATTAACTCCAATTTGTAAAATATTTTTTTATCCCTAGTAGGCACCACAATAACAATACTGAAATTATATTGTCTTGTGTTATGATTTGCATGTTTTCCTGTGAAGGTACGTATATAACTTAGCCTTTAAGAGACTCAATGAGTTCTGCTTTGGGGATTTTTTAATTTTTTTATTTTAGAATTCATCTAGAGAATTATTTAGAATGGTTTTATTGTTTAGATTAAAAATTCTTTCAAACATGTCTAGTACTTTGTCTCCTTAGGCACAAAATCAGTACCCATTTAATTCATCAGACTTTGTTGGTAACACATTATTACAAATATTAATAAAACAGTATCAACTGAGGTTAATTGTATCCATGGGGCATCATGATATTTTAACATACAGTATTCAGTCAATCTGTTCCACACATCATTCCATGTGATGCTTATTGAACCATCTATTTTAATTGTATAAGATGTATAAGACGTATTCACAAGCTAAGCATACTACAGTATATAAAAATGTTAATGCTTACATATTTAAAATTGGATAATTTCTTGAGCACAGAGGTTGCTCAATCCATACGAACATATGCAGTTGCCAGCAGAAAAAGGTACATAGGTCTATCAAGTCTGCCTGATTGTGCAACTCTTAGTTTCATATCACTACAGCTGCCCCACCCCCACTCAAACCCCTACCTTCCTCCTCTTTCCCGGACCTTCCCCACTTTGTGTTTTTGTCTGTAGTAAACCTGCTCTTTACCTGATCCCAACTCCCCTTAAAGCTATCCATTGTCCTTTGAGCGATTAACTCCTCCAGCAGCGTGTTCCAATCCACCACCACTCTCTCTGTAAAGTAGTGCCTCTGTATCTCCCTCCTAAACCTTCCCCCTTCCATCTTCAGACTGTGCCCCTAGTGACCCTTCCCCCCTTTAAGCAGAACGCTCCTCCCTCCCTGATTTTGTTTATGCTTTTGAAGTACTTAAAGGTCTCTATCATGCCCCTTCTTTCCCTTCTCTCTTCCAGCAAGTACATGCTGAGCTCCTTCAAGCTTTCCTCATACAGCAACTCCCCTAGTCCCATGATCATTTTTGTAGCCCTATGCTGCACTCCCTTCAGTAGTCTCTTATCCTTTTTGAGGTACTGTATGGGCACCAGTACTGTACACAGTACTCCAAGTGTGGCCTCACCAGTGATCTATACAATGGCAGGATGACCTCCCTCTTTCTAAAGGTGATCCCTCTGGTAATGCACCTCAGCATCCTATTTGCCCTTGCTGCCACCCTTCTACACTGTGCTGATATCTTCATGTCCCCTGTAACTATTTTTCTCAGGTCCCGTTCCTCCTCTGAAGCTGTTACCTGCACTCCCCCAGCCAGTAGCTATTCCTGGAATTTCTGGCTCCGAGGTGCATGACCTTGCACTTCTTAGAGTTAAACCCCAACTACCACTGCCTAGACCAGTGTTCAAGTTTAGCTAGATCCTCTCTGAGTGCCTGCCTCCCTTCCTCATTGTCCACTTTTGCAGAAAATCTTAGTTTCGTCTGCAAACAGGCTGATCTTATTCTTGACCCCCTCTGCAATGTCTCCAGTAAAGACGTTGAACAAAACAGGGCCCCACACTGAACCCTGCTGTACCCACTCTTTACTGGCCTTGGCTTGGTTGTCTCCCCCCTTACAACTAACCTCTGTTGTCTGCCCTGCAGCCAGCTCTCCATCCACCCCAGCAGTTTTCCCCACTTCCATATCCCTCAGCTTGCTCTTCAACCTCCTGATTGGCACCAAGTCAAAAGCATTGCTGAAGTCCAGATACTGGACAACCACAGCATGGCCTTCATCAACCACCCTAGTGACCCAGTTGAAGAAGTCGATCAGGATGGTTTGGCAAGATCTTACCATGACAAACCCATGCTGTCTCTCATCCTGCAGACCATTGCTATCGAAAAAGGTTATCAAGCTCTCCTTCAGAATGGTCTCCCTCAACTTTCCCACTATGGAAGTCAAGCTTACTAGTCTGTAGTTGCCCGGTTGGTCCTTGGGTCCACTCTTGTGGAGGGGTGCCACATGAGCCATCCTCCAGTCCCTGGAGACATTCCCCATCTCCAAGGAGGTGTTGAACAGATCCATCAGATGACCTGCCATCAGCTTTATTTACATTTCTTGTATTACAGTATTTGATTATGTTTTCATTCTCAAACACAGTATTGCAATCATATTGTTCGATTAACATCTTGTTGTGAGAACCAGCTCCCTGCATGTCTTCTTCCTGTAAAAGTGTATCTAATGTTGCTAGTCTAACTACTAACCCACTTATATTGTATGTAGACCTAGCAAAGAGCTTCCCAAACCACTGCTATTGACAGCAAGCATTTGCATGTGATGAACATGACATTCATATATGACTAAATGTAGACTTGCCAGTAAATAACTTAGCAATATTGTCAATAATCTAACAAGGCATCTATCTATATTGTCTATACAATTCATTTTTACACTATCTGCTATGACATCTATCTATATTCTCTATAAGTTTCATTTTTTGTACTAAGTCTGCTACTATGTGATCTTTTACAAAATAGTTTTTGCATTCAAATGATATCTGATGCAAATAATAGGACTGGTCCTAAATCTGTTTCTTAACTAGTGTTTTTTTTTCACTTATCACTTTTTTATGACTTGCCTCAGTGATCTGGCATTTTTTGTTTATGAAGAGTTAAAACATTGTATGCTTTTCCCAGTTCATCAAGTTCTATTCTTTTCTTCTTAAACATATTATAATTTTTGCACCAAAAGATGGCGTCAGAATATTGTGTGTGCAACCATGTGCCATCAAAGACATAAGTCAGGGGAGCTAGCTGATCAGCATTGCTTGTTTCTCATAGGCTGCTATGAGAGAGCAGCTGAAGATAAGAGGGCCATACAGGACTTCCAGCTCTTGTCATGTTCAGATTGGTACAGATACTGTTCTATCTCCTACAGACAGTAAGCATGAGAGATTGCTGCCTGTTGTGTGGATAGAAATGTGTTATTATGTAAGCACTGACTTTACTAGCTACACTTTTCAACTGCTATCAGCACTGCCAATTACAGGAAGGTTACCTTCTCACTTCAGAGTCCACTGCTTTTGGCATCTTCTGAACATTATAAATATTCAGCACCTCACCTGATGGTATCCTTACCAGCCATGGCCAAGTAGTGTCATATCTGTACTGAGTGAAGGCATTCTGTCAGTCTGAGATGTTTTTCGGCCAGTACCAAATAGAGATTCTCTTGCTGAACTATGAGGTGTGTCCCACTTTCTGTATGCTGGACTAGGGATTCAATAGGCTGTCGGTAGACTTCTGAAAGACCCTGGGCCAAGTGATTTTGGAGGTTGTCAGGTGGTTCTTAAAGGAGAGGGCTATGCATTGTACTAAAGAGTGCAGTGGTGAAACCCCTTCTAAAAAAGCCATCTTTGGACCCTTACACTTTATTCAGCTTCAGTACATGCCTGTCTCCAGCCTTCCCTTTTGTAGGGAACATTATTGAGAAGGTAGTGGTGATGCAGTCTGGATTCAGGAGGCATTAGAATGCACAGATGGAACTTGACAAGGTGAAACATGACCTTCTCCTGGCTAGCGATATAGAGGATTGATCACTTCTTGTTTTTCTTGATCTCTCATCAGCTTTTGACACAGCGTAGACCATAATGCTTTAATAGCTTGACTGAGGCACTTGCAAGGACTCATAGACAGTGTGTTGAAGTGGTTTGAGTCCTTCCTTTCCAGCAGGGTATAGCAAGTGGCACTGAAAAATTGTATTTCATGCCCTGCTGCCACTGACTGTGGGGTGCCTTAGTTTTCAGTCTTGTTGTCCATGTTGTTTGCAATGTATATGCTGTTTCCAGAAGATGTCATTCAGCAATATAGTCTCGGGTTTCACAGCTATGCTAATGATATTTAGCTTTATCTGTCAGTTGCCCCTGGAGAGATAAATGTTATCTATGTGTTGACCAGATGCCAATCTGATATCAGAGACTGGATGGCCTCCAACTGGTTGAGGTTGAATCCAAACAAGATTGAAGTAATTTGATTGTGCATGTAGCAAGGGCTTTGAAAGAGAACAGGTAGTTGTAGTCCTTTAGAGATTTTGTGGACTACAGTACTTCCTGTTGTAGCAAACGCTGCTTACAGATGGTTTATTTTTAGAGTTTAAAGCCCTAGTGTATGAGGTGTGAGTTGGTACTCCTCTAGCAGGCCGAATATATTTTAAAACACTGATTGTTTTAAGAATTTGGTCACTTTGAAAGCAGGACAGTGTGTCATGGGACCCGTTTTGCTACCGGGTCTCAGGGCATATGTAGAATGCTCTGTGGATGGTTTAGTCTTATTTCCTTGGCCAACTGCTGTGAGACACCTTCATGGTGTGTGACAGAATTGGCAAGGAGGCAAACCATGTGCTGTGCAATTTGCTTTTGTAATTTGACTGTGCCTGTAGCAAGGGCTCCGAGAAGGGAAAAGAGAGTTGCAGTCCTCTAGAGATCTTGTGGACTACAGTACTTCCTGTTGTAGCAAACGCTGCTTGCAAACAGTTTATTTTTATGTTTGCTTGCATGCATGTGCAAGAAACATAGTGCCACCATACGAGTTTTAGTAGGTGTGCCTCCCCCACTACCAATGCCCTGCTGAATTTGCAGGTGCGGCCGCACCACGCCAATGAATGTTGGAGCTGTCTATGACAGCCATTCAGATGCAGTGGTGTACAGTTGAAAGCAAAAACACTCTGCAATCAGCGGTGGTAACGTGTAGGCAATTTGCATACTGCTGTCAGCAGTATGCAAAGTGCTTACACATCGGCACTGCACTGAAACAGCTGTCATAGACAGCTCCATCCCCACCTAACAAGTAGCATGCTGGGAGTCAACTCCAGCATGCTCATGTGCTCCCCCCCCACACACATACACTGTATGGCTGACGGGGGTGCCCAATCCCCCCTTGGCTCCACTGCACCCTCCAACAGACTTCCAGGTGCCACGCTGGGGGCCTACCCTAGCATGGCACCAGTCTGTATCACTGATGGGGGGTGCCCAATCCCCCCTTCAGCTCCACTGTCCCCCAAACAACCTTCCAGCTGCCATGCTGGGAGCCAACCCCAGCATGGAAAAAGTCCTGCGACGTCTTTAAAAAAAAATGGCCTGTAAGAAAAAACAGCCCCTTGCTGACTGTCTTGACCCCCTCCCCCAATCCATGCCCACCCTTTGAGTGCCCCACCTCCCCACACCCCCACCTCACCCCATACATACCTCCGGAGGCTGGCACAGTGATCTTCAGTGGACCGGGAACATGTCTGCACTCTTCAAACCCGACCGCGAACTGAAGAAATGCCGGTAAGCTGAATAATGGCATAAATAGGGTTTTTTCAACTTTGGTGCATATCTTGGGCATTATGGGGAATTATTTCACCAAATTTTCAACATGGGGTTCTTGGGACCCCACCTCATGAACTCGGTCACTCTCATTTTGTTATTTGGTCCCGAAAGGTGATTTCAAGGTCACTGCACAGAACCACCTTTTGGGACCGAGTTACCAAACGACAGTGTCACCGTTCATGAGGTAGACCCCCAAAAACCCTATGTTGAAAATTTGGTGAAAAAATCCCCCAAAATAACTGTTTTAAGAGCGTGCATTGCGCAGTTCCTATGCACGCTCATAACTTTGATAATTTGTAATATTTTCACTCCAGATTTTCAACATTGCCATTTTACCCAACTCCTTATGAACAGAACAGCAGTCATTTTCACATCTTGCTCAAAATGTGTTTTCGCACATGTAGAGCACATTGGCATGGTCAGTTTGTGAAATCAATGTTCGGGACACATTAAGAAAATCATAGTGACACTATTCATGAGCAGAGGTGTTAAAATGGCTATATTGAAAATTTGGTGACAAAAGTCCATAGCATAACTGTGTTAAGTGCATCCATTGCACAATTTCCACGCACCATCATAAGTTCACGAATTTGTAATATTTTCAGTCCAGATTTTCAACATTGACATTTTTCCACACCTCCTTATGAACAATACTGCTGTTGTTTTTCACACCCTGGCCACAATGTGTTTTTGCACTTCCAGCACAAAATAGCGCTGTCGCTGTGGGAAATTAGTGTTCGGGATGGATTAAGAAAATTACAGTGACACTGTTCATGAGCAAAGGTCCCAAAATGCCGATGTTGAAAATCTGCTGTAAAAAATCCTCAGTCTAATTTCATTACGGGTGTATGTTGCACAGTTTCTACACTTGCTCGTGACTTCACCAGTTGTATTATATTGTCACTCCCGATTTTCAACAATGCCATTTTTTACACCTCCTCATGAATAGTACACCTGTCACTTTTCACATCCTGTTCGAAATGTGTTTTCGAACCTGTGGTACCAAATGGTGCAGTTACTGTGCAAAATCACCTTTCACCTAATGAAGTGATAGTGTCACTGTTCATGTGGTGGGGTCACAAAAAACCCATGTGGAAAACTTGGAGTAAAAATACCAGGAAACGCTCAAGGCATTAGGGTTTTCTACCATAATGCCCTACCCTGTAGGGACTGACAGGTGTCAGGGGTGTTACTTGTGATTGTCAACAGTAATGCTCATGCCATTGCACCCCCCACCACCACACTCCAGCCAGTTACAAGCATTGAGGTGCACCTTAGACCCTTTGCCCCAGAGTTACCCTATTCTCCTATACTGTGCCCATTTCAGTGTATTTCCTTATGGAGTGAGGTGAATGTAAAACCCAAACACCCCAAGGTACACCTCAACACTTGGCAGTGTCTGAAGGGTAGGGTAAGGCGAAGTGTCGTGACCATCATGGGTGACAACCCAAAGGCACACCTCAATGCCTGTTCATCTCTGCAGGGTGAGGGTTGAGTTGGCATCAGTTCAATACTTCAATGCCATTCCTATACTTCATCTGTCTAACTCCTGCACTTCCACTGCTAATGCCAGCAAGCAAACATTTGGCATTAACAAATGCTTGGTAGAGTTTAAAGCCCTAGTGTACGAGGTGTGAGTTGGTACACCTCTAGCAGGGTGAATATATTTTAAAACACCAATTGTTTTAAGAATTGGAGCACTTTGAAGGTAGGACAGGGTGTCATGGAACCTTTTTTGCTACGTCTGGGTCTCGGGGCATAAGCAGAATGCTCTGTACATGGTTTAGTCTTATTTCCTTGACCAACTGCTGTGAGACACCTTTGTGGTGTGTGACAGAATTGGCAAGGAGCAAAACCATGTGCTGTGCAATTTGCTTTTGTAATTTGATTGTGCCTGTAGCAAGGGGGCCAAGAAGGAAACAGGGAGTTGTAGTTCTTTAGAGGCCTTGTGGACTACAGTACTTCCTGTTGTAGCAAACGCTGCTTACAGACAGTTTATTTTTAGAGTTTAAAGCCCTAGTGTACGAGGTGTGATTTGGTACACCTCAAGCAGGGTGAATATATTTTAAGACACCAATTGTTGTAAGAATTGGGGCACTTTGAAGGCAGAACAGGGTGTCACAGGACCTGTTTTGCTACTTTGGGGTCTCAGGGCATAAGTAGAGTGCTCCATGCAAGCGGAGCAAGCATGGGAGGAGCAAACACACAGTCACCACACACAAAGTCGAGCACAAACACATGTGCATTCAGAGCATGTTTTGCATGTTTGGCAGGTGTGACAGTGAGTAGAGGGACATGTAGCATAATAACATACATCACAAAGAAAAGGTAATATACCTTTTGTGAGACTTGTACTCTCTGCATTACTATAAGATTGTGATAAATTCATATCTTTTGTTCACAATGACAGACAACATTATGACACTAGAGGGAGATGTGGGGGTCAAATGTATGAAATGCACCATGTATACAATCATGTCTACTCCACTCCCTAAAACACCTTATGTATGTAAGAAATGTATACAGAATGAAGACGTAACTAAGGAAATATCCATGCTTAATGGTATACTGAAAGATATTGAACAATGTCAAAATGAAATGACAAAAATACTACAATTAAGAGATTCCTCCCACCCCAAAGTGAACAGTACTTACCTGCCAATATCAACAAAACACAGAATGAAATGCACATAGTAGGAACAATGGTAGTAGGAATAGTTCAATTTGCCCACCACTGGAACACCCAACAGAAACTACAACTAATGATAGCCGCACTATGGGAACTGAAAATATTAAAACCAAAGAAAAAAATATGGAGGAGGACGCCACGTGTAGCAATGACGAAGAATGGTATCAGATCCAAAATAATAGTGGCAACTTATCAAATATATTTGACTGATTAAATCCCTTAGCAACTGAAGAACTAATTAGAAAGCCAGTGAAAATACTCTTTTTCAAAAGTATCTATGCCAGAGCTTTCAAAGAATCTTGCAACTGCCCACGCTAATTTAATTACTATGGTGATCCACACCTTTATAGTGTCCCAGTTATATCCTTTGTCCCACTAGTAGGGTGTATGTGTCTGCTGTTGACTATTGTACCTTATAACTTTGTACATTCTAATGTTCTATGTATATGTATATGTATATGTATATGTATATGTATATGTATATGTATATGTATATGTATATACTAACATATACTAACATAATATTTGCCAGCAGATTAGGCCTTACGGTCTATCGAGTCTGCTCGAACCTAGATCCTTAGTTGGGTGCCGAGAACCTCCCATCCCTTGTGCTCCAGAAACTCCTATCATCCATCCCCATCCCCCCCAGGACAGGCCATCATCTGATACATCCACTTTCTGTGTCTGTCCCACCTCTCTTGAAGCCTCCACTGTGGATCTCTGAACCAGCTCACCAGGCAGTGCATTCCAAGGGTCCACCACCCTCTCAGTGAAAAACCTCCTCCTCTTTTCCCCTCACCCTTCCACCTTCCAACTTCAAACCATGCCCTCTGGTGATACCTCCTGCTTTAGTCTAAAGATCCCTCCATGTTTACCCTATTTATTCCCTTGAGGTACTTGAAGACCTCAATCATGTCCCCCTGTCTCTCCTCTCCTCCAATGAAAACAGGCAGAGCTCCTCAAGTCTGTCCTCATAAGTCAAATCCCTAGCCCTCGTGATCATCTTTGTTGCCCTCCTCTGTACCCTCTCAGGAGCTGTATGTCCCTCTTCAAGTGTGGTCTCCAGTACTGTATACAGTACTCAAGTAGTAGTCTAACCAGTCCATTGTCACAGTGACAGAATCACTTCCTTGCTCCTAGAGGTGATCCCCTACGATGCATCCCAACATCCTGTTTGCCTTGCTAGCTGCTCTTCTGCACTGCTCAGAGTTATTCATACATGTATCCACCATGACCCTAGGTCTTTTCCCCTATTAGGCCTCCAGCGCCTCCCCTCCCAGGGTGTACCTGTGTTTAGGGTTTCCCCGACCAAGATGCAACACCTTGCACTTGGTGATATTGAAATTTAATTTCCATGTGTGAGCCCAGCTTTCCAGGGTGTCCAGGTCCCCTTGCAGGGCCAGCCTCCCCTCTTCTCCCTCAACTACTGCTCCCATCTTGGAGTCATCCGCGAATAGACTCATTTCACACCCTATACCCTCCCTGATGTCCGATATGTATGCATTAAACAGGATCGGACCCAGGACCGAGCCCTGTGGTCCCCACTCACCTACCTCTCTAGGGTTCGAGCCCCCACAGACCACTACTCTCTGAATCGCTCAGCTAGCCAGTTTCAACCATCTGACCATCAAAGGGCCTACTCCTAACCCCATCAGTTTCTCCACCCGACCATTGGGGAACAGAGTCAAACGCTGCTGAAGTCCAAGAATAATACATCCACAGGCTTACCCCCGTCCAGTTCTGATGTTACCCATTCATAGAACTCCACAAGGTTGGTTTGACATGATCTACCTGGCACAAAACCATGTTGCCGACTATCCAGACCTCCCACCTCCTCCAAGTACACCCCCAATCGTTCCTTTAGTATACTCTCCATTAATTTTCCCACCACCGAGGTCAAACTGATGGGTCTAAAGTTCCCTGGTACTTCCCTCGACCCCCCTTTATGGATTGGTACCACATGTGCCTCTCGCCAATCCCTAGGTACCCTCCCTGTCTCAAGTGACCTGCTGAAAAGCTCCACCAAGGGTGCAGCCAGTATGTCCGCCACTTCCCATAGCACTCTCGGATGAATGCCATCCAGCCCAGGAGATCTGTCTTTCTTTAGGGCCTTGAGGGCTAACCACACCCTTTTGGCAGAGATAGCATCATCCGTCACCTCCACCTAACTGGTCTTTTTATCCTTATCCAGATGTGACACCCCTGGGGTACCTTTCCTTCCCTCTTGCTCCATTTCTGTTGCTCCTCTGATCCCACTCCCTGCCACTTCTATCCCTTCGTGCCTTGCTTTGTAGATATCCCATCCTCCTCCCTACGAACACAGAGGCAAAGTACTCGTTAAATACCTCTGCCTGGTCCCTCGCCTCTTCCACCCACCCTCCTTCTGATCTCAATCTGCTGAGATGGCCCTTAGTTTTCTCCACTCCCCAATGTCCGGAAGAACCCCTTTCCCTCCATGTATCCCCTGTGCCAGCCGCTGCTCTTACTGGACTTTGCTCCCTCACCATACGGGTGACTTTTCTAGATGCAAGCTGGTACATTTCTTATCCCATCCTCTCTTGTTGTTTTATATTTTTGTAGGCCGCCTTCTTTCTCTGACTGCTACCTGTACCTCACTGGACCACCAGCATGGTTTATGTGACCTTGCTCCCTTCGTTTCAACCTAGCGCAGATCCTGACTGCCTCATGAAGTCCCGTTTTATGACCTCCCATCTCCTTCCACATTTGTCGTTGAGGTAATCCCTTCAAGTGATCCTGAGAATATTTCCCATGCCGTAAAGTCTGCCCCCTGAAGTCCACTGCCAGTGTCCTAGATCTCACCCCCACTCCCCTATGCTTATTTGAAACCAGACAGTATTGTGGTCACTCCCAGTCAGGGGTCCTGTACAACCATGTCCCCTTACCAGATCTCCATCTGCCAGAACCACATCCAGGACATGCCCCTCCCTTGTGGGCTCCATCACATGCTGTGTTAAGAACACATCCTGGAAGCCATCCAGCAGCCTCTGCTCCTTGGCCACCTAGAGACATGGTTCCCAGTTTGTACCTGGTACATAAGGTCCCCCATCAACACCACTCCTTCCCTTTTGGACCACACTGGGCAATGATGTTGTCCAGCAAACCATCCTCTAGAACATCACTCATCCTGGGGGCCTATATGCTACTCCCAGCTTGACCTTATCTCTGCTGGGGATCGTAAGGTGACCCATAAGGCCTCCACGCTTCTCTGCCTCTTCTACCATAGCAATTTCTATGTCATCTCTAATGAACATAGCCACTCCACCCTCTGCCCTCCTCTCTCTATCCTTCCTACATAGTGTACCCCGCATATTTAGGTCCCAGTCATGGTTTTGTTGGCCCACGCCCGTGACTGCCGCCACATCCACCCCCTCGAACAGCATGGCCTGAACTCTGGCAACTTGTTTCCCAAGCTCCTGGCATTTACTAACACCAACCCCACCCCTTATCCCTGATCATCTTTGCGAACCCCACCCAGATTCCTTATACTTCCATCCTCCCCTGCTCCTCCTGAAACCTCCACCTCCAGTCTGTTTCCCTCCCCTTGGACTTGAAGGCTACTCCCTCATCTGGAGGAGAGGGCTTCTGATCAGCCCTCCTTATCCCTTCCACCCCTTACAAGTTTAAACCCCACCTTCCTTGTATGTAGTCAGCCATCCCCTGTTTAAGGACTTCCTTCCCTAATGGGGAAAGATGAAACCTGTCCTTGGCATATAGTCCCTTATCCTCCCAAACTCCATTCCAGTTCCCTAACACCCCCAACCCATTCTCTTCACCCCACTTCCTGAGCCAGTCATTAACCTCTGTGAGCTTCATTTTTTCTCCACTGAGGCCTTTGGTACTGGCAATATCTCGAAAAGGATGTTGCATCCATTATCCCGACAGACTCTGGCAAGTTCTTGGAACCTTGCTTGATTTTCAAACGCTATTTCCCTCTAGATCATTAGTTCCCAAATGCACCAGGAAACGGTTTCCTCCACAATCCCTAACCATTTCATACACCATGAAACTTTGCTCTGTGCACTGTCAGCCCAGAGATACTCACTACCTTCACCTGGCTATGGCATCCAGCCCCTGTCCCTCCCAATGGATACCCCTAATCATCGAGTCTTCCAGTAACAGAACCTTAACACCGCCATCATCCTTATGGTTACCTCCACTATGCCCTCTCAGCCCCCTTCCCCTTTATTCATGATCTCAATTTCATGAGGTCTTCCTGCCTTATTAGAGACCCCTTGTCACCCTCCCTTTCTGCCTCCCTCGTTATTTTGCCCACTTAACTCAAACCCCTCTGAATAGGTGTCCCCTTTAACCCTCTCTTATCTGAACCATTTATCCTGGCCCTGATGGTTTCCCTTCCCCACACCACCATCTTCCCCTTGTAATATTACCCCTGCCTCCAGAGGCTCTCTGTGGGTCCCTTAGCTATGGCCCTATCCTTGGTACTGACCTCCTGCTGAAGGGGGCTCCTCTCAACTCCTTGTCTCCCAGTTTCTCTCCAATCATGCTCTCCTCCCTCATGTCTGGAATATGTTGCATCTCCCCCATTTGCTTAACATATATGTTTCCCCTTCTCCCTCTGGGACTATGTCTATCTTTTCCACAGCTGGCCTGTGATGCCCTATGGGTATCCGACTTCCTCCCCCCGGCCTCTGTATAAGTTTCCTCATTTCCACCAACCCCTTCCTCCCCCTCTAGGTTGCTTAGTAGCTCAAATTTATTGTGACACACTATGTCAGCCTCCATCAAGTAACCCGAGTTTCCCCTGACTGCATCTCCAAACTGACCCTCTTCTTCCTCTCTTGCACTGTTCACCTTAGGAGCTCCCTTCCCACAGTCTGCTGTTTTAGGCTTCCGCACAACAGCCCCTCCTGACTTTTCCTCCTCTATTCTCTTCGTATTCAGAATGTTCACCCCATATGCTTTCCCCTTAGCATCAACTTCCCTATCTAAGGGTCCTCTGTCCCTAATATCCTCCCTCCTGCTTGCTGTAACATAACGTCCTGTAATTTCAGAGTGTTGCCCCAGCCTCCCCTCAGCCCCACCCTTCTGCTGCCCGTATCCACACCCCTTATCCTTGGACACCCCCCAGCCCCCACAGCTTACTCCTTAACCAATGTACCTCACTCCTGATACAAGATAGCTGTCTACAGAGTGGGCAGCCTCCCTCTCTCCAGGCCCAGTTTAGAATTATTGCCATCCCACAGCCTATGCAGCCTACAACCCTTCCGAAGATGCCTTTCATGGTGGAATATGGCCACCCTGATTGCCCCCCTCTGTTTATAATAGCACACCCCCTTTTCTCAGTCCCTTTCCCCTGGAGTACAGTTTCTCTCTATACTGACTGTAGTTATTTACAAACCCAATTTCAACCCCACCAATAAAGTTCCCAAGTCTCACAAACACATACAGTCCAGTGTGTGTTCAGTCCCACTAACAGTGTGTGTAAGCAGACATCAGGTACCATATGATGTCACAGGCCCATCAGCTCCTGTTGCTTCAATTTCAGTCCCAAACAGAAATACTCAGCCTTCAATCCCAACCCCCAGTGGCTTTTCAGTATTTAAGAAAGCATACAAAACAGGGTGGGTGGGAGGGCTCTTACAAACACATTTAAATTTCCCTCTAATTATCCCTGCCAAACTACTATCTCCAAAGTTACAATATCACAGCCCAAGTAACAGTTCTAATTCAAGGTAATAATTTTTAACACATAGAACTAATTTCACTTACAAACTATTCAAATATTTCAGTTAAAACAGAATATAACTGCAGCCCTCTTTCTTACCATCCTGCTGTTTAAGCTCCCAAGTGAACAATGAAAGCCAAGGTAATTCCTGTTTAAAGACAAGGTAATTGCAGCTAATGTCCCTTCCCCCTAGCACCAGGCAAACACATTTAAATTTCCCTCTAATTATCCCTGCCAAACAACTATCTCCAAAGTTACAATATCACAGCCCAAGTAACAGTTCTAATTCAAGGTAATAATTTTTAACACATAGAACTAATTTCACTTACAAACTATTCAAATATTTCAGTTAAAACAGAATATAACTGCAGCCCTCTTTCCTACCATCCTGCTGTTTAAGCTCCCAAGTGAACAATATGTATATGCTGTACAAACTGTAATTTAACTGTAAGACTGTACCTATCATGCTTTGTATCTTATGCTTCTATATACTTTCCTTCGTCTGTTATATACCTGTATCTGAACCAGGTCCACCTTGTAAGCGGGCTGTCTCAATGGTGTTTCGCCTGGATAAATAAAGATTGATTGATTAATAGAACAAAACAAAATGCAAACTCTAAACTGAACTTTTTATTAACTAATGCCAGAAGTTTCCATTCTATCAAGAAAGATGATCTAGAACTCACCTTATTTCAGAAAAATATAGATATAGCTGCCATAACTGAAACCTGCTGGGGGGAACGTCTAGCTGGAGCAACAATATCCCAGGATATAATATTGTCCATAAGGACAGATCTGGAAAAAAAGGTGAGACTTCGACTTCTATATCAGAAACAACCTAAAGTACAAACAAGTTAACAATACTAATGCAAATGACACAAATGAAATAATATAGGTAGAGATTCAAAGACATAAAATAAATTACTTCTGGGGCTATACTACAGACCACTAGACACAAGTCTACTGGGACATAAGAATTTATTAACTAACACAGAGGGCAAATTGATGTATAAAGAACTAATATTATTAGGTGACTTTAATACACCTGGGATAGATTGCTTAGAACATACAGTGATAACAACACAATAGCATTTATTGTTGGACATATGTACTACTAATGGGTTACAGCAATTAAAAAACAAACCCACTAGAGGCAACAATATTCTGGACCTTGTTATAACTGATATCCCTGACAAAATTCATGATATAGAGATCCATAATCCTTTACTCAACAGTGACCATAATATCATTACTTTGACTTTAAATTAAGTATCTATAAAAGTGGAAGGCAAAAGTGTAATCAAGGATCTTAAAAAGGCCAATTTCAAACAAATCCTATTAGAATGAAATCAGTGGGATTGGAATAACGATTACACAAATGTGGAACAACTGTGGCTTAGAATCAAAAACAAGATCCATGAACTTATAAATAAATATATACCCAATAGAACCCTATATAATAATAAAGGTAAACTACCATTATGGTTCACTAATAGGGTAAAGAAGTTACTAGCCATAAAGAGAAGGGCAAACAGGGCATTTAAAAGAGACAACAATGAATTTAATAGATACAAATATAGGGAGGCTCTTAAAAATTGCAAAATCAATATCAAAAAGGAAAAATGTAATATCAAATTTAGATTGGTGCACATTAAAGATGGGGGTAAAAGTTTCTACTCCTATGTAAACAATAAAAAATGTACAAAAATTACCATAGGGGCCCTTAAAAAAATAACACTGAAAAAATAGAACCCTCAGCAATGGCGTAGGAGTTCAATATGTATTTTTTCTCAGTCTTTGGAACAAAAAATCCCATTACTAGCAAACCTAACACTGTAAATGAATTCACTACACTACCCAAAATCTCAAGGGATGAGATAAAGAAAAAAAAGAAAAATATTAAAACTAATAAATCTTTAGAACCCAACTCTCTGCACCCCAGATTGTTGAAAGTAATTGAATCGCAGTTGATAGACCCATTGTATACACTTTTTAATATGTCCACAAATACTGGAGAGGTTCCACGAGACTGGCTATCAGCCATTGTGATCCCAATCTATAAAAAAGGAGATCATGGGTGCACAGCAAATTACAGACCAATTAGTCTAACATGTATCTTAGGGAAAGTTATGGAATCCATTGTGAAAGATAGGCTAGATCATGAAATTAGCATCAATAATATTGAGGATAACACTCAGCATGGATTCAAAAATGAGATCATGCCCTACAAGTAATTTGGTCTTCTATGAGAAAGTAAGTGCAATGTTGGAAACAAAATCACCTGTAGTCGTGATCTACCTTGACTTTTGCAAGGCGTTTGATAAGGTCCCATCAGGGATTCTAATAGAAAAGATATATGCATTAGGCATAAATAAAATACTTGTCAACTGGATAGATACATGGTTAAGTGACAGAACACAAACAGAATAAGAGGCTACATCTCAGAAGAGGGTCCTATGATAAGTGGGGTGCCACAAGGATCTGTGCTTGGACCCGCCCTATTCCCTGTATTCATTTCTGACTTAAACAGAAACATAAATAGTTTCACTATTTAATTTGCAGATGATACTAAAATCGCTGCTGATGTTGGATCAAAACTGGGAGTTGAAACATTAAGAAGGATCTTGCAAATTTGGAACTATGGGCAGAAATCAATGGTATATCCTTCAATGTTCACAAGTGTATCGTAATGCATATGGGAGAAACAAACACCTGTAACACATACTGACTAGCAGGGAATACCTTAAAGCCCGTAGACAGTGAAAAAGACTTGGGGACACTAATTACAAATGATTTAAAATTTAAAAAACAATATAACAAAGTAGTCAAAAAAACAAACAAGATCATTGGCTGCATTAAAAGATCAATTACTACTAGAAATAGGGCTTGTATTATCCCTCTGTATAAAGCGTATGTGCAGCCACACCTCAATTATTGCTCCTCATTATGGAGCCCACATCTATGAACAGATGTAAAATGAGTGGATGGAGTGCAGAGGAGGCTAACAAATATGGTTGATGGCCTACAAAGTATGGATTATGAACAAAGACTCTGAGAATTAAACCTCTATACACTGAGCTAAGGAGGACTAGGGGCGACCTATTACAGAAGTTTAAAATAGTTAGAGATACACAGTTAATGACAGATATTGGGATAACACACAATCAAAGGGACTTCTTACTTAAAAGTCATGACCACCAGCTTGTGCTGACATATCCCAAGAGGAATACTAGAAGAGCATTCTTCACTCAGAGGATAGTGCCCACATGGAATTCCCTACCATGAGAGGTAGTGGAAGTGGACTCCTTCAATACTTTTAAATGAAACCTAGATAAATATTTATTAAACCACTTGGGGAAAAAATGAGCCCATTATCGGGAGATGTACCACTATGGGCTTCTTGCCTTCTGTACATCTGTCATCTCCTAGTATCAGTCCTAGTAAGTGTTGCTAGTCAGTTCTGGGTCTTGAAGTCTAGTAGACATAGAAGAGGAGTTGGCAGGGTTACAACATAAGGCCACTGCTCTCATTGCCAAAGATAAGAGGAAGAATCTACAGTACAAGTCACATTAAACAGTTTCTCCAATGAGTTGCTGTAGCAGTTCTGACTGAGTTGCATAAGTGTTGCTGGATCCAGCACAAAGTCATACACAAACTGTTTCTTAAGAGTTAAAATGCAGCTTTGCATAGTGCTGAGACTGTACTGCAGATGCATTCCAACTGAGTTGCAAAAACTTTCTACAAACATTGTTCTTCAGCTGGTTAAGCATTGAAAAATAATGCAATATGAGTTGGCAATGCAATACCAACTCAAATAAACAATGCTAAACCAACTAATTGATGGAACATTTTAATGTGACTTGTACTGTAGACATCATCATAGACCAGAGAGTGATGCTGGAACATTATGTGTCAGCAGTGGTGCATGGTGGTTTCTTTCACCTTAGGAAAATCTGCCACATTAAACCCTATTTGGGTTCCAAATACTTGAAAATACTGCTTCATGCCTTTGTTACATTCAGGTTGGACTACTGTAATGCTCTATACCTCACGTTATTGGGAGGTTTGGCACATCACTTGAAGCTGGTGTAGAATGCTGCACCCAGGTTGATTGACAGGGTTTTTCACTCTGTACATATCTCTCCTGTGTTGTAGATGTTGCTCTGGCTGTCATGGAGGTGGCATCTCTTCTTCAAGATACTGTAGGTTTGCTAACATTAAAAGCCCTAAAAGATAAGCAGCAAACCCTGGCTTCCTGAAAGAGCTTCTTTGCCCATATGCTCTTAGCCACCCTCATGGATCTTCTGAGGTGGGCCTCCTGTCCTTCCCCAGATCTAGACTGACACAGTCTGGGCACAATGCATTTGCAGTCACAGTGCCTATAATTTGAAATGAGCCACCACATCATCTAAGAGAGGCCTCCTCAGTGGGGATCTTGAAGCATGGGGCTGAAACATCATGTTTTCACCTTGGCCTACCCTGACTGATTTCGTCTGCCTATGACCAACTAACAACTTTTACTGGTTTTAAGGGTTTATTTATTTATTAATATTAGCATGTCTGGGTTATATTTTATTGGAGCTTAAGGAAAATTCTGGTGTTGCATGTGTGAATCTTCTGCTATGTGTTTTGCATTGTACAGTATAAGGTGCCCTGATCCTGAGGGATATGGTGACTAATAAATAAAACTACTACTACGGTTACTGTTACTGGCCCTTATGCATGATTGGGGCATATGAACATGTGACATGCACGTACCCAGCTTGCAGCCCTGAGCCCCGCTGACAGGTGCACCCATGCCGGCATGCACCAATGCTGGCCACCTGTCCGCTGCTCCTCCTCGTGGCATGCAGGACCCCGCAGGGCAGCCAGGGGAGGTGTTGGCATCCCAGGTGGACATCCAGTGAGATACCCTCCTGGGACCCATAGTGGACCCATGCATAGGGTGGCTCAGGTCCGGGGCTGTGCATGCCAATAGCATGCTCCTGGACCCATGCAGCATCCTCTGGTTCTGGTGCCGCTGCACGTTATTGCTGGGCACTCACCCATCCAGCTGCCCTGCCACCTACTGCTGCCCAGCAATAAGGGGCAGCATGGTGTGCCTTGACCTGGTCCCCCGCCAACTGGATGCCTGTGTTCAAGTGGGCACGCGCTGGGTTATGCCTGGTCCTGGCTAGCATACCTGGCGCCCTCCTCCTCATCTCTGCAGCCAGCACTATGCAGCTTTGTGAATGTCTCATAGTGCTGGCACACCCCTGGAATGCCCCCAGCACAGAGCTGTGTGCGGCCATGGGGATCAGGTGAGGTGGGTCTACGTGCACCCCCGTCATGCTTGCTGCATGGGGAGGCACAGTGGGTGTGGAGTGGCTACTCGCCCTAGATATGCGTGCATAGCCACTCCACACCAATCATGCATTTGGCCCACTATTATTGAAATCTTTTACAACTGCACACTGAACTCATTTACATATCCACATAACATAGAAACATAGACAGTGTTGGCAGGAAAAGACCACTGATCCTTCCAATCTGCCCAGATGCATGTTGTCCTACCCCAAGTGCTATTTTCTAGACCAGATGTTAACCCTCATCTTCCCCTTTGACCCCTGCCTGTCTGCCACCCCCAGAGTAACTATTATGCCCTTCATTCTGTCCCAGCTATGCTTGAAACCATTCATGTTTTTTGTGCCCACCATCTCTGCCAGTAGGCTGCTCCATGACTCACCCACTCTCTCTCTGTAAAACAAAATTTGCTCACATCCCTCCTGAAGATCATAACCCTAGCCCCACCAGCTTCCACTCATTTCCCCATCTTTTTGACTCAACTTTCCTGCTGAATAGTTCCTCACAGGTTACATTTCTCATGTTGTTCAGGAACTTGACTCTCTCTACCATAGTGCCTCTCTCCCTTCTGGCCTCCAGTGAGTACAGGTTCAGTGCCCTAAGCCAATCCTCATAGGATCTGCCCTGTTGGCCCTGAATCACCTTGTTTACCTTATGCAACACTATCTCCAGCCTGTCTCTGTCTTTCTTTAGGTGGGGACTCCAGAACCGGGTACAGTATTCCAGATGAGGCCTTACAAGCGACCTATACAGCAGTAGTATAACCTGTTTCCTCCTGCTATTGAAACACTTCACAATACCCCACAGCATTCTGATTGCCTTGCTGTAGGCCTTGTTACATTGGTTAGATTGTTTTAGGAAGTTGCTTATGATGACTCCCATGTCCCTTTCCTCTGAAGAAGTGCCAGTTTTAACCACTCACATCTAATATTCTGTCCTGGGGTTCTGGTTCCCTATGTACATCACCTTGCACTTTTTGGCATTGAAGTTCAACTGCCAACCCTTGAACCACATCTCTAACCTCTGCAGGTCTCTCTGCAACTCCTTTACCCCTTCCCCCCCACCTTCTAACCTGCCACAGATCTTGGTGTCATCTGTAAAGAGACACATCTTGCCTTGCATTCCCTCTCCTGTGTTGCTGAGTAACATACTGAACAAGACTGGTCCAAGGACTGACCCCTATTCCATCCCTTTTCTGATCCCCCCAACTTAACTCTGGTTACCACCACCCTCCGCTGTCTCCCTCAACAACTGACCACTAATCTAACCAGGGCCTTCACTGCACCAAGACCCTCTAACTTCTTCAGTAACCTCCTGTGTGCCAAGCTGAATTCCTTGTTGAATTGTGAATTAATCAACTGCTTGTCCTTTATCCACTACTTTAGCTACCCAGCCAAAGAATACTATCATTTGTCTGACAAAACCTCCCTGCCATGAACCCATGCTGCTTACTATTCTGGAGCCTATTTCTCTTAAGGTAGTTCACTGGGTCCTTATTGACTAGTGTCTCCATCAGTTTGCCCACACCGGAGGTAAGATTGATGGGCCTGTAGTTACCTGGTTGCTCTTTATCCCATCTCTTGTGGAGTGGAACTACATACACTACATTCTGATCTTTCAGAACCACCCCTGACTGTTGTGGAATACTGAATAACCCTGCTGGGGGTTTAGCCAATTCCAGTGCTAGTTCACGGAGCACCTTTGGGTGTATCTGATCCTGCCCTGGAGCTTTATCTATTTTCAGGGTTTCAAGCCCTTTTTTCTGGTCCTTTCTAGTCTAATTGCCACCTACAGTACCTCATTTCTGGGATCCCCTTACAGCAGCCTTTATGCAACTTTCTGGCAAAGGCCCATTATTCTGAGGTCATGTGATGGCTAGCTGAAGAGCAGTTGTGCCTGAGCTCACTCCTCGTATTATTGTTTTAATTCTTTATGCACACCCAAGTCCAGTTTTAGTATCTGTTCTTATTTGGTTTGAGAACTGTTTCTTAGCATTCTCAGCTAGTACCTTTTATTTCAAGTATGGCTAAGGATGGCCATGCCGTGGATGTGTCTTCTGTACCGCCATTTCCACCTGCTCATCCTCCTTCATCTAAGCACCATAAGGAGAGCAGCCCGCTACTCTCAGCCCTGGATCCAGAGGCTGATGGCTCTACAACTGAATTTTTTTTTTCCAGGGGCTTAATTCCATCTAGGGGACTTTGTTAGTCATGGATTTTAAAAAGCTTAAACCAGCTTTAGAAACCCTTTCCCATCAAGTGTCCAATGCAGAAGCCCATATTAGTTCCCTGGAAGACAATACAGCTTGCATAGACCCTAACATACTGGGGCTTAAGCATAAAGTGCAAAAGCTGGAGGATCTCATGGAGGATTAGGAAGGCCACAGCTGGCAGATCAGCTTAATAAATATTGGCCTTCCTGAGCGATTGGAAGGTCCTGACACTATTCAATTTGTGCAGAAATTGCTGGATAAGATTACTGACCCATTGCCACATGGCCCGCAGTACATTATCAAATAAGCCCACCGGGACTACCGGCCAGTGCCCACTCCAGGGGATAAGCCTAGACCTAAACAATTGTGAAAGAACAAGGGGGAACAATTTGAAGATAGAGGGGGGATGACTCAGGGCCAAAGTGAGAAAGTATTTTTTCACAGAGAGCATGGTGGATACATGGAACGTCCTTCCTAAGGAGGTCGTGGGGTCAAAAAACAGTGGGGAATTCAAGAATGCAAGGGGCAGACATAAGGCAATTCTGGTGGGGGTAGGAGGAAGTAGGCTGTTGGTTGCAGCTTATCCAATAGGTAGGGAAATAGGCAGACTGGGTGGGCCAAGCAGTCCTTATCTGCTGTCAAAGTCTATGTTTCTATGTAAAATATTTAGATTGCTTAACTTCCTTGGTAAGACTGGCATTCAGGCTCAACCTCGGCAAACCAAGGAACTCTGGTGCAAAGGTAGCAGCATCTTTATTTTTAATGACCTCTGTCCCTCCATCCATGCCAAACAGCAAGACTATAAGGATATGGGGGCCTACTCACAATCGGGAGGGAAATACGCACCAGAGGCACATATCCCACCCTCAGTGCTCTGCACCTGTGGACAGGTGTGCACAGCTGGCATTCACCATTGGCCGCCACCTGTCTGTGGCTCTGCCCCCTGGTGAGCAGTACTCCACAGGGTGGCTGGGGGAAGAGTCGCGACCTAGTCAGGCATCCAATGGAATGCCTAGCATGGGTGCCACAGTGGATCCCTTACGCGGGCAGGCGCGGGTCATCTTTCTGCAATGGACTGCTTCCGTGTCTTCAAAGTTGCTGCCTGTCTTGGCTCCCATCTGCTCACTGCATAGTATACTTCTGTGAACTCTGGCAGATTCCCTAAGTTTTACCAAGCTGCTGGACTATCTCCTTTCTGCTTCAGTGCCCCCACACTGTGCTTCTGTCACCAAATGCTCATCCTCATCCTCATTCTGCAGCACAAGCACAAGGCAGCAACTCCTTTGATTCAGCAGTTCTACTATCATTGAGTTCTGTGAGGGATCACAGAACTGCTCTCGGCAGAGAGGCTGACTGTTTTTTCTACTTCTTCTTTGCGTTGTAAACTTGGTAGCTTATTACTGGAAGTTTTGGCTGCAGATTTACCATGATGCAGTCTTTATGTCTTGATATTGGTGTTCTGTGGAAGGGATCAGGTTCCATAAGTTCTATATGTTAGTTATAAGCTAATGTTTATGGATACATGCTTATTAGTACCTCCTACTTGCTGCTTATTATATGGAATTGCACAATTGTTTTGGGGGGATGGGGCTGGAGGCCTCTATTACTGGGTGATTTGCCCATGTTATTCTACATTTTTCAGCAGGCTCTCTCCTATTCTCCCCAATTCAGAGTGCTTTCTGATATGTCTCCTAAAAGAGGGGATTTGGGGGAGGATTACCTCCCTTGCCTCCTTTCTGATGCCAGGTTCTCTTTAGAGTTATCAGCCTTTATTGACCTTTCACTTAGATGCCCAAGGTGTAATGGGGCCACCCTCTGTCAGAGCCAATGTGGCCCTAGTGGTAGGAGTGTAGTTCTAGGACTAGGGTTATTCTTACCTCATAGGGTGACATAGTTATTATCTGTTTCCTCTTTGTTTGTTTGTTCCATGTTTTGTGTTTGGTGTTTGAATGAGTTTGTTCTGTTGGTGGGGTGTGGGAGGGAGGACTCGGAGTGAGCCTTTTATATATTTGCTTTTTAACAGGTACAGTCTGCCATTATGCTGCAGTTTCTTTTTTCTCTGTTTAGGAGGTAATGGATACTAACATTAAGTATGCCTCAAGGACGTCAAACAAGAACATTCACAAGTTAAATGACATAAAATCCTTAAGCATCTTAAACACTTAGACATCAAGGTCACCTTTTTACAAGAGACTCGCCTACTTTCCTTTGAGTGTACTCGCTTTCAGAAGAAGGTGACACCCAGAGAAAGGGAGTGGCCATTCTGATCAGTGAGGCCACTTGATTCCATCTCACTCAATGTATTGAAGACCCTGATGGGAGGTACCTATTTGTGACAGGCTCAATAGACAACACAGCTGTACTTTTGAGCAGCATGCGTGGCCCTAATATAGATTCCCTGGTCTTTTTGTATGATCTTAGCCAATGCCCTGGCCCTTTTCTTGATGCTTCCCTTAATATTGGAGGGTGACTGGAATATCACCGCTAGGTGTGATCTAGGATGCACAGGCAGATCCAAAGCCAGTTTGTCCCCAGTCCATCATTTCCTACTTGATATGATCAACTTCCTGGGTCCATGTAACTCTGGAGGCTTTTAAACTCTGCAGCTAAGTGATTTACTTTTTATTCTCCTGCACACGGTTCCTATTCTAGAATTGACTATAATTTGATGAGTCCATTTTTTTTATAAGGTTGGCAGGTTTGAGATATAGTCCCCTGAGTTTTATTGGACTATTCTCTAGTCTGGATGCAGCACACCTTCCAGGTGTTAATGAAGGCAAAATATGGAAGCTTAACAGCCAATTGTTTGAAAAGGATTTCATAGTAAACTATGTTAAAAAGCTCCTCACTATGTATGTTCAGTATAACTGTGGATCCCTCCAGTAGAGAGACATGGAATGGGTTGCCTGCAAGTGTACCCTATGTGGTGAGTTCATATGGCTTGCATCTAAATGGATTATGAACCAATGGGATAAATCTGTAGCTCTTTTGCCACAGTTTCGCTCCTTAAAAGATAGACTTAACCCCTCCTCCCCAGAGGCTCTTAGATCAGAGCTTACCAAGCTCCGAGATGCCTATTCAGAGTTTATGCATGAAAAAGTTGAGTATGCGATTTTTAAAAAGCAATCAAGCTACATAGTTTAGGACGAGAAGGTGGGAAGATTGATGACTCTAGTCTTAAGATGCTGGAAGCCTCCAGACTCAAACACCTCATCCGTTCCACTTGTGATAATACTCCCAAAATATCTCTGCTGAATATCGCTAAAGAATTCTATGATTTTTACAACTCATTGTATGATCCACAACTTAATGCCCCCTCTACACAGGAAATTTCTCAAGTTTCTTGCTCCTATACCTGTAGCTCTTCTTTCCCACTCAGATTATAAGCAGATGGAGCTGATCAAGTCAATTTGCAAGCCGAGGGTCTGGAGGCCACTGCATTGCTAATCCTGGATAAAGCCCCAGGGCCCCACAGCTTTGCCTCAAACATTTATAAAACTTTCACTGTGTAATTAGCCCCTCTCTTGGTTCAGGATTATTCAGACATATATGAGCATAGAATCCTTGATCCTTCACTAGCAGAAGCTCTAGTTACCCTATTGCCCAAACCTGACAAGAACCCAGAAATGGTGGTGAATTATTACCGTTTCCTCAATAAACCTGGGTATTAAAATTCTAGCCATTATATTGGCCACTAGGTTAAATAAGGTGGTAAGCTACCTTATAGGGCCTGAACAAGTAGGCCTTATGCCCTCAAGATCCTCCATTGACCATCTTCGCAAGTTGGCTCATATTTTCTCTGCGTCTGATGACCCAAGGCAGCCTGCTCCCTTGGTGTCTCTAGATGCAGAGATAACTTCTCATATGGTCTCCTTGCCTTTTCCTTTTCCTGTCCTGTATAAGTTTGATTTTCCACAGGACTTTATTTTCTGGATGCAAGTTCTGCATTCTAAACCCAATGCCCAAATTTATTGTAATGGGTTCTCTTGACCACCATCTGGTTACACTGTGGCACTTGCCAGGGTTGCCCTTTATCTCCCCTTTTGTTCAGTCTTTATTTAGAACCCCTGCTTCTCAAATTAAAATCCAATTCTGGGAGATTTCAATGCCTGGGTCAGCAATGAACTCTCACCATTTGGTCAAAACCTCCTCCAATTGATGGATTCATTGGGTCTGTCACGGGTTATTACCTCTGCAACCCATGAGGGGGCACACACTGGACTTGATATTCCATCTGGGGATGGAGATATCCGATGTGGAGGTGGAGCCAGTCGTTTGGTCTGATCATCACGCACTGAGGTTTAGATTTGTGGCCCCCCCGAAATAGGCCTGCCCCTAGGGAGTTAGTACAGTTCTGTCCATTAAGAGGGGTCACCTCAGAAGGCCTAATGACAGAGCTGGACTTCTCGGGTCTTCCAAGGGATAACATGGATCCAGAGCCTTTGGTCCAAGCCTATAATAGGGCTGTAGTTGAGGCCCTGGATGTCATTGCTCCAATTCGTGTTCATCCCTGTACTCTTCACCTGTGGGCTCCCTGGTTGGATGGGCAGGTCCATGAGTTGAAGAGGAAGGGACAAAGATTGGAAAGATACTGGCAGAAAACTCAACTGGAGGTGGATAGACTTGAATTGTTAGAACACTATAAGCTCTACCAATCAGCAATTTCCCATAAGAAGGCAACATTCCTGTCCAGGGGAAATTGCTGCAGCAAAGAACAGACCATCCCAGCTCTTCTGGACTGTGGACAGACTGTGCAATCCTGTCTGTCTTCAGTCTGGCAGAGCGTTATCACAGGTACAGTGTGAGGAATTTGCGAAGCTCTTTGCTGACAAGGTATCCACCATCAGGGATGAGATCCGCCAGCGCCCTTACAATGGACCTTGCACTGGTCAATTGGGGTGGTACTAATGCCCAGTTGTCCTGGTCCACCTTTAGCCTACCAGTAGAAATAGATATAGTGAGAATCATCCAGACTTTGCAACCTACCTACTGTAAGTTGGATCCAGGCCCTACTCACCTGGTGGTGGGGTGTGTAGATGCTATCGGCCCAGTCCTGGCTGGGATAGTGGTGGTGTCATTAGAGAGAAGGGTCTTTCTGGATCCCTTAAAAGAGGCGGTAGTACGCCCTCTTTTAAAAAAACCTCTCTTGACCCCGACTGCCCAGCAAATTACAGACCGGTCTCTAACCTCCCCTTTGTAGGGAAGGTTATTGAGAAGGTGGTCACTCTGCAACTGGAGGATTATTTGTCCAGCCACAATATCTATGACCCTCTCCAATGTGGCTTCAGGAAAAGGCATAGTACAGAGATGGCTCTTGTTCGGGTATTGAATGATCTCCTGATGGCAAGAGATCAGAGGATCCATTCAATCTTGGTTCTCCTGGATCTTTCAGCAGCATTTGACACCGTGGATCATGGGGTACTGCTTGACCGCCTGCGTTTTTTCTGTGGTCTGTGGGGAGCAGTCCACAGTTGGTTTCAATCTTTTCTGGAAGGCAGATCTCAGAGAGTGGTATCTGGGATTTACATCTTGGACCCTCATTGGCTGCCCTGTGGGGTACCGTAGGGGTCGGTGCTGTCCCCTATGTTATTCGCGGTGTATTTGCTTCCATTGGGGGACATTATAAGGTGGTATGGGCTGAGTTTTCATTGTTATACTGATGATTCTCAGCTCTACCTATCCTTTATGCCTGAACAGGAGTCTGATTCCATCACAGTTTTTAATAACTGCCTCCTGGAGATTTAGGATTGGATGAGTGCTAGTTGGCTTAGGTTGAACTCAGGGAAAACCGAGGTATTGGTTGTGGACCCTAGATGGAGGACAACAAGGGCTTGGACTGGGAAACCCTCAGGTTTGTGTCTTGGGGGAGCCCCGCTTCTGGCCTCTGGCCAGGTGCATAACCTAGGCGTGATATTTGATGAAGGCCTGACTATGAAGGCACAGGTGTCGGCCGTAGTCAAATCTGCCTTTTTCCATCTGAGGAACATTGCCCGGGTGAAACACTTGGTCCCACTTGAAGATCTTCTCACCCTGGTCCATGCCTTTGTCACCAGCCATTTTGATTACTGCAATGCCCTCTATCTAGGGCTGCCGGGGGTGGCTATCCGCAGCTTGCAGCTCGAGCAGAACGCGACGGCCAGGTTGTTGATGGGAGTTTCAAGATCTAGCCATATGACACCTGTGCTGCATGATCTGCACTGGCTGCCAATACAGTGGCGGAACACCTTCAAGGTCGCATTGCTAACCTTTAAGGCCCTACATGATTTGGGACCTCACTACCTGAAAGAGCTCTTGATGCCTTACTGTCCTACCCGTTCTCTTCGCTCCTCTGATGAGGGATTGCTAGAGATACCCAGGGTATGTCTAAAGACATTTGGAAGTAGATCTTTTGCCTTTATGGCACCGACCCTGTGGAATTCTCTACCTCTTCAGATACGAGATTGCCTGACTGTGGAAAGTTTTAAAAAACAGCTAAAGACTTTCCTTTTTACCCAAGCATTTGCTGAGATGTAATAAGTGGGTGTTATTTATGAATGCTGTATTTACTGTTTGTGTAGTGTTTTTTAAAGTGGTTGTGTATTGCTGTAAAAGCGCCCTGAACTTGGGAAGGGCACTTGAAAGAAATATATTTTACTTACTTACTTACTTACAATCCCATGTTAGAGGTATTCTCATTGGATCTCAGCAGCTGTCCCTCTCAGTGCATGCTGATGATATTTTGTTCCATGTTGCTCAACTCAAATCTATTCCCACTGCCCTAGTCACCATAGCAAAATATATGACTTGCTCAAACTATAAACTTAATGATCATAAAACTGTTGTAATGCCCCTCAGTGCTGGGGTTCATAAATCAGATATAACTGATATGGGTCTAGTCTGAGCCCCAAAGAAACTAAGGTATCTTGAACTGGAGTTATCGCGAGACTTGTCTAAACTCAAAAAACTAAACTTAGATGATTTAATTGCAGTCATCAAGCTTGATTTACATCAGTGGAAAGCTCTCCCCTTAAAATTGTGGGACAGAATCAGCATTATGACAAGAATTTGTCAATGCTGGATGTTTGATTGCTGGTATTAGCGTTGGAAGTGCAGAAGTTAGACAGATGCAGAATAGAAATGGCAGTGAAGTATTGAACCTCACGCCACCCCCACCTTCACCCTGCAGAGACAGACAGGCATTGGAGTATGCCTTTGGGTCGTTGCGCATAACGCTCACACCATTTCACCTCGCCCTATCCTGCAGACACCAACAAGTGTTGAAGTGTGCCTTGGGGTGTTTGACTTTATGGTCATCCCATTCCATAAGGACATACACTGAAATGGGTGCAGTACAGGAGTATGGGGTGAACTCTGGGGGTGAAGAGTCCAAGGCACACCTCGATGCCTGTCACTGGCTGCAGGGTGGGGGTGGAATAGCATGAGCATTACAGCCTGCAATCCAAAGGCACACCCCTGATGCCTGTCAGTCTGTACAGGGTGGGATGTTATAGTTAGAAACCCTTATGCCCAAGGTGTTTGTTGGTATTTGCACTCTAAATTTTGTACACTACAAATTCACTAAAAAATACCACCAACAGCTTAATCTGGTTCAGTTTCAGTTGTTTACCATCTGTATCCCCCTTCCCCCGGTCACCCCTGAAAAAGGGACTTCTAGGCCCAGTGGTCTTACTGGATAAACAAAATTCAATAAATAAATAAACAAACATGGCCTTTTTTGTGATTCCCCCACCTCATGAAAGCATTTGGGACCTCTGCTCATGAACAGTGGCACTGTGATTTTGTTAATCTGTCTCGAATGTTGATTTCCCACAGTGACCACGCCATTCTGCACCAGATGTGTGAAATTACATTTTGGGCAGAATGTGAAAAATGACAGCTGCACTGTTCATAAGGAGGTGTGCAAAAATGGCAATGTTGCAAATGTGGAGTGAAAATATTACTAATTCTCAAAGTTACAAGTGTGCATGGAAAGTGCGCAACGCACACTCATAACATAGTCATTCTGTGGACATTTGTCACCAGATTTTCAACATAGGGATTTTGGGACTTCTGCTTATGAAAAGTGTCACTGCCATTGTGTTAATTTGTCCCAAACATTGATTTCCCACAGCGACTGCACCATTGTGCACCAGATGAGCGAAAACACATTTAGGCCAGGATGTGAAAAATGACAGCTGCAATGTCCATAAGGAGGTGTGAAAAAATGCCAATGTTGAAAATCTGGAGTGAAAATATTAAAAATTCTTGAAGATATGAGCGTATGTGGAAACTGCGCAATGCACACTCATAACACAGTCATTGTGTGAAATGTTCTCACCAAATTTTCAACATAGGCATTTTGGGACCTCTGCTCATAAACAGTGTCACTGTGATTTTCTTAATCTTTCCCAAATGCTGATTTCCCACAGTGACCATGCTATTATGTGCCACATGTGCAAAAACACCTTTCCAGCAGGATTTTATTTTTAATATTTATTTATTTATTTATTGTAAAATTGGAATTACAACTTTTGAGCTAAAAGCTCATTTACAAAGGATCCTCATCAAACAGAGGATGGGGGAATATCAAGTACATGGACAGTGGAGAAAAACAGAAGCAGCTAGAAGGCATTGTCAGTTACACATCATTAAAAAGGCTAAACAACATTAGAAATAGAAGGATGGGGAGAGACAGAATACATTGCAAAAGCCATCACTTAATTACATAATACAGACGGAAATAATCCCATAACAGATTAGGTGAATATAGTGCAGATTCCAACTATGTACAAAGTATGAGAATCCCCAGAATGCAGCTATAGAGCTTTGATAGGTTCCCGGAGGGAACAATTAATGTGACCAAAAAGTACAGCCATTAAGGGAGAGTAGGCTACAGGCTAGATGAGTGAGGGGGAGATCACAATGGTGGGTGATAGCTTAAGGGTCAGGGGGACTAAGCAGGTATGGAGGTGGGGATAAGGAGGGTCAGCAGGACTAAGTGGGTGAGGGGTTGGGGGGAATGGGGGACCAAGGGGTAGGTAGGTGGGGATTAGTGGGAGGATGTGAAAAATCACAGCTGTACTGTTCATAAGGAGGTGTGAAAAAATGGCAATGCTGAAAATATAGAGTAAAAATATTAAAAATTCTCGAGTTATGAGCATGCATAGAAACTGCACAACCCATGTTTGTAACACAGACATTTTTGGGAATTTTTTCACCAGATTTGTAACACAGGTTTTTTGGGAGCCCACCTCATGAACAGTAGCACTGTTGTTTCCTTACTTGGTCCTGAAATAGGGATCACATCTTTACTTGAGTTACCAATTCTTATAATGTATCTTACTGATAATTTAAAAAAGTAATGTTATTACAGTAGGTTGTCATTTGGTAAATTATAAAGTCACCTAAATGCCATAAATAGGACCTGTATGTAATTTAAAACATTTTTATTATCCATTTCTGTAGTTCTTACCTTTGATAAAATGGGGATATTTTGTTCCAGATCTCAGCCAAGACATGTTACTGCTTAGCCACTTCTTTACAGTAACGCCAAATCAGCCATATGCTACACTGTCCTGTATTTTAAATTTGAACTTATACATACTGCACTACAAATAGGAAAGTGGATAAGGAAATAATGCACCAACATACTGAAGTGTTATAATGAGGCTTGCCATTAAAAGGCAGACCATGTTGTCCTTTTAGACAGCCAGAAATGAAGGATGGAAGGGTGGGGGGCGAGGTCAGCAGGACAAGGGAGGCGATGACCGCAGAGAAGGGTCATATGACCAGTCTGCAGCTTACTGGCCATTGGCCAAGGGGAGGGGCCAATAGTGGTCCTGATTCTGGGGTCCTTAGGGGCTATTTAAGGGCATGTAATTCTCAGATAGCCCTCTTTCTTGCTGTAATTTTCGGTTGAACTACAGCACATCGCTGGCTTTAAGGTAAGGCACTGAAGGCCTGGGGCCTGGTGGTCTCTCTGCTAGGCTTCCAGGCAGGTGGTGGAATAGTGTAAGGTGCTGGTTTGTTTTGCATGCAGTAGATGCAGTCTGCTTGGACCAAGGAACAAAATGTATTGTACCGGATATATATGCTTAAGAAGCAGGTGGAGTTAGGGCAGAGTGTTGGGCCGTGGGGCCACTTGGTTGGGCAGGCATGAGGGTAGGCTGGCCAGCAGCATGGCAGAGATTGCAGAAATGTAGGGTGTGGAATCCATCTGGTGTGGCATTTTTTTCACCGTTCCAAAAAAAAAAAGGAATGATATGGTCAAAGGATTTGCTGCAGTGCTCGGGCAGTTAGAAGGCCTGGTGACTGGCCACATGGCTGGAGGCTGGTGGTCTTTGGTGGGTGAGAGTGTGGGAGAGTGAGTAGAGGGCCTGATGGCCTGACCATTGCGAAATGCTGGCGCCAGCCTAGGAAGAGTGGGCCGGACTGAGCACAAGAAGGGCAGAATTCGTTTGGCGTTGGAACGCCGGTATTTCCACATAGTTAAAGTTTTTCTGGTGAAGGTGGTTGGTCTGCCTGAGAGTGTCGTGATCAGTACATGGTGAATCCTAGAAGAGGAGTGTTTTGGACGGTGGTGATGACCGTGGGTTGGGGGCCAAGGAGTAGATGACGCTATTGAGAGGTGGCTGTAGCAAGCGTGTAGCGCTAGGTAAGGAAGGCCTACGAGCGTGCTGGAGCAGGGTCTGTGAGCTGGTTGGAGCCTCAGGGACACCAATGGTAAAGGAAGGAGCCATAAAAAAAAAGGGAATGGGGGGATTCTGGAGCAACGCCCATGGTGGAGCGTACATACCAGAATTCAATCAGATTGGGCAGTTGGGGGCAGCGCGGTGTTGCAGGCTACATCCAGTGTGGGAGATGGCCACGAGGGAAGCCAGAGGAAGGCCTGTTGAGGTACATGAGAGTGTACAGGCTGAGGCCTTCGTTGCAGAGGCGTGTAGCAGGGGTACGCCCTGGAGGCACACCAGGGACACAGGAATATTATTTTTATGTATATTCATGCATGGCCGTGCAGTAGCAGAGATAGGAGGAAGATGCACAGTTTTGCTGGTGCTGGGGTTTTTGGTGAGGGGGGGGAACAGTGGCATTTGGCTGGTAGCGAGCTTGCAGCTGTGGCCTACACCACATGGGGGAGAAACGAGAGAAGTACAGGGCCCGCAACTGGGCTGTGGAGGGGGAAAGGAGCCTCCCCTAACATGAGCAGCTGCCTATATGGCCTAAAAGAGCATGGCGGTAAAGGGAGCAGGATGGCACATGCCTGCAATGAGGTTTTCTGTGCCAGAACCGGAATGGGAACAAGAACGTGGGTGAGGCCGCGTGGTGGCCACCATGGTTATATGCATCGATGGAGTGGTGAAGGGGGTAGGGGAAGGGGTGGCTGCACGCCAGTGGATGCCAGGGACAGGAACAAGGATCACGGGCTACTGAGAGTCTGGTTAGGCAGGCTGGAGGGATAGATGGTCCACTATAGGGTCTGGCACCACCACCCCCTGGGGGATGGGGCACAGTGATGCAGGACAATATGTGGCAAAAACAGTTTTTGGGGGACAGCCGAGGGGCCATGATGATGCTAAAGGGGCAAGTCAATAGCAATACAGCAGCTAGGGGGAGGCAGCTAGCCGGTACGGTGAGGCTGCCACAATGAAGGGGTCCCAGCAAGGCCTACCCTGTGGCGGGTGTTCCCAGTATGGGCGGGGGATCAAAAAAAAGAGAGACAAGAGGAGAAGAAAGGGGAACCGGGAACGGGTCCCTAGGGGTGGGGACAGGCTCGGGGAGTCAGGGACCGGGTCTAGGCATGAACATCCATGATGGGGGTAGGCTGAGTGGTGTCAGTGGCCCAGCGGGGGGCCACGGGATAGAGCTACAGGCTCCTGGGGAGTAGTGAGGTCAGCAAGATGCTGGTGTCTCCACGGGCCAACTTAGGGGGTCAAGGGGCAGACAACCCAAGCAGCCGTGGTCCAGTGGGAGGGCTATTCAGGACAGTGCGATGATCATGTTATTTTGTTGTGTAGCCAGGTCACCAGATGAATATGGCACCCAAGAGATCCCCAGTTTCAAGTGCGACCATGTTGACAGAGGCAGCGAAGCTAGTGGCACAAATGATGGAGTTGGTCGAGGCCGCAAAGAAGAGAGAGGTGGAGGAGGATGTCCAGAAGAAAAGAAAGGGTGAGACAAGAGGCCTGGCCCCGGGAAAGGGAACAAGTGACCAAAATGGGAGGGACCCAGCCCACCTACGGTGCCCGGGGACGGGCAGGGAACCCACCCCAGTCCCTGAGGGACCTCTTCCAGATGGGGGTAAGGACGATGTGGATATGAATAATGAGGCAGGTTTGAAAGAATATATTGAAGGCTTGTTGGTGGACATGGGGGAAGATGGGGTTTAAAAGTTAGAGTGGGCTTTGAAAGCCATAAAGGACAGAGGCAAGCTGGGGAAAGAGGGTGCGGTCACCACAGGTGGGGCACGGAAGCTCTACAAGGGGCCACCCAGTTTCACATTGGGCGACAAAGTACTGGCCTTAATAAAAGAAAAGATATGGAAGGGTGAGTATGCGGATATCTTTGGTTTAGTGGATGAGGAGACAGCCAAAAGGTATGAACAGAGGGAGTCAGTGGGCAAGTCAGAGATGTCGGCGGTGCTGGCGGTAGTGGGGCACAAGGCAGAGGAGGCCCAATTTAAGGAGAAGAGCATAGACACGTGGCAAGCAGGTTTTATAATTTACACTACATTCGTTCTGGAGAAGCAACCAGACCTGGCAATCTCACTGCTGACGTACATGGCAATCATTCGGGATGCCTATCGGGCTAAGCTGGATTTCGGGTGGCTCAAATACAATGAGGCCTTCTGGAGGAGAATGACAGTGAAAGGGGATCTGTGGTGGGATTACACCCATGCTGAATTGTGGGTCAGGCAGCTGTCAAGATCAACAGGGAGGTACGCAGCAGAGCAGGTGAAGCAAGTAGCTCCAGCCCCGGGGGACAAGGCATGCTGGGCATACAACAGGGTTTCATGCACATGGCCTAGTTGCAAGTTTCTACATGCTAGCTCACACTGCAGAACATCACACCCAGAGACAGCATGCAGGCAAGGTGGCAACAAGAGGGGCAGACTGGTGGGCAGCTACAGAAACAGCCCTTTCGTGGCAGGTGGGGGGTGTCCAGGAGAGGATGGGGGCCCCGGGAGAGGAGGATATGCCTCCAACTATGGATGGAGCTAGAGATGGAACAAACAATGGGCGGTGGGGCTATACTTTGGCATGCACCCCCATCAAGTTGAGTGTGGTGGAGGCCTGGATGAAGGGGTACCCAGACAAGGAAAAGGGAGGCCCTGCTCAGGGTGGGTTTTAACAGGGGTTTTTCACTGGAGTTTGAGGGGCCATGGATAGGGATGCGGGCCAACAATTTGGGCTCAGTAAAAGGGAAAGAAGACATTGTCTGAGCTAAGATTGGGAAGGAAGTTAGGGCGGGGAGGGTTGAGGGGCCACTGGGGGCCCCCCCAATGGGATTTCTGGGTGTCACCCTTGGGGGTGGTACCCAAGAAACAAGTAGGGGAATTCCAGCTCATACATCACTTGTCTTACCCTGATGGGGGGGTCAGTAAACGCGGAAATCCTGGAGGAACTGAGCATGGTCTCTTACACATCTCTGGATCAGGCAGTGGAGCTGATAAGAGCAACTGAAGAGGCCTGGCTAGAAAAGACAGTCATTGAGTCTGCATTCTGGCTGTTGCCAGTCTGCCCAGTGGACTGGGACCTGCTAGGCTTCCAATTTGAGGGCGGACTGTATTTTGACAAGGCAATGCCCATGGGGTGCTCTATGGCATGCTCAACATTCGAGGCATTTAGCTTATAGGTACAGTGGCTGTTTTGGTCATGGTACGGGCACAGGAGGGTGGTCCACTATTTGGACAACTTTCTATTGATAGGAGAAAGCCAGGAGGAAGCTTAAAGGATGCTAGGGGACTTCCAGGACATGTGCAGTGTCATAGGGATCCCTTTGGTGGCGGGTAAGACAGAGGGCCAGGCCCGTAGTTTGGAGTTCCTGGGGATCGAGGTAGACACCGAGCAGGAGTGTTTCTGCCTGCAGGGGGACAAGGTGGCACCATGGGCCACACCTACTGATACCAGAGTCCCGGCTTGGATGTGGGAGATTGGAGGAGGAAGGACAAGGCATTGTATAGAGGTTTGTGGGTGGCTAACACCTTGAAAGCCTATGAAGCAGCTTGAGGGACTTTCAAGAATTTTGAGCCCAGATGGGTTGGGGGACGGGGGAGCCAGTGCAAGAGGAGCAAGTTATGAGGTACGAGGTAAAAAAATGGGAAGAAGACTCGGCACACGCCACAATGGTGGTGCAGCTGGCAGGGATCAGCTGGGCTTGCCAGGATCGAGGGTGGTTGGACCCTGCAGGCAGCCAAACCTTCAAGCAGATGGTCATGGGATGGGAGAGGGGGCAGGTCAAAGGGCAGGATGAGAGGAGACCCATTTGTGGCCTCCTATTCACAATGGTGATAAGGGCAATGGAACAGGTCTATCATTCCACAAATGAGGCCAGGTTGTTCCAGGCCATTTTTGTGGTCATGGCGAGAGGGGAATTTTGGGTGGGGGAGGTGGTTGTGCCCCGGAAGCGGTCAGCCACAGCAGGCCCACAGGAGCACAACATGCAGCTGGAAATGGATAGGGTGGTCATCCAAATCCCGAGGTCCAAAATGGACCAGCGGGGCAGGGGCACTAACATAGAGATACGCAGGCAGATGGACAGGGGAGCATGCACGATCAAGGCCATAATGGACTATAGTAAAGTGCTGGGGTGGCTGAAGGAGGCCTGGTTCGTGGACGGGGACAGATCCCCAGTGATGGGGTATCAGGTGGAAGCTGTGCTAAAAAAGGTGATAGTGTTTGCAGGGGAGAACCCTGCCGAGTTTGCCCCACATTCCTTCTGAATTGGAGCAGCAACGGAAGTGGCTGCTGCTGGGGTGGGGAAAGCCGAGGTCAAGCAGGTGGGGAGATGGAAGTCAAACTGTTACAAGCACTATGTGAGGTGTTGACAATGGCTAATGGGTGTCCCCTTCTCTCCCCCCTCAGCAGGTTGCAAGCAGCAAGTGTGAATCTTGGGGCACTCATTCATATACTGGGCAGAGAGGTTTGCAGCCACCACAAGGATAGGGATGCAGCTGTGCCTGGGAGCAGGGCACACCAGAGTACGATGGAGGGGCCTGAGAGGCATGAGGTGGTCGCAGCTGCTTCCCCTGCTGGGAGACCTGTGGGTGCAGTGGGGCCAACTGGACTGTGTAATTGTCCACTTGAGGGGCAATGATTTGGATACATTGCCCTGGAGCCCTGGTGAAGGATGTATTTGCGGATTTGGAAAAGGTGAAGAGCTGGTGGCCCAGAGTAGTTATTGGATAGTCAAAGATCACCTCCAGGAGGATGTGGATGGGAGCAAAGGGACCAAAAGCGATAGAGGTGGTATGAAACCACTTGAATAGGAAAGTAGTCAGGGCAGTGGTTGAGATGGGAGGGGTCCACTTTCAGCATAAGGACATCTCATACAAGCAGGAGGAGGTATACAGGGGGGACGGGGTTCATTTGACTGAGTTCGGTATGGGCCTGTTCCTCCACCCCCTTGGGGAGTTAGTTGGGGAAATTAACAAAAAAGGTCTGAGGGGTTAACCCACAAGTGGGAGCCCCATCTTCCACTGCAAGCTGGAGATGGGTCAGTGGAAGGGGTGGGAGCAGGAAGGAAAAGGGGCAGATAGAGGGAGAGGGGTAGGTACCATGGGCTGGGGACAAATGAACCCAGGCATGGAATTAAGGGGGGAGGGGGGAGGGATATAGAACTAGGGGGTGGATCAGCTGTGTCCACACCTGGTGGGGGGAGTGGTCCAGGTAAGTGTGGTACCCAGATATGGTGATGGAAGGGGGGGGGCAGATCACGTGTGTCTGGACCCCGAGAAGCAGTGATGAAAGAGGAGGAGAGCAAGAAGAAGAACCACAAGAGAGGGAAGACGGGACTGTATGTCCTAGAAGAGATTTGGGACTGTTATGTCAAAAACATAAATATGGAATTGTTAGACATAAACTGGGATATAAATGTATGATGAATATTACTGTGCCTTTTATAAATAAATATTGCCAGCTAGCATCCAAGTTAACAAGGAGTAGCCTGGTTCATTTCTGGGCCGATCCAGGGACAATGACTTTGTAAACATCACTATAAGTTAAATACAAGCAACAACAATATACTTACCTCAGTATAATCCTATCTTTCCTGTGCATTATTTGACACAGCACACTTTCTAATGAGAATGGAATTCCTTAGCAAGATATACTTGAAGGGGAATATTTATGAACAGTGCCTATCATTTTTATTTAATTATTTATTTATTTGAACATCAGAGTACCTTTGAGCTAAGTGCTCATTTGCAAATGTTCCTCGTCAGGTGTTGTAAACAAACAGATTTGTAAACTTGCAGCAAAAGAGCATTTGCCAATATATTCATAAAGTAGATTATAGGCAGCTCAGAAGAACATTTGTCAGAGCAACATTAAACAAAAATACAATAAAAGGTTATAACACCTCAGTTGGATAAAAATGTACCATTTGGTTAGGAGAGCGTCAAAGGGTGTGGGATTTCAAGAACAGAAACATGCAGACAATAATGACAGGTGCATAAAAATACTTAGAAAGCATTTAGAATTTTATTTCATCATAAAATGTACAAAGCAAGAATAAACTAAAATAATAAAATCACAGCAATTCTTGCAAACACAGTACTACTACTCCTGTACTGCACACAGAGTGGATCACTAGCAAGGATTCTAGGTCCACCTTCCTCTGTGCTCTCCTTAGGAACCACACACTAGCATAGGTCCTCCAGGTTCCTTTCCCAAGGCTGATCTAACTCTCCATTCACAGTGAGGAGGTTTTATACACTTCAGGACTGACATCATATAGCATGTGATCCGCCCACATTATGCAATTAGTTTCAAAATAGTCTCTAAAGGCTCATAACCCAGACTATACACAATGAAAATAAAGTTACTTCTAAGCCTTGGTTATCATCTACCAAGTCCTGGAACCAATACTTTAAAGGCTGTCATACATTTCTGTTTATTCAGGGAGAAACATCAATTGTTCTTTATTAAGGAAATTCCTCCCCTTTTATACAATGAGCTAGAGATGCTTTGGGTATAAATATAACCCTCTAGGGGCTGCTGTTCCACTATAGAAAAAGTTCAGACTTGATGTGAAACCCACAGGTCACTACCTAAGTTATTAGCTCTGACATTTGTATATTCTTAACAGTTTTATAGGTACTATACACTTTATAGCCCTTTAAATTCCTAACTGGGCTCTGGGTAGCAGAGGACATGAAGTAACTTCTTTTAATATCTGTAGATCTGTACCCCAATTAGTTTCTTTTATTTATTTTGCATTTCTTTTGCAGCCCTCTCTATTTTATTCTGAGGGCTGCCACACTTAAAAAAGCATACTGCTTCATAGGAACATTCCTGTCTCTTTAAATTTTGGCATTTTCATTTTGCAGTAGAACAGCAGTTTGCACAAGAATTAATCTGCTGCTTTGCTTTGGGCTTAGGAGCTTTCTGGTAAGCCCTTATTACATTGTCTTGCGCAGGCGAAAGCAACATCTTGCAGTAGTATTGGCATAGTGAGAGGTGTGTCAGTGTTGGCGAATGAGGGGCACGCTTTAGTAGATGTGTCCCTCATTCCTCAGTTAGCCAGCGTGCTAGCACTGATGCAAGAATTATGTAAAGTGTTACCAACTTGAAAGAAATGTGCTGCTGCAATCAGAAAGAAGCTCATCATGCAGCATCACAGATGGCACGCCTCCTGTATGTGCCTTTCCTGATAAAACATTTCAATAAACATGGCAGCAGTAGCTGCCACACTATACCCAAATACAGCCGACATCGGGGGTGCAATCCCCATGTCAGCATGTCCCCCACCTCCCACATTGTGTGGCACATTGGGAACCCACCCCAGTGTGCCGCCACTCACAGAAAGCCAACCTATCAGCATGTTTCTCACCCCCACCCCCATTGTGTGGCACACTGGGAGTCCACCTCAGTGTGGCCAACATTCCACCCCCAAAGTCATGGATACACTGGGGCCCACTTCAGTGTGCCCAACATTTGTTTCATTTCACCGGTAAAGAAAGAAAATGGTCCCACGATGTCCTTTTTTTGTACCTGAAAAAGAAAATGGTCCCTCATTGTGGCGAAAAGTTCCCTCCCAATCCACAACCATTCGCCATGCGCACTTCATCTCCCCACCTCCCTCACCCATATATTTACCTCCGGAGGTCCAGTGCTGTGATCTTCGGTGGAGCGGGAACACGTCTGGACTGTTCAAGGCTGAACTGCAAAATAAAGAAATGCTGGTAAGCTGTATAATGGCATCAATGGGGGGTTCAACTTCAGTGGATATCTCAGCCATGTTTTTGAATTTTGGCTCCAAATTTTCAACATGGGGTTCTTGGTCCCTACCTCATTAACACATGCACTGTCATTTCGTTATTCAGTCCCAAAGGGTGATTTCGCCATCACTGCACAGAATCACCCTTTGGGACTGATTAATGAAATGACAGTGCCACTGTTCATGAGGTGGGGTCCCAAAAAGCCTATGTAGAAAATTCAGTAGAAAAAATTCCAAAAAATGACTGTGTTATGAGCGTGCATTGCTCAGTTTCTACGCACGCTTATAACTTCAAAAATTTTTAATGTTTTCACTCCAGATTTTCAACATTGCCCAAATTGGTGAAAAAAGCTAATGTCACTTCCAATCAACAGGTCGTCAAGTCTGGAGTACCACAAGACTCAATACTGGGTCCACTCCTTTTCAGTATCTTTCTGAACAATTTGCCATCAGCATGCCACCAATGGTCCCTCCTTTATGCTGATGCTGCAATCATGTTTACAAGTCACACTGACACCAACCTACTTGAATGCGAGCTCCAGCTTGGTTTCAAACAAGCTGAGCAATGGTTTAGTATGCACAAACTAGTTCTAAACTGTAAGAAAACTAAAGTGATGTTCTAGTCCTCCTGCAATAAGCACAAGTCTCATTCTCTTTTTATCAGAAATAACCTAGTAGTCCCCCTCGAACAGATCCAGCACTTCAAGTACCTAAGTGTTACACTTGACAACCATCTCACCTACATACCTCACATTGAGAATGTTGTCAGGACAGTCAATGCTAGGTTAGGTCTCCTCTATAGACATAAATGGAGTCTGACTCCAGAAACTCTCAAGCTTGCAATCCACAGCTCAATCCTATCAGTCATTGATTATGGCTTGGTCATATATGGATCTGCTTTCATCACATCACTCAGAAGGGTAACAGTAGCCTTGAACAAGGTCTTCAGACTATACATGAGTGCCCCTCGACTTACCCACACTGTGGGAAATCAACTTTTGGGACAGAGTAACAAAATCACAATGCCACAGTTCATGAGCAGAGGTCCCAAAATGCCTATGTTGAAAATTTGGTTAAAAAAATCCCCAAAATAATTTCATTACAGGCGTGTATTGTGCAGTTTCTACGCACGCTTGTGACTTCACCAATTTTTCATATTTTCACTCCAGATATTCAACATTGCCATTTTTTTACACCTCTTCATGAACAGTACAGTTGTAATTTTTCACATCCTGCCTGAAATGTGTTTTCACACCTGTGGCACCAAATGACACAGTCGCTGTGCAAAATCACCTTTCGACTAACGAACTAATAGTGCCACTCTTCATGAGGTGGGCTCACAAAAAGTCCATGTTGAAAATTTGGAGTGAAAATACCAACAAATGCCCAGGGTGTTAGGGTGTCCAACTGTAACACTCCACCCTGTAGAGACTGACAGGCTTCAAGGGTGTGACTTTGGACTGTCAGCTGTAATGCTCATGCCATTCCACCCCCACCCTGCAGCCAGTGACCAGCATTGAGGTATGCCTTGGACTCTTTGGCCCCAAAGTTCACCCCATTCTCTTATACTGCACCCATATCAGCATATTTCCTTATGGAATGGGGTGAGTGTAAGGCCCGAAGACCCCAAGGCACACCGCAACATTTGTCGGTGTCTGCAGGGTAGGGTGAGGTGAAATGGTGTGAGCGTTATGGTCAATGACCCAAAGGCACACTCCAGTGCCTGTCAGTCTCTACAAGGTGGGGGTAGGGTTGGCGTCAGTTCAATACTTCACTGCCATTCCTGTTATGCATCTCTCTAACTCCTGCACTGCCAATGCCAATGCCAGCAAGACAACATTCAGCATTGACAAATGCTTGTTATTTTTGTTATTGTGCATTTTATTTTCTCTTCATATTTTCACACACAATAATGAACTCTCCTGCCTTTTCCTTGGGCAATCAAATTCTATGTACAGAAGCAAGAGGAAAATTCTGTATATAGTTAAACCCCTTTCATTTTAATTTTGTTGGATTTTGTGTCCAACAGCCTGTCGGTTCATTAAATAATTATTCCACCTTGTTCATTAATACAGAGCTCCTTTTGTGAGCACTGGAGCCACAATAACTTTTATTTGAATATTTGTCCAGTGGTTGCAATTTCAGACCATTGGTAGACTTTTAATTTTGGCCTTTCTTTTTCCCCAAGGGCTGTACATTTATTTTATTCAGCCCTCTATTTTATTTCCAGAGGGCATCAAAACATTTTATTTCAGCTATAGGGACTCTCCTGTCCCTTTATCAGGTTCCTGCTCTTTATTTTTTGAAAGCGCTTGCTTTACGGAGGGCAAAAAGCTCATTCTGGACAGTGGGGCAGCTGAAAAGGAACAGTGAATGCTGCCCCGCTTTGAACTGCGATACAGTAGCTCTAGGGGAGAGAGAGCAAATGAGGAGTGAGCATGCTCCTCCTTTAATCTTAATTTCACTGCTCTTTCTCTCTCTTTAGTCCCCATAGAGTCTTCTCCTTCTCACTGGAGTACCAGGGATCCTTAGAAGGGCGTGGAGTAGCCAAATTTTCAGAAACAAAATGGACTGCTGCTTCATGCCCAAAAAGCCTGCTTTGATTTGGGATTTATAGAGTGGCGGCAAGTGAAAATGTTTATTTATAATAACACCATACCTCTCTGTTATGCGCCTTCCTAAGCTGCTCCATGTTTAGATATTTTAATATTTCTCCAGCAGCTCAGCTGCATTTATTCTAATAAGCACTGCAGCACTTTCTTTTTTAACATAATTATTACAAATCCTAAACAGTATTCAGTTCTTTTTATTTTATAAAGCACCTACATCAATTCTTTCAGCACATAATAAGGATGGCGCTTTACTGATTTCTCTGCACTCAGGCATATATTCTTTCACTATTCTTGTACTTTACTTTAACCATAGTATTCAAAGCACCTCCTGCACTTTATTTCCATCATTACTTGTCTATAATGCACTCCTGTGTACTTTAATAAAGCACTTTATTCATTAGCCAAAGAGTACTTTATGGGGGGCAAGGGACCCTCATCTTTCTACCGGGGTACCCACCTATGGCAGTGGTCATCCTGTCACACATTCCCCCACTAAAGAAGGCAACCATCCTACGGTTGTCCAAGTTTTCCCAAAAGGGGTTGTATTGGAGCTGTGGCCCACCCTCACCATAGAGCTCTGCCCCAGGGTTCCATAATTAAACTACAGCCTGCACTAAGGTCTTCCAACCACCTAAGTGCCAGTATAGCTTGTTGCAGCAAATTATTTACCCTGGGACTGTACAACAAATGGAGTTGGCCATGGCGGTGAATGGAGAGCTGTGCCGGTGGCCTGATCAGGGCTGGGGTGGGGGGAGAGCTGGGTAGGTGCTGCTGTCTACTGGTGGGGTGGGGGTCCACTAGACACCAGGGAGATGAGGGTGAATTTTTATTTTTATTAAACAAATGAAGGGGCAGGGTGACTTGGGGGTGCCTATTTAATGTAATTATAGAGCAACGATTGGCTGAGGTGGGGGCCACTAGACACCAGGGAGATGAGGGTGGATTTTTTTTTAAATTAAACAAATGGGATTGGACTGGGTAACTTGGGGGGGGCTTATTTTATGCAATGTTGGCTGGTAATCAGCTGGGGGGGGGACCACTGGACATCAGGGACAACTTTGGCCAGTGGTCACGGGCCAAGGGGCCAAAAATGGTTTCACAGCAGGAGGCATAATTACTCCTGCAAGCAGATAAATTTCACTGCGGGTGGCAAATTTTCACCTGTTGGTGCAAAATTTCACCAAAAGTGAAATTTCGCTGGCTTGGGGGTGAAATTTCATGCTCAACCACTGGCCAAATTTCACATTTCGCCCTGCGGAATATTTCGCAAAATGCACTACATAGAAACATAGAAACATAGATTTTGATGGCAGATAAGGACCACTTGGCCCGCCCAGTCTGCCCATTTCCCTACCTATTGGATAAGCTGAAGATTCTAGTTAACCAACAGCCTACTTCCTGCAACCCCCACTATAATTGCCTTATGTCTGTCCCATGCATGTTTGAATTCCCCCACTGTTTTAGACCCCACAACCTCTCCAGGAAGGTGGTTCCATGTCCACCACTCTCCATGAAAAGATTTCCTCACTTTACCCCTGAGCCATCCCCCCTCTAACTTTAAATTGTGCCCCCTCGTTCTTACACATTTCTTTTTCTGAAAGATGCTACCCTCCTGGACTTTGTTGATTCCCTTGAGGTACTTAAAAGTTTCTATCATGTCCCCCCTGTCCCTCCTTTCATCAAGGGTATACATATTAAGCTCTCTCAGTCTCTCTTCATATGGTTTCTGATATAGACCCTGCACCATTTCAGTTGACCTCCTCTGGACTGATTCCATCTTGTCTATGTCCTTGCATAGATGAGGTCTCCAAAACTGCACGCAGTACTCTAGATGGGGTCTCACCAACTGTCTGTATAGAGGGATAACCACTTCCCTTTTTCTACTTGTGATGCCCCTCCCTATGCATCCCAGTATCCCCCTGGCTCTCCTTACTGACTTCTCACATTGCTTACCCACCTTTAGGTCATCTGATATGACTACACCCAGATCCCTTTCCATTATTGTCGTTGTTAGTACCTCCCCTGCTATTGTGTACTCTTCTCCTGGATTTTTATTTCCCAGGTGCATTACTTTGCACTTCTTTGCATTGCATCTAAGTTGCCATATGTCTGACCATTCTTCCAACCTTGCCAAGTCCCTCCTCATCCTTTCTACCCCCCCTTGTGTATCAACTCTGTTACAGATCTTTGTGTCATCCACAAAGAAGCATACCTTTCCTTCCAGACCCTCTGCAATGTCACCTATAAAGACATTAAAGAGGACTGGACCCAGTACTGAGCCCTGAAGTACTCCACTAGTAACCCCCCTTTCTTCAGAATGTATTCCATTCACTGTTACCTTCTATGTCCTGTTGTGCAGTCAGTTTGCTACCCAGGCTACCACCCTGGGACCCACTCCCAGGCTGGCTAACTTGATTATTAATCTTTTGTGCGGGACTGTGTCAAATGCCTTGCTAAAGTCTGGGTAGGCCATATCCACAGCCCCTCCCTGGTCTATTACTTTGGTCACCCAGTCAAAGAAATCGATTAGATTCATCTGACATGACCTTCCTGCTGTGAATCCATGCTGTTTTGGGTCCTGTGCCCCACTGGCCTCTAGGTACTCAACAATTCTTTCTTTCAGAAGTGATTCCATCATTTTTCCCTACCACTGAGGTTAAACTAACAGGTCTGTAGTTTCCTGCTTCTGCCTTTCTCCCACTTTTGTGAAGGGGAATCACATCTGCCCTCCTCCAGTCCTCAGGTACCACCCCATCTTCCCATGAATTGTTAAAAAATGTGGTTAGTGGTGTCACTAGGTCCTCCTTTAGCTCTGTTAGGATTCTGGGGTGAATCCCATCAGGCCCCATTGCTTTGTCCACCTTGAGTTTTAGTAGTTCTTTCAGTACTCTTTCTTCTGTAAATGGACTGGTGTCAATCCCACTATCCAGGGTGCTTCTACTGTTTGGTTTAGGTAACTCCTCCTCTTCCTCTTTTGTGAATACTGAGCAAAAGTATTCATTCAGTATCTCTGCCTTTCACTGTCTCCTTCTGCTCACCTCCCCTCTCCTTTATTAGTCTTCACTATCCCTCCCTTAACCTTTCTATGCTCCCTAATGTACCTATAAAAGGTTTTATCCCCCTTCTTAACTGAGTTGGCCATCTTTTCCTCAGTTTGGGCCTTTGCTTTTCTGACTGCCTTCCCCACTTCTTTCTGCTTTAATTGATACAATTCCCTGTCGTGCTCCATCTGTGATTCCTTATACTTTTTGAATGCAGCCTTTTTCTCCTAGTTATTAGCCTCCCTGAGGAGTGTTAGTTATCCTAGCACTAATTATGCAAAATATTCTGCTGGGCAAAAATTTCCAATTTTGTACATCTCTACATGACCCTGAGACACTGTTTAAGTACCTTCCTAGTGTATCATCCTCAGTACCTATCAGCAATTAATACCCAGCAGTTTTATGCTGTTTTCTTGCTTCTGATAAGCTCACGCTATAACATATCTCCTGGACATATTCATCCAGCTTTAACGTCATAGTTATTTAAACCTAGACATTTAAACATTTAAAATATCACAGAATTATACTCATAGAAACAAAGAAACATAGAATTTGATGGCAGATAAGGACTGCTTGGCCCACCTAGTCTGCCCATTTTCTTACCTACCAGATAAGCTGCAAATCCTAGTTAACCAACAGCTTACTTCCTCCTACCCCCCACTAGGACTGCCTTATGTCTGTCCCATGCATTCTTGAATTCCCCCACTGTTCTTGACTCCACGACCTCCTCAGGGAGGCTGTTCCATGCATCCACAACCCTCTCCATGAAAAAAATACTTCCTCACATTACCTCTGAGCTGTCCCCCTCTATCTTCAAATTGTGCCCCCTTGTTCTTTCACACCTCTTTTTCTAAAAGATGCTTTGTTGATTCCCTTGAGGTACCTGAAAGTTTTTATCATGTCCCCTCTCTCCTTTCTTTCCTCAAGGGTATACATATTAAGCTCCTTTAGTCTTTCTTCGTACGTCTTCTGGTGCAGACCCTACACCATTTTGGTTGCCCTCCTCTGGACAGCCTCCGCTCTGTCTATGTATTTGCAGAGATGGGGTCTCCAGAACTGCACACAGTACTCCAGGTGGCGTCTCACCAACTGTCTGTACAGAGGGATAACAACTTCCTGTTTTCTACTATTGATGCCTCTCCCTATGCATCCCAGTATCCCCTCAGCCTTCCTTACTGCCTTCTCACATTGCTTGCCCACCTTTAGGTCATCTGATATAATTACCCCTGGTCCCTTTCCACTTTTACTGTTGTCAGTATCTCACCCCCCATTGTGTACTCTTCCCCTGGGTTTTTGTTTCCCAGATGCATTACCTTGCACTTCTTTGCACTGAATCTGAGCTGCCATACATTTGACCATTCCTCCAACCTTGCCAAGTCCCTTTTCATCCTTTCCACTTCATCTTGTGTATCAACCCTGTTGCAGATCTTTGTGTCATCTGCAAAGAGACATTCTTTTCCTTCCAGTTCCTCTGCAATGTCACTTATAAAGACATTAAAAGGACCGGTCCCAGTACTGAACCCTGTGGTACCCTGCTAGTAACCCTCCTTTCTTCACTGTGGACTCCATTTACTACCACCCTTTGCGTCCTGTTGTCTAGTGTCATAGTGCATCAAGGGCTACCATCCTGCTCCAGTTGCCCTATATGGGGGTCTCTCACACTTCCCTGTGTGCCACTTATATTGGTCATCTACCCAATGAGTGCCTCCTCCCTTACACCTTTTTGATACCTCCCTCTGACAGTACCAAGTACCATCCCTGAGGTAGTCAGCCACCTGTCTATATAACCCAGGCCAGGAATAAAGGCTGGTTAGTTGTGATAAGAACCCACCCTGTCCTAAAGACTTCTTTGGACTGCCACTTGCCATGTCCGGTATCCTTTCCCTAAGGGCTGCAGACACTGCAACCCTGGCATCCACCTCTTTTGTGTGTGGGTTAGGCCTCATGTGACAGAACACTCCCTGTCTTTTTTCATACCACCAGAGCCTATCTTCTACCCCTCTGTAAACTGGTCTCCATCCTGAACCTTGATATATTCCCCTAAATGGGCAACTTCAGGGTGCCGCCCCCTGAAACTGTTCCCAATCAGGTTCTAAAACACATTCAGGTTTCATGATAGGCATTTTGCAACATAACAAAGTTCCTTTAGTCTTACTGGCCTCTCCCTTGTTGATTACAGTCTTCAACTCAGAAGGCTCATGGACAGTCTTAATCTTATCTGGAGACTTCTCCTCTCATGGATCATCCTCCTCCAGGTAACAGCCAAGAAAAATCAGTAATAAGGGCAAAAGAATTTCCATCTGTGGTTCCTCCTCTGCTAGGTCCCATAGCTCCAGGTTCTCTGCTGCCTCCACAAATTCCTCAAAACAGGATTTCTCCAGCAGCACCTGGTAATGGTACTCAGCCTCCCTCGGGTGCTGGTCTGCCTCTCTGCGGCACTGGTCCACCTCCAGCAATTTTCCACTGAGCCAATTCATCAGCCTTATCAGCTCCACCTCCTGGTCTTTGGATCTGCCATGCTTCCGTGCTATCTTACCCAGGTCACCACCTCCATTTGTCCACATCCACATATCTGGCACCATGCACCACTGTCTGTTCACCCAAATAGTACCAAGGTTGGTACCACCTGACTGGAATCCCTCCAATTCCCATACGTCCAGCCAGATCCCGCCACTGCCACCATAAGTTGAAGGGTGTGGAATTTCAAGAAGAGAAACAGGTAGACAAGAAAGTCAGGTGCATGAAAAATGCTTAAAAAGCATTTTTAATTTTATTTCATCATAAAATGTTCAAAGCAAGAATAAACTAAAATAATAAAATCACAGCAATTCTTACAAACACAGTACTATTACTCCTAGTACTGCACACAGAGTGGATCAGTAGCAAGATTTCTAGGTCCAGCTTCCTCTGTGCTCTCTTTAGGGACCACACACTAGCACAGGTTCTCCAGGTTCATCTCCCAAGGCTGATATAACTCTCTGTTCACAGTGAGGAGGTTTTTATACACTTCAGGGCTGCCATTATACAGCATGTGATCCACCTGCATTATACAATTAGTTTCAGAATAGTGTCTAATGGCTTGTAACCCAGCCTACACAAAATAACTAAGGTTACTGCTAAGCCTTGGTTATCATCTACCATGTCCTGGAACCAATACTTTAATGGACGCCATACATTTGTGTTTATTCAGGAAGAAACTTTTGTCATGAATCCACTCCGGGAGTCAGGCCCTCTACTCCCACAGTGCCCAACTTGAAGTGTGATTCATGATCAGGGACACACAGGGACACCCTCCTGTTTGTTTTGGGTCCAAGCAAACTACCAGTCTTGACTCCTGGGGTCAAATATGAACCTTGTGTAGCCAGCACACCCAGGTAACAGGTCCAAATATCACACTGTCTTTGTGGAAAGCAGTCCAATACTTGACCCAGTGGGCATACAACCAACCTGGTTCACTAACTCCTGCTGACTCAACTGAGATGCTGGTATTTTCTTACCTTGTTGGATCTTTACATAGATCCTTGTTAGCATGGCTGTGTATCGTGACACTAAACATTTTAACAGTTACGTCAGGATTATCAATAGCAGTCCACCATTCACACTCAGAATGAGAAAATGTCTCAGGCAGGTTTACAGAAATCATAATTTACTAAAATTAAAAATAGAAAATAAACACAATACATAACACAGAACATACAGTGGCGTCCTCCAGGATTAAACACACTTTTAATGCATTCTGCCGTATGCTGCAGCAGACCTACAGAATAAAGAAATGTAATTTCAATGGCAATTATTCTCCTTTGTCATGCAGGAAACTGTGGCATTCACTTCATCCTGGCAGTGTCACATTTTTCTGAATGATACATGGGACTAATTACCATTGAAATTGCATTGCTTTATTCAGTAAGTCTTCTGCAGCATTCTGCAGAGAGCTGCAAAATGCTGCAGAATTGTATTTCAGCACTGGGGACATTATGGTATATACATTGAGGTTACAATCAGATAAAGAACTGGGAAATTTCAAATTAAAGTGCCCTGCAACTGATGAGCTAATTCTACCTTAGTGTTCAGTTGGCAAGGGGTTCACATTTGAATTATTAGTCTTGGCAGAAGTGGTCTCTCTTGAGCCCAGGAACAAAGTATCACTTAGAAGACCAGAACAAAAGTGTCAGTCCTTTCAGACAGCTTCACCAAAATCAAAGAGTCCAGAATGTCCCTCCCATCCTGTGATGTCACTAGGCTGCTAGCATGAGGTCACACTCAGTTTTACATATTTAATTTGTAACATGCAACTGCATAGGCAAAACAGGACAGATTGCTACTTGATTGGAATCTGTAAATACAGCAATATTTGTAATTGTAAGCTTAAAACAGTCACAGCATACCAACCACACAAATATACTGCCCACCACAAAGTAGGTTCAATAAAGTGCATATATTTTATTATTTCAACACACTGGAAAATATCAAAAGGCAGCCCAAATGGCTGTTACAATTATATGCAAAATATATTCACTTTATTGAACCTACTTTGTGGTGGATAGTATATTTGTGTGTTTGTGTGCTGTGACTGTTTTAAGCCTATTTTGGAATTGTCACAAAGCACCCAAGTGGTCCAGTGTGGCTCTGCTTTTTTCTGAGTATGTTTTGGAGAGCAATGCACAGACACCACACATACTGAAGAGGAGTTTTGAATCTCAATAACTGCAACGCAAGAAAAGGAACATTATAATATTGCAACATACTGCAGTGCTCTATGCACCAGTAAAGGCAACGAGTAATGTCAGAATCAACAAACAGAAGTTAAAGCAGTGGTATAAGTGTGAGTTAAAATAGGAGCCATTCAGAAGTTAGATTTGTCAAGAGCATTTTTTCAAACCTGAGAGAGCAAGATCCATTTGCTGAAAGGGAACATGTGGTCAAAACGAATGCTGAGGAAGAGAACCCGGAACAAGTAGAGGGGGTGACAAACTCAAATAATATCAGAAGTACTTTCTTTTCTTTTGAATGAATTGTAATAAATTACAGAAGAAACTATTGTCAGACTAAATCTATAGAGGCTTACTTGAATGTTGGAAGAGCACCGCGAGATCTGAGAATTATTAAGGACCCTTCATTTGGTCTAGATGATGAAGAGTTTGTAAACAGATGGTGTGCTAGTTCCACAGAAGCCACAGATAAATGGATGGACTTGATAGTAGAAAAGTCAAAAAAAGACTAGGAAAAGATAGATGCCATTCTAAAAGAAAAGGAATTGGACCTACAGAAACACTATGGGGACAAGAATTTTGTGAGGTTCAAAACGGAAGTTCAGAAAGAGATTCAGTTTCAAGAAACAAAGCTCTGTGCAACTAAGAAGCGTAAGTTTATCCAGGATGAAAATTACTTCTTAAAGGGGCACATTTTCAGTTGGCCAAATCAGAACAGGTTCCAAAACAAGAAATTTGGAAAACGACAATGAGTGTAATATAAACTCCATACTGAAAAATAACACACCAAGGAAAAGTGCTTTAGTGAGTGGGGCAAGTGAAGCCATGGAACAAATGGTACCAGCACAATGGAAATGAGTGATTCTGAAAACTCTGGGGGTTTTTTAGAACGAAGAGCAGAGAAGACGCTGAGAAGAGGGAACTGTAAAGGCCGATACCAGGCAATTGGAATTGAACAAGAAAAGGGAGAAGAAACAGTGGAAAAACAGGGGAACGGGCCCAGAAGAGATGGTACCAGAACTGATTCAAGTAACAGAGGAAGGGACACAAAAGAACAATATTATTTATCTGTCTAGTTATAATTTAATAGACAGTGAAGTAAGTGTGATTACTAAAGGTCTCTCTTTTATTCCTGCCATTGATATTAATTTTTTTGAAACCCATATATGCATTAATAGACTGTGTAGATCTTTTAGTTTAAAGTGTTTTTATTATAAAAATTAAGAAATTAGTTCAGATGTGAATTTAGAAGAGCCTATAGATTATGAAATTGCTGTTCTAACACAGGAGGTTTTGTCAGTATTAGAGGAATTTGAGATGAATGGAGGGGGTAATGAATATATTCGGTCTGCTCTAGGTATGGAGAATGCACCACAGGGTGCAAGTAAAAGTATTGAAAATATAAGAAGGAAGCCAAGTACCATTTGTCCTGTACAACTGATGGCAGTGACAATTTTTCAAAGGTTATGTGAAAGGGACCTGGAAAATGTGAGGGGGAGGATTATGTACTGAAATACAATAATGTGACTAGTCTAGAGAGAGAGGCTATTAAAACACTGAGAGAAAATGGGAATATTGTAATAAAGCCAGCTGACAAAGGTGGAAGTGTAGTCATGCAGAATTCCAGGGACTACATAAAGGAAGTAAAGAGGCAATTAAGTAATAAAGAACATTATTTACATATAACAGCAGAAAAAAATTAGTATGTTTAAGAAACAAATTGATTGGTTTCTTAGCTGGTCTGTTAGTGAGGGGTTGATAAACGAGAAAGAGAAAGATTACCTAACTGTGGATCACCCTCTGAAAGCTCAATTTTACACTTTACTGAAAGTACATACAGTAAGTCCCTAGAAAATCCACCAGGACAGCCAATAATACCCAGTGTAGGAGCAGTTACAGAGCCCCACTCATGTATGGTAGATGACCACATTAAAGAATCTGTAGCCACTCTGCCAGTGTATCTAAAAGATACAGGTGATGTTTTGAGAATTTTGAATGAAGTGAATATGGATAAAGGCAGTATACTAGTGACTCTGGATGTAGAGTCACTGTATACTAACATACTTCATAGTGAAGGACTTAGAGCTCTAAGGTACTATTTGAATAAGAGAGGACTTGACTCCAGACCTGACATAGAATTCCTTGTGGAACTGGCAAGTGTGACATTGGAAGGAAACTATTTTATGTTCTAGAATGAAATATACCAACAGTAAGCTTTGCCCCCAGTTACGCAAATTTGTTTCTTTTTTTTTGGGAGGAAAGTACAATATGGAATAGACATGCAAATCCATTTTTTTCAAAAATCCAACTTTGGAAACATTTTATTGATGATGTTCTCCTCATGTGGTGGGGTAATGCTAATGAACTGCAAGATTTTGTCTCCTTCCTTCATAGCACAAACACTAATTTGAAGTTTACATATGAAGTAAGTGATAAGGAAGTTTCATTTTTAGGTTTAAAAATCAAGATAGAAGAAGAAGGAAAAGTAGAGACACTACTACAGTATATAGAAAGGTGACTAATAGGAACACGATCTTGTTGGCAAGTAGTTGCCATCCCCTCCACATGAGGGAGAACATCCCGAAAAGTCAGTATTTTAGAATTAAAAGGAACTGTAGCAGTGAGCTAGAGTTGGAGAAAGAAACTGACATTCAAGAAAAATGGTTTCAAGTGGGATACTCGAAAGAGACCCTGAATAAAGCAAAACAGTCATGTGATACAGTGAATAGAAGTGAACTTCTCATAGAAAAGAAACTAAAAAATTAATTCTGATTGCTTGAATTTTGTTACAACATACAGTACAAGGTCTTGGCAGGTTAAGAATATTGTAGGCAAACACTGGGATGTGCTGGCAGCAGATACCAGATTAAGGGAATTTGAAGGATATGTTTGTTAGCTCCTCCCAGAATCCAGAGCAGCTGAGAAACTAGTTTCCTCAGCCCCCACGAGAGTGCAAGAAATGTGGCAACTGCATTTTATGTAAAGAAATATATGAATGCAATATGTTTAGAAATCCAGAGAATGGTAAAATGCATGACATAGATCCCTTAATCAACTGAATGCCACATATGTGATTTATACAGTATGTCCACGTGCACTTGTGGTGCACACTATATATTGGAAAGTCCAAAAGAAAGTGGAAGGAGAGGATAGGAGAACATTGGAGAGAAGTAAAGAATGGAAATTTAGAAAATGCATGGGCAGTACATACTGTATGCTACATGCTTCCAGTAGGCAAGAACATGTGTCCACATTTATTGGTTTGGAACATGTAAAGCTAGGTCCTAGAGGGGGCAATATGGATGAGCAAAGAGAAAATTATTGGATCTTCACCACAGATGCTTACATGGGTCATGGGTTGAATGACCACATAGAACTTTGCCTTTTTTGAAAAATAGAAGATAATCCATTTATGTTTGTTGTTCTTTCTCTATAGGCATTACATGAGAAGTCTCCTAAGCCTGTGAGGGATCTAGAGTGCACATGAAGTGATATTTTTCCTCTCCTCCTCTCCTTTGGTGCAGTTGTATACTTTTAGTATGTGGACTGTTTTCTAATTGGACTCTGAGTATTTTTCTATGTGTAAATGTGCTGGTCTCCAGTACATAAGTTTATGCAATCTGTAAAGGTCAATTAATACAAGCATGATTAAAACCTATGTAGTGTACAAAATGTAAATGGGGTATGGACCCTCAAGAGTCATTAGTTTCAGCTTCTTTCTTCTTTTTCTTCCCCCTTGTTGCATCTCCCTTTTCCGATATTCTCTCCCCCCACCCCCCTTCACTTTCTTTTCAAACATTCCTTTTCAAAAGCAGCTGTATAGTATGGAACCCATTGACCAAGGGTTTGCTTTGTTATTTTTTATTCCTTTATTAATTAGCTTGATTGTTGAAATGCTGTCTTTCTCACTAGAATTTTTAACAATGCTAAATTTGTCCCAAGTATGCTTTTTGCATAAACTTGTGTAAAATGTTTATCGTCTAAGGAAAAGATTATTCTATTGAACTTAATACATACTAGGACAATAGGGACATAAGTTGTGAAATGTTGTATACATAAATTAATTTATGAAAAAAGTTTTTTTTACCTATTAAATATAACAGCTATATGTGAGCAATTTTAAATTGGTAATGTTACACACACACTGTGGTCACTAATGAGGTTTTATTAATACATATTGGACATTAATGCACTATATTACTTTAAGATGCTGTCATGTGATCATGGCAGTTAGGCCAGTATAAAAAAGGTGTGCACACTTATCAATTTTATCTTCGTAAAAGCCAATGACTTGGTGAAATGTTAGAGGTTATCTGTGGGCTCTTGTAATAGCCATGTGGGCTGCATTTTGATTTGTTCCAGTGTGGTGAGATAAAATATATGCACTTTATTGAACCTACTTTGTGGTGGACAGTATATTTGTGTGGTTGGAGTGCTGTGACTGTTTTAAGCCTATGTTGGAATTGTCACAAAGTTCCCAAGTGGTCTAGTGTGGCTCTGCTTTTTTCTGATTTTTAATTATAACAAGACAGGCTGTCTTCATCAGAGTATGGTTTTATGGCAGGTTACAATATTCCTTTGATCTTCCAAAGAAACATCCTGGAAACACTTCTCATATTAGGCTGAATTTTCACAGAGGTCTATCAGAAATGGCTTCCTTCTTGGAACGCTGTAAAATGTAATATTTTACAACTGGTTGCCTAGGTTCAAAGCAGTGGCTTGTTGTAACCTGGTTTTTATAACAGTCTCAGGAAGTTTAACAGATAAGTGGTAGATTTTCTACAAGCCAGCTGTGCCCTTTAGGTCAGCAAGAGGGCAGAACATTTTTTCCTTTTTAAAGCAAATCCAGTGTCCCAAGATGCCTTGTGCTGATTGTCATGTTTCACAAGCAAAAATATAATACAAATAATAACAAGCAGATGGCTAGTGCCACACCCCTCCCTCCTAGATTGAATTTGGGGGACTCTATTCCAAGGCATGGGATGACTTTCCCAAATTCAGTTCACTGCTCTAACTGGCATGATAGACCATCTGTCTCTGTGTTTGCCAATCCAGCCCTATGGATAATAGTCATATTGTATCCCTGTAAGGTAAAGCTTCATCTTAGAAGCCTATCAGGGGGTTATGATCTGTCTATACCTCAAAGTGCCCCCCGTATAGGTATGGCTCTAATTTCTTCAGTGCCTACACCAGTGCTAGGCACTCCTGCTCCACTGTAGAATAAGCCTGTTCCCTGGGAAGTAATTTCTTACTGAGGTACACTATTGGGTGATCTTTCCCTTGGTTAGAAGTCTGGCTAAGTACTGAGCCAATACCCACATCTGAGGCATCTGTCTGGACTACAAATAGCTTGCTGTAGTCTGGACTGGCCAACACAGGAGCACCGCACATTGTCTCCTTTAGCTGTGTAAAGGCTCATTCACAGGCTGGTTCCAAGTTTACCCTTTTAGGCATTCTTTTCTTTAGCAAGTCAGATGGGGGGGCTGCCAGGGCACTATAGTTTGGTACAAACTTTCGATAGTACCCAGCAGTCCCTAGAAAATGCAAAATCTGCTTCTGTGTTTCAGGTCTGGGCCACACCTCTATTGCCTCAACCTTGGCTTGATTAGGAAGGAGCTATACCTGCCCTACTACATGTCCTAGGTATGCCAACTCCATCATGGCCACCTGGCACTTTTCAGCCTTGACAGTGAGCCTGGCCCTCCTTATCCTGCCCCACACTTCCTTAAGGTGGGTCAGGTGTTCCTTCCAATTGGCACTGAAGATGGCAATATTATCCAGGTATGCTACTGCATACTCTTCAGTACCATGTAACACCTGGTTCACCAACCTTTGGAAGGTGGCAGGGGCATTCTTCATTCTGAAAGCCTTTGCCTTGAACTCAGATAACCCTATCAGAGTGATGAAGGCTGACCTCTCCCTAGCTCTGGCAGTTAACTCCACCTGCCAATACCCTTTTGTTAGGTCAATGGTGGTAAGGTAGGTTGCACCTCCCAGCTTGTCAAGTAGTTCTTCTTTCACTGGCATTGGGTGGGTGTCTGACTTTGTGACTGTCCTGACTCCACAACAGTCCACACAAAAAATGAGTAGAGCCATCCGGCTTTGGAATGAAGACTACGGGTGAGGCCCAGCGGCTATGGGATTTCTGGATTGCCCCTAAATCCAGCATTTCCTCCACCTTCCTCCAAATGTCTTTTAGGATGGCCTCAGACACTTGGTATGCCATCTGCTGTATGGGCGCTTGCATCCTTGTGTCTACATTGTGTGTCGCTAAGGGGGTTAGTCCAGGCTTGGCACTAAACAAAGGGGCAAAGTCTGCTAAAACCTCCCTTACTTCCTGGGTCTGTTCTGGGGTCAACTGGGGCGATAGTTTGATTACCTCCACAGAGGACTCCTGCTTGCTTTCCTCAAGCAAATCCAGAAGGGGGGGTCTTCCTTGTCCATCCCCTACCCAGGACTACACACTGCAAGTACCATGCCAGCCCTATTTGCAAATGGCTTCATCATGTTGACATGGTATACTCTATGGGTATGTCTCTTGTCAGGCAGTTCTACAATGTAATTTATATCATTTATCTGTCTGACTACCTTGTATGGTCCTGCCCACTCGGCCTGCAGCTTATCCATCTGGACCAGGATTAGGACCATGACTTCCTGACCCACAGTGTACAAGCGAGCTCTGGCTCTGTGGTTGTACCATACCTTTTGCTTCTGCTGGGCAGCTGCCAGGCTGCTCTGGCCTGTTCCCATAAGCTCCTTCAGTTTTTCCCTAAACTTAAGGACATAATCCACTATGGGAGTTCCCTGGGTGGCATGCTTGCCTTCCCAGTCCTGCCAGATCAAGTCTAGGGGCTTACGCACCCTATGTCCATATAACAGCTTGAAGTGGGAGAACCCTGTCGACTTTTGGAGCAACTTGCTGTATGCAAACAACAGGTGGGGAAGGTATTTCTAACAAATCCATCCCATTCTGTTCAACAAATGCTTGAAGCATCAATTTGAGGGAACCATTAAACCTTTCCACAAGTCCATTGGCTTGTGGGTGATAAGGTGTCGTACGTCTCTTCACCACCCTACACTTCTCCCACATACACGTTATCAGGTCCAACATGAAGGTACCCCCTTGATCAGTGATAACCTCCTGCAGACACTTGACATGGGAGAAAATCCCTAGCAAGGCATCTGCCACTTTTTCTGCCCTCAGTGAAGATAGGGTGACTGCATCTGGGTACCGGGTGGCATAATCCACCACCATCAGGATAAACCTCTTTCCAGAAGAGCTTGGGATACTCAAAGGTCCCACAATATCCATTCCTACCTTCTGGAATGACTCCTCCAGTAGAGGCAAGGGAGTTAGGGCAGCTTTGCTTTTACTGCCTGCTTTCCCTATTTCTTGTCACCGGTGACAAGATCTGTAATATTCCTTCACCTGCTGGGTGAAGTTGGGCCAATAGAAATTCTGGGCCAGTCGCTGCATAGTGTTCATGATTCCCAGATGTCCAGACATGGGAATACCATGAGCAATCTTGAGCAACCACTCACTGTACCCCTGGGGAACAACAAGCTGCCTGCCCATCACTCCTCTCTCCCTCCTTCTGTCCTGACATCCTGTGTATACAACAGTCCATTGTCCCAATACACTCTATGTCTCATGTCATCTCCCTGTGTCCCACCAGATTCTGCACAAGCCCTCAGCCTCTCTAAACTAGGATCAGTCTTCTGAGCAGCTGCAAAATCCACACATTTTCCCAAGGCATGGGACATGTCCCTTTCAGTCTCTAAACTGGGGTCCATAGCTCTAGCATCACAGCATTCAGGGTCACTGCCATCCCTAACCCTCTGACCAACGGCTACCCCTCCCTCTTCAGAGTACCCTTCTGTAGCTGTTTTGTGAACTACTGCCTGGGAAAGTTCTACCTCCCCTTCACCAGTCCCCATTTCAGGAGACACATACTGGAGAACCAGCCTCCCAGCATTTTCCACAGGGGCTTCTATGGGGTTCAGGGAACTACAATCAGCCTTGCCATCTGACTGTGGGTAACCACACACACACCACCCCCTCTTGTAGATTATTCCCTATAATCACATCCAGGACAAGATTATCTGCCACAGCCACTTTCTTCACCCTCTCTCCTGTCTCACCCCAGTCCAGGAGAACACTTGCTAGGTGCAGCATGTTTTCCTCCCCAGTAAATCCTCTTACAGTTATGAACTGATCAGGTATAAGCTGTTCAGGCTCAACCAGATCCCCTTTTACTAAAATAAGAGACACACCCATGTCCCTTAAACCATGGGTCTGCACCCCATTCACAGTACCTGGGTGTATGTGCTCCCTCATGTTTACTGGCATGCTTTCAGGGATACACAACAAAAGACACCTCTTTTCCAGCACCTCTTTACCCACTCTGTGCCTTTTTAGGACACTGTCTAGCAAAACACCCATGTTGTTTGCAAAACCAACAATCATCATTTCTTTTATCAGGCAAATCTTTTCTTTGTACCTTGGGCCTGCCCTCTTTCTGGGTAGACAGTGGGGGTTTACCTGCCCTGAAGGTGCACTTTTTCCTTCTTGTGCTGCCGCACCCACTTCACTCCCTTTCAGAGCAGGCCTGTTCATGGCATATCAGTCCGAGAGCTCGTCAGCCTCCTGCACTGTTTGTGAATCTCAGTCCTCCAGCCAGGGTTTCAGCTCTGCTGGTCAAGCCCAAAAGAATTGCTCCAAAAGTACCACATCCTCTATTTTCTCTATAGAGTCTGCTTTGACCCCCTCCCACCAACATTTCAAAAACTGACATTGCTTTGTGGCTAGTTCCTCATAGCTGATGGCAGGGCTTCTCCTGGGCTTACATACTTAACCCTGTAGGCTTCTGGAGTTAACTCATACTTTTTAAGCAAGGCAGCTTCAAGTTTCTCATAATCGCTATTGTCCTGATTGTCCATTTGACCCAATGCATCACGAGCTTCACCAGTAAGTAGTGGGGATAGCTGGAAGCTCCAGGACTCCCTGGGTATTTTAACATGAATACAGATCTTTTCAAACAAATTCAAGAAAGTATCCATATCCTCCCCTCTTTAAATTCAGCTATTAATTTAGAATTTAACTTGTACCCCAGCCCTGGAGGTCCAGGTTCACCTCGGCCACTTACCTCCTCTTACGCTGGTCTTTGGAGTTTTAGTTTTGCAAGTTCAAATTCTCTCTGGCATTGGTTTTCTTTTTCCTGCATCTCCAGCTCCATCTGAAACTTCCTCTGCTCAAATTCTAGCTCCATTCACCTTAACTCTATCAGTAGCCTGAAACCTTCTGGCTCCAGCATTGTGGTGACCCTCCCCTGGTGCTATGGCTCTCAGTCCTCACTGGTCTTGCTGCCCTCCTTCCTGGGACTGGACACTGTGATAGACTCTGGCACAACCACATCTAGGGTCTGGTCCCCTTCAGTTACCAACTGTGACCTGAGGCCCTGGACAGTCGCTTGTGCATCGGCTGCCACAAGAACCTCCACAAGTTGCTGTTTGTTTCACCTCTCACTCTGGATTCCTCTTTCCTAACACAACTGCCTCAGGTATACCACAGTGTAGTCATTGTAGGTGGAAGCCATCTTCTTCCCTAATCTATGGCTACACTAACTTGCAGTCAAAGAAAGAAATACAAACAGGTAGGGAACTTTAGACTTTAACCAAAATTATATATATATTTTTTAAAAGCAAACCTGCCTTGTTTGTGTGTGAAGTGTTACAGTTATCAATCTGACACACTGGACTGTTAACGCCTGTGCCACCAAATAATTGCACAGTATGCAAACAAAGCTTTCAGATCCCAGCGTTGTGCACCAAATCTGACACAAATCCACTCTGGGGGTCAGGCCCTTTGCTCCCACAGTGCCTAATCTTGAAGTGCAATTCATGATAAGGGGACAATCAGGGACATCCTCCTGTTTGTTTTTGGTCCAAGCAAACTACCAGTCCTGAGTCCAGGGGTGAAATATAAACCCTTTGTAGCTAGCACACACAGGTAACAGTTTCAAATATCACACTTTCTATGTGGAAAGCAGTACAATACTTGACCCAGCGGGCATACTACCAACCTGGTTCACAACCCCCTGCTGACTCAACTGATACACTGGTACTTTCTTACCTTGCTGGATCTTTACACAGATCCTTGTTAGCATGGCTGCATATGGTAATACAGTAAGCACTTTAGCAGTTATGTCAGGATTATCAATACTGTTCCACCATTCACACTCAGAATGAGAAAATGTCTCAAGCAGGTTTATGGAAAACAAAATTTACTAAAATTAAAAATAGTAAATAAATACAGTACATAAAACAGAACATATATACGTTAAGGTTACAATCATAGAACGAAATGGAAAATTTCAAATTAAAGCTCCTTGCAACTGATTAGCTAATTCTACCTTAGTGTTCAGTTGGCAAGGGGTTCACACTTGAATTACCAGTCTTGGTAGAAATGGTCTCTTTTGAGTACAGGAAAAATGTGTCCTTTACATAGATACATAGATACATACACAATGTCAGCAGATAAGGGCCTTTGGTCCACTCAGTCTGACCCTTTGAGCTTGTAAGTTCACTTCATGTTTTTCTAGAAGTCTGTTGCCACTTACCCCTGAAGTCTGTTGCCTCTTAGACTTAGAAGTCCAGAACAAAAATGTTAGTCCTTTCAGCCAGTTTCACCAATATTAAAGAGACCAGAATGTCCCTCCAATCCTGTGATGTCACTCGGCTGCTAGCGTGAGGTCACACTCAGTTATACATACTTAATTTGTAACATGCAACTGCATAGGCAAAACAGGTCAGATTACTACTTGATTGGAATCTGCAAATACAGCAATATTTTTAATTATAACATAACAGGCTGTCTTCATCAAAGTATGGTTTTATGGCAGGTTACAATATCCCTTTGATCTTCCAGAAAAACATCCTGGAAACACTTCTAATATTAGGCTGAATTTTCACAGAAGTATATCAGAAATGGCTTCCTTCTTGGTACTCCATAAAATGTAATATTTCATGACCAGTTGCCTAGGTTCAAAGCAGTGGCTTGTTATGACCTGGTTTTTATAACAGTCTCAGGAAGTTTAGCAAATAAGTGTTAGATTTTCTACAAGCCAGCTTTGCCTTTTATGTCAGTAAGAGGGCAGCACATTTTTTCTTATTAAAACAAACCCAGTGTCCCATGATGCCTTGTGCTGACTGCCATGTTTTACAAGCAGAAATTCAAAAAAATAATCTATTTATAGCAAAAATATAACACAAGTAATAACAGGCAGATGGATAGTGCCACACCATTATTTCATTTCATTTCATTTTTATTGGTTATACTGGAAAGACATGTCAGCATTGCTGCCCATTTATACAAGTGTTCAGTTACATACAACAATCGTGAGACGTGACATATGCTAAAACATTTACCTAACATCAAGGGTTAATATAATGTTACATAAAATCAGGATAATATAGACTAAAGGGAAAACCATGAACTAGCCTTGGTGAGTTAACAAATACAAGGTGACATTAAGCATTCAGTGAGGGTTTAACAATCATATAATATAACAGTGGGAAACAAAAAAAATTAGTGCAATCTAAAAACTAGCCTAGGTGGATTAACCATACTACAAGTGCTAGAAAGAGAAGATAAGTGCCAGAGGTGGACAACCAGAGAGTGAGGCGAAAAGAGTGCAGAAGGGGAGCCAGATTAGGGCTATAAGCAGGTGAAGGTGGGAGAGAAATGTTTCCTGATATTGTGTTTGAAGGCATTTGTGGAGGACAGAGTTTTAGTTCTGGAGTGAGAGAGTTAAAGAGCTTGGGTCCCATAAAAGAGAATGTTTTCTGGCCTTGAGTGGTTCGGCAGAAAGGAATAGTGAAAGAGAGAGTAGAGGACAGTCTAGTGGTCTTGGTGGTGGCTGCTAACTGGAAGAGAGAGGTGAGGCAATCAGGGAGCAGTCCACGGGAGAGTTTGAAGAAGAAGGTGGCCATCTTGCAGTTGAGGTGGACCTCAAGGGAGGGCCGGCTGGTGAGCTTATAAAAGTCACAGTGGTGTGTGAGTTTAGGGAGACCAGAGGCAAAGCAGATAGCATTGTGGAAGGAGCTTCGAAGTCTGGGGGAGGGAGACAAGTGAACCACAGTCAAAGACAGGAAGGAAGAAGTTGGAAACTAAGAGGGATTTGGGATTGTCCCTTATTAAGAAAACTCCTCCCCTTTTATATATCGAGCTAGAGATGCTTTGGGTATAAATATAGCCCCCTAGTTGCCACTGTTCCTCTATAGAAAAAGCTCAGTCTTGATGTGTAACCAGCAGGTACTTAGTGAGGTAAACACCAAGATAGAGCAGTTGATAGGGAGAAGGGCAGGGGTAAATGGAGAAAAAGACAAAGGCAGGAAGGACAGGGATGAGGCAAAAAGAAATAAAGCCATAAAAAATGGAGGGTAATGAGTACCAATGCCCGTAGTCTAGGTAAAAAGCTCCCCAAAATGGTAGCCTTGATGGAAGAGGGATGCCTGAATATTGTGGCAGTCACAGAAACATGGGACACAGAGAACCGTGACTGGGATGTCAGCATACCAGGGTACACAATCTACAGGAGGGACAGGGAGGGAAGAAGAGGAGGAGGAGGAGGAGGAGTAGCTCTCTATGTAAGGGAAGGGATCAAAGCAACAGAACTAAAGGGTAAACAGGGAGGAGAGGAGAGGAGGCACTGTGGGTCACCCTGAAAACTGGAAATGACACCACAATCTGCACAGGGGTTGTATACAGACCCCTGTCTCAGGGGGAGGAAATGAACAAGGAATTGATAGAATGCATCCTTGGGATGGCAGAGAAAGGGGAGATATTGCTGATGGGGGACCTGAATATGCCAATTGTTAACTGGAGCATCTTTACTGCAGCCACATCCAAGAGCAGGGCCATTCTCGATGCCCTATAGGGGGCATGCCTCAGACAGCTAGTTTTGGAAACCACTTGGGAGGGAGCAATCTTAGACCTGGTACTCTCAAATGGGAATGGAGAGAGGATCTCCGATCTTGAAATGGGTAGCCATCTTGGAACAAGTGACCACCAAACAGTGTGGTTCATGATAAACTTAGCTGTAGAGTCAAGCCATTCAAAAGTGAAGGTACTGGACTTCAGGAGGGCTGATTTTGTCAAAATAGGAGAGTGCCTCAGAAAAGCACTAGTAAACAGGCAAGAAGGTGGGGTTGAGCAACAATGGGGAAACATCAAAACTGCCATCACAGAGGCAACAAGCCTTTGTGTGAAGCAAATAAACAAATCAAAAAGAAAGAAAAAATCACTATGGTTCTCAAAAGAAGTGGCGGGGAAAGTAAGGATGAAAAAGATAGCATTCAGAAAGTATAAGGAAACACAGAAGGAGCAGGACAGAGAACTGTACCAGTTAAAGTAGAAGGAAGCAGGGAAAGCAGTCAGAATAGCAAAGGCCCAAACTGAGGAAAAGATAGCCATCTCGGTTAAGAAGGGGCATAAAACCTTTTATAGGTACATGAGGGAGCAAAGAAAGACTAAGGCAGGGATACTGAGGCTGAATAAAAAGGAAGGTGGTTGGGCAGAGAGCGACAATAAAAAAGCAGGGATATTGAACGAATGCTTCTGCTCAGTATTCACAATGGAAAAGCAGGGGGAGATACCTAATCCAGTCAATAGAAGCACTCTGGAAAGGGGAGTTGATATTACTCCTTTCACAGAAGAAAAAGTTCTGAAAGAACTCTTAAAACTGAAGGTGGATAAAGCAATGGAGCCTGATGGGATTCACCCCAGAATTCTAAAAGAACTAATGGAAGAACTAGTAACACCACTGACTACCCTTTTTAATAAATCATGAGAGGATGGTATGGTACCTGAGGACTGGAGGGAGGATGCGATTCCCCTTCACAAAAGTGGGAGCAAGACAGAGGCAGGAAACTACAGACCTGTCAGTTTGACCTCAGTTGTAGGGAAAATGATGGAATCACTTCTGAAGGAAAGAATTGTTGACTACCTAGAGACCAGTGGGGCACAGGACCCAAGGCAGCATGGATTCACAGCAAGAAGGTCATGTCAGACAAATCTAATTGATTTCTTTGACTGGGTGACCAAAGCAGTAGACCAGGGAGGGGCTGTGGACATGGCCTACCTAGACTTTAGCAAAGCATTTGACACAGCCCTGCACAAGAGATTAATAAACAAATTAGATAGCCTGGGAGTGGTTCCCAGAATGGTAGCCCCCACCACTACCTGAGGAAGGCTGTTCCATGCATCCACCACCCTTTTGGTAAAGAAACACTTGCATGTGTTACCTCTGAATTTGCCCCCCTCCAGCTTCATGTTGTGCTCCCTAGTTCTTGTGTGCTTTCTGGCTTAGAACAATTCCTGAACCTGACATTGTTTATTCCATTTAGGAACTAGTAGGTCTCAATCCTGTCTCCCTTCCCCATCCACTGCTCCAGGGAGTACATGTTCAGATTTTGCAGATGCTCTTCATAGTTTTTGTTCTGTAGACTGTGTACCATTTTTGTAGCTCTCCTTTACACTGTCTCCAGTCTGTTGATGTCTTTTTTAGGTGTGGTCTCCAGAACTGTAGGCTGTACTCCAGGTGTTGCCTCACCAGAGATCTATAGAGTGGCAGGATGACCTCCTTTTTTCTGCTGGAGATCCCCCTGCCTATACAGCCCAATATACAATTTGCCCATAGTGCTGCTTTCTCTTGCTGTCAGGACATCTTTAGGTCATCTGTTATAATTATTCCCAGATCCCTTTCCTGTTTGGAAGATTCTAGTTGTACTCCTCCCAGGTAGTAGTCCTCTCCTGGGTTGGCCCTTCCTAGGTGCATGACTAAAACTTTAGTTGCCATGTTTCTGACTACATCTCCAGGGCCTTAAGGTAGGCCTTCATTTTTTCTACCCCACCTGGAGTATCTACCCTATTGCTTATTTTTCTGTTGTCTGCAAATAAGCTCACCTTCCCCTCTGGTCCCTCAGTTATGTCACTAACAAAAATATTGAATAGGATCAGACTGAGTACTGATCCTTGTGGCACTCCACTATCTACTCCTCTTTCTTCTGAAAGTGAGCTGTTTACAATTACCCTCTGTGTCCTTCCAGTAAGCCAGTTCCTTACCCATTTCACTACTTGCTGTCCTACTCCCATTCTGTCCAGTTTGTTGAGTAGCCTTCTGTGTGGGACCGTGTCAAAGGCTTTGCTGAAATCAAGGTATACTATGTCTACTGCTCCTCCCTGGCCTATTATTTTAGTCACTCAGTTAAAGAAGTCTGTCAGGTTGGTTTGGCATGACCTTCCTGTTGTAAAGCCATACTGTTTTGTGTCTAAGTTCTTGTTTTCTTCTAGAAAGGATATAATCCACTCCTTGAGCAGGGTTTCTATTATTTTGCCCACAATTGAGGTTATGCTTACTGGTCTATAGTTATTTGTACTTTCATTGTTTCCGTTTTTGTGCAGAGGAATAACTGTTGCTTTCTTCCAGTCTTGGGAAACCTCCCCCAGCTTGAATGATAGGTTGAAAAGAGCAGCCAAGTGCGCTGCCAGCTCGTCTCTTAGTAATCTAGGGTGAATTTCATCTGGTCCCATGGCCTTGTTTGTATTACATTTCTTTAGTTCTTTTAGGACCCTTTCTTTTGTAAAGTACCCGAGTGTATTCTCACTCCTTCCTTCTTGTGTGTTGCATTGCTGGGTCCACACCCTTCTTCCTCCTTGGTGAATACAGAGCAGAAGTAACTATTAAGGATTTCAGCCTTGTCCTTGTCATTTTCTATGATCTCCCCACCCACCCTTGTGAGTCTAACAATACCTCTTAATGTCTTTCTCTTCTCACTGACATATCTATAGATTGTCTTGTCACCCTTCTTGACCTCCTTCATTATTCTCGCCTCAGTTTCTGCCTTTGCTGTTCTGATCACTTTGTTTTCATTCTTCTGTGTCTCCTTGTATTCTTCTTCTCTGTCCTTGTTGGATCCAGTTTGTTTGTATTTCCTGAAAGACATTCTTTTCTCCTTGACCTTAGTGGCTACTTCTTTAGAAAACCAGAGTGGTTTTCTTTTCTTTTTAGCTTTGCTCACCCTTCTTATGCAATGGTTTGCAGTATTTAATATTGCCCTTTTGAGCTGTATCCAGTAGTCTTCAACATCTATCCCCCGCATAATGTTAGCCAGACTCAGCTTAAGACTTTGCTGCATTTTTGTGAAGTCTGCTTGTCTAAAGTACATGACTTTTGTTTTGGAGTGCTTTGTGTCTGTTTTTGTCTTGACCTGGAACCACACCATACACTGGTTACTGGTCCCCAGGTGGTTCTCAACCTCTACCTGTGTGATATTGTCCCCGTTTGTTAGTAGCAAGTCAAAGACCACTTCCTCCCTTGTTTTGTCCTTTACAAGCTGTTTGAGGCCCTATACGTGCACGGCCTCTAGAAAGTCCTTGCTTCAGGTTGAACTCGCTGTATGTGTATCCCAGTTTATGTCAGGTAACTTGAAGTCATCCAGTACAATCACCTCCCCTTTGTCATTCATTTTGTGTATGCTTTCCAACATTTCCTTGTCCCCCTCCACACTTGTTTCTGGGGGCCAGTAGAACACTCCTATCCGAGTTGCTGCTCCATTGTTTGCCTCTAGAGTGACCCAAAGTGACTCTATTTCGGTATTGTCATTTTGAGTCACAGTAGCTTTTATTCCCTCTCTTACATACATAGCTACACTCCCCCCGTTTCTACCAGTTCTGTCTTTCTGAAATAGACAGTATCCTGGTAAAGTTGTGTCCCAGCCATGGTGATTGTTGAACCATGTTTCTGTGATGGCGACCCAGTAAAGATCAGCTTCGGCAATGATGGCGGTGAGTTCTGCTAATTTATTTGTCAGACTCCTTGAGTTTGTGAACATAGCTTTCCATGCGTGGTCACCTTGACCTCATCTAATAGGTTGATTTCTTCCTTTGCATTTGAACCCTTGATTTGTTTATATTTTGGGGGAGAGGTAGCAGATTGATACACTGCTACTGCCACTCCCCAGTGTTTGGTTTAAACGGTTTATGGCTACAACCAGTTTCTGATCAAGAGCCTGCACACCTTCCCGAGTGAGGTGCAGACCACTCAATTTGAAAAGCTCTCTGTCTCAGAAGTTGCACCAGCTTCCTATGAAGAGGTGCCCCTTTTCATGGCACCAGCTCTGGAGCCAGTTGTTCAGCTCATCAATTTGCTCTTTCTGTAACTTATCCATAGTGCCTCCTTTCCCCCATACTTGGAGGACCTCAGTGAAGGCAATGTTTGAGAAGTGGCAGGACAATTTGGCACCTAGGCAAGAGAGGTGATGCTTTGTCTCTTTGACTGTCTGATTTGCCAGATCGTTAGCACCTATGTGGATGAAAACACCAGCGCATTTACCTTCTCTTTATTAACCTACATATGTGGTCGGTGTCCCTTTTTGCAGAAGTACGGGGTAGACATTTAACTATGGCCTCCATCTCCAGAGCCTGCTGTATGTATGATTCTACTCCTCGAATCATAGAATCACCTACAATCAGAACTTTGCATAGCTTCTTATTAATAGATGCCTTGCAGGATATAACAGGAAGCAACAGATGGCAGTGGCAATGGGATTTCTTAGGTGTTAATGGAGGATAGAAATGGCCCTCATGATTGTCTGCATTCAGAGTCAGACAAGGATAAATGTCAGACCCCCCAGGATGGGTGGGTGGGATTATTTCAAACCACTGGCACGATGCCGACAGCGCCTGAGTGCAAAACAATCAGTCACAGGCTCACTGCTCTGGCTGTGGTCTGTACTTGTGTAGCATGGGGTGCCTCAGGCAGATCCTGTCTGGGGGTGGCTGGATGGTCTCTGGCCCTCTCGTCCATTCACTGTGTGGGACTGCTACCTGGAGTGAGACAAAAGAGGAGCCATGTCAGAGAAGGTGGGGTGCGAATCTGTTCCAAAGTACAGGAGGAGAGCGGGTTCCTTCTGGTAGAGGGAGGGTGTGGTGAGAGGTGCAGGAACATGCTACAGTGAGCAGAAAGATGGCGACTGTGGCAACCTTGAACTGCTCCTCCCTGCTGTCCTACTGAGTGACTTTCCTGCTTACTAACAGCAAACTCTATGGCAAGCTTCAAGAGTGTTTGGAGGCTCACCGGCTTTCTGTGTACCAAGATACCCCTATAGCAGGTATGTGCATTTCAACAGCCTATATTCAACATGTACTATACAGGCAGCATATAGATTTCTTTTCACTACTGAATCAGGCTGTCTGCACTTTACAAATGTCATCCTGCAGGCTTATCCTTTTATTTCTACATTTGTTACATTTCATTCCTTCTGTATCAGCCTCGAGGCACATTATACCTTTTTGTACCTTCCGATTATGCCTCCTATACAACTGATCACAGGTTCAGTGTCCCTGACCTTTACATGTAAGCTCCAGTCCAGAATGCAATCCTTTGCCCGTGGAATACATTGTCTTACACCTACTCTAAGGCAGCACTCTTTGTTACTTCTTTGCCTCCCATTTCTTTTTTTTTTCAAATTTAGTATGCTTTATTGATGTTTTCAACTTTTAAAACAAACAGCATAGAAAAGCGATGTACAGGTAGCCAGTCTAGTAAATTTGGAACAGTCCGATGTGTTCCCATATCTATAATGATTAGTACAAACAAGACATTCTGCAGTAGATATTGGATAGAAACAGGAAAACAAAAAAAAATCCCAACAGTATTCCCCCTCCCCCATTCCCCTTCCCCCCAAGAGGTTGCACCTGTAATAAAACTATACTCATAAAGACCCAGTATGACATTGACTGAATAGTGTGTGAAGGGGGGCCCATGTGTTTTGGTAATATTTTGATTTTTTTGTGATGCTGGCAAAGAGACTTTCTGCTTGGAGAGTGAATAATATTTCATGAAGCCATTCTATAATTGTGGGAATCGCTCGACCTAGCCAGTGACGTAACAGCATTTTCTTGGCACACAGGAAAATCAAGGCCACGTATTTACATTGGTGCCCAATCAGGGAATCTACATAGTCTCCTAGGATACATATTTCAGGTTGGAAGGCCTCTGTAAGGCCAAGTAAGGGATCTAACTTTTCCTTGTTAGCTGTCCAGAAAGAGGCAGCTTTGTTACAATGCCACAGGATGTGGAGCAAGTTGCCAGGCTGCTCGCCACAGTGTGTACAGGTATCAGTGGGGAGTTTCCCCATTTTATAGAGCTTAAAGGAAAACTCCATGTTAAAATCAAAAAAAGATGTTTAGTAGTCTTTTTTCTGTGTTCTAACCAGTTCCCAGCATTTTCTTTTCCTCTGGCTGTGAGAGATGTTTTTTCTAACTTTCTCTAACTGTTTTATTGCTCTTGGAGGTTGCCATTCTGGTTTCTTTTACGGCCTCTAGTCTTCCCAGAGTGCCCTTTGGTGTGATGTCTAATTGCCCCTGCAGTAAGCCAGTGTCTTGTTACAGGGTCTGCCACAGCTCAGCCACAGAGAAAATACTTCTTCCTGAGAAGACAAACTGCTAGATTTTGGGTGAGTGTAATTATTACTATTTTTTGATATCAGTACCTTGTCCTGCTATGCTCTGCTGTGTGTGTGTGTGTGTGAGTGTGAGTGTGTGTGAATCATGTCACTGTTTACTCTATTCCTCTCAGTCACTTTCAGTTTTTGCACCAGTACTAAATAGCAAAAATTGAACATCACCTTATAGGTTGTAACATAGCAGGACAAGGTACTAATATCAAAAAATAATAATGATTACACTCACCCAAACTGTAGCAATGTGACTTCTTCTCTGAAAGAAGTATTATCTTTGTGGCTGAGCTGTGACAGACCCTGCTAAATCTAGGGGCATAGCTACAGCACTGTCACATGAACCGGGGTGTATGGTAGGAGAAAGAAAGCCAATAAACCTATTTGTGATGGAGATCCCCAGGGGTCGTAAAACTACCATACAGCTAGCAGGCTAATTTAGGAAAAACTAATAGCAGACAGAGGGAAGGACACACTAGGGCTTAACATACATATCAAAACACTCTACATAACATATGTTTTTGCACATTCTGGGTGGACTTCTCCTTTAACTGGGGGTAATATAGGTCATGAATTATACTGAATTGGAGGAGTCAATATTTATCCCATCTAATATCTTTGTATAAGTTGGTCCATATCTGACTCCAAGGGGGGGGGTCTGTGGGGTAGGAGGCAGGACCTGATCCCATTTGTATTGAGGGGTCCTTTACACTCTGCCAGAAAGTCATGCAGCATCTGATAAAAAAAGGAGATGGTGTGGGTTGAGGGAGATGATGAGATAATGGGTAGGAGAGGCCCAGTCAAGCTTTGGTCCCAAGGGCCTAATCTGAAGTGATGTAGAAGCATGTGAGAGAGTTGGATGTATTTAAAGCAGTATGAAGGAGAAAGGCTGAATTTTTGTTGTGCATCCCAGAAAGGAATTATTCTATAGGTATTATTAAAGGAAATCATGGACGATTGGTTTCCTGCTGCTGGACAAAAAGGAAGGGTCAATCATACGCCCCCTATTCTTGAAATTAGGATTGTGAAAGATAGGCTATGAGATATCACGTATAAGAAAGTGTGGGTAATGGCACAGATCTGCTGATGTGCTCTCAGTGTTGCCATGATAGGGGTGTTGCGTAGTTGGATGTGAAGATACTTAAGAGGAACATATGTAAGGGAAGTCAGGTCAAGATTATGGGTGGTACAAAGGGATTGTTCTCTTTGTAACCATAGGGGAACATATGCGTTTGGCTGTGCAGGGGGCTGTTGAGGTTCACCAACAATGGATCAATGAACCATTTATGGATAGATAATACAGGAAAAATTAGGGAGTTGTAGTCCCCCTCCAGTTTTTGCCTGTTGCAGTTTGGACAGTGCTCTTCGTGGGGGGGGGGGGGTTACCCAGCCATATAAAGTTGGAAATATTACTATGTACCTGCAAAAAATAAATCTTCGGGAAGGAATAGTTATACATCTGAAGAAGGTATAAGAGGCGGGGAAGCATATTCATCTTTACCACACTAATTCTGCCCCATAATGAAAGAGGGAGTAGGGACCAATGATTTAGGTCAGTTTTGAGCGAGTCAGGGTTGCATCCAAGTTATACTGCTTCATTTTGGAGCCTGATCGGGAGAGGTAAATACCCAAATATTTCATTTTGTCCCTGACCCATGTAAAGCCTAAATGCTGAATTTCAAAGGGTACCATGAAAATGTTAAGGGGCATTACCTCCATTTTGGAATGGTTTAACTTATAATTCAAGATCCTGCCAAACTCCTCAATGATGTTAACAGTAACTGTGAGTAAGATAGAAGGATTAGTGATGTGAAGAAGTATATTGTCCACGTAGACTGATATTGTGTAATGAGATGAGCCTACTGGAATACCTGAGATTAGAAGTTACGTGTTAATAAGTTGGATGAGAGGTTCAAGATACAAATTAAACAAAAATGGGGAAAGTGGACAGCCTTGTCTAGTGCCCTATTGGAGATTGATGGGATGGGAGAGTACGCCGTTGCAGAGTATTCGGGCTGTGAGGTGTGAATAGAGGATCCTGATCCAGCGAATAAATTGGGAAGGGAAATTGTATCTTGGTAATAGACAGAAAAGGTAATTCCAAGATACCCTGTCAAATGCTTTCTCTGCGTCCAGGGATGCTAATGCTGCAGGGGCATCGGAGTCCCTGGATGCAGAGACAAGGTGGGAAATTTTCCCAAGATGGTCTGCAGAAAGGAGACCTGTTACAAAGTTCACCTGTTCTGGACTTATCAGATGGTGCCAAACTTTGTTGAGTCAATTGGCAAGGACCTTAGCTAGAATTTTGAGATCTACATTGATTAGTGAAATGGGCCGGTAGTTGGAAACTAGAAGGGGATCTCTACCAGGTTTGGGGAGTACAACTATTGTAGCTTCGGTTAAGAAAAAATCAGAGAGGCCATGTTCATAGACATAATTGTAAGTATCAAGTAGGATGGGGATGAGTTGGGATTTAAAGGCTCTGTAGAACTCTGCGGAGTACCCGTCTGGGCCTGGTGCTTTATCTACTGGGAGTGAGTCAAAAGCTGACATAATTTCCAGCTGTGTAAGGGGAGTTTGCAAGTATTCTACCTGCTGCTGTCACAGCTGTGGGCATTGGATGTCCTGTAGAAACTGGTCCATGAGATCTGGGTCGAAGGTATCTAAAGGCCTGGAATACAGTTTTTGATACTATTCCTGAAAACATTTCACTATGTCCTGAGGTGAGGTGACAATATCTCCTTCTGAAGTGCAAAGTGAGAGTACAATTCTATCATTGACTTGGGCTCGAAGACGTAGGGCTAGTAATTTCCCAGCCTTGTTGCCTTGATCGTAATAACTGACCTTAGTTCTCAAGAGTAGATGTTCAGTCTTATCACTTAAGATGGTGTTGTAGCAAGCACGGAGTATCTCTAGCTGGTTAAGTTCAGTTGAGGTAGGTTGGGAGGGGACGACTAGTTCTATCTGGCGAATTTGCTGGAGTAAGGTAGCTATGATCCGGGAGGCAATTTTCTTGCGAATAGAGGACAGATGAATAATCTCCCCATATATAGTGCATTTCAAGGCTCCCTAGAGAATGTCTCGTTTATCCATGGTGGGGAAATTACTGGTAAAAAAAGGAGTCAATGTGTTTTTGGATATGGAGAATAAAAATATCTGACTTTATTAACTATGCGCTAAATTTCCAAGACTTATCTCTGGTATTCCCCGGCCCAAGTTGCCAGTGTAAAAGGGTAGGATGGTGGTCAGAGGTCACATTAGAGAGGTAGTTGCAGGCTATTACAGTGGAAATGTAACCAGTACTCAACAGGAAGTAATCAATCCTGGAGAATGAGTTATGTGGGATAGAGTGGAAGGAAAATTCCTTGTTTGTGGGGTTTAGCACCCTCCACGGATCTAGTAATTCGATGGAGGCCATGAGTTCCCTGAGTGCCAATTGTGTTGGAGATAGTGAAAGAGAATTAACCTTGGATCTGTCCAGGGAATTGTTATAGACCAGATTCCAGTCCCACCAAGCAAAGTAGGTAGACTGGACCAGGGGGCTAGGTGGGTCATTAGGGAGGTAAAAATTGAGGGTCATCCATTGTGGGGCTGTATACTGAACCAAGCACTATCTCTGAGTGGCCAAGCAAGGCCTCAATTATAATGTATCTTCCATGGGTATCTGTAATGGAGTCCAGCAGTCTAAACGGAACCCTATGGGCTACCAAAATGGCAATACCCCCCCTTCAAGAGTCTACTCCTGTACCTAGTGCTTGCCCTACCCATGTTCTCTAGAGTTGTAGCACTTGGGAAGGGAGAAGGTGAGTCTCTTAGAGGAGAGCGACATCTACATTTAATTTGTTGAGATGTAGTGTAATTTTAGCCCTTTTAGTAGGGGAATGGGCCCCTTTGATATTCCAAGAGCAGATTTTAAGATTTAAAGCCATAAAGTTTGGTTAAAAAATAACGTGCAAATGGATTTGTTAAAACACCAAAGGGGTCAAAATGAATAAAGACAAGTGGTGCAACCTCTCTGTCCCCCCCTCCAAAAACCCAGAATCTCAAAGTTCAACATGGGGTTTATGAGATTTGACATGCATTTACCCAGGTGAGGATCTGACTTCTGTGGTCCCCCACCATACCCAATCCAGCCCCCCCCCCAGCAGCACACCAGCAACATCCCCGTGTAAGATATCAGATTCTGAGAACCCACCATGCCAATGGGATAGCTAAACCGAGAGTAACACCCTTGCTCCCCCCCCTCCCAAAATCCAACATCTATGTACAACGGTCCCTCCCTTGGTCAGAATCCCAAAGCTGGAGGGGAATATTGAAATAAGGAGAGACCAATCCAAGTCGGTTCCTAGACTTGCTTCCTCAGAAGTCAAAGACACAAAACGAGGGTGAAAAATAAAATCTGACCTGTGATAGCAATTATAGAAATCCCAGTTCTTACAGGCCAGGATCAGGAGAAGCATTAGGAAACCGAGCCCCCCATAATAGTAACATACTAAAATGCCAGCAGAATAGGTCTAACGGTCTTTTGTGTCTGCTCGTTTAGTCAGCCCCCACCCTGGGAGCTGACCTTACTGCCACGCTCGCCCTCTCTGGCTTCTCCCTTCCCTGTTCCGGATATTCTCGCTGCACTGAATTTTGCTTCCAGAACCCTTCCTCTGTGCCTGTCCCACCCCCACTTGAACCCTTCCACCGTCTCTGCCTCCACCAGCCCCCTAGGCAGCACAATCCATGGCTCCACCACCCTTTCGTGAAGTAGCACCTCCTCTTTCCTCCCCTGAATCTTCCCCCCTCCAGCTTCCACCCATGCCCTCTAGTTGCCCCCTCCTCCTCCTTCCTTTGAAGCACCCTGACTGCTCCTCCCCTATTTACCCCTTCATGTACCTGAAGACCTCTATCATGTCCCCCCCCGGTCCCTTCTCTCTCTTCCAATGTGTACATATTTAGCTCTTCGAGCCTCTCCTCATAGGTCCTGTCCCCAAGCCCCAAATCATTTTGGTTGCCCTCCTCTGGACTCTTTCCAGGAGTTTAACGTCCCTCTTTAAGTGTGGCCTCCAAAACTGCATGCAGTACTCAAGGTGCGGCCTCATCAAGCAGTTATACAGAGGGAGTATCACTTTCCTCCTTCTGGAGGTGATCCCCCTAGCGATGCATCCCAGCATCCTGTTGGCCTTGGCCACTGCCCTCCTACAAGTCTCTGAGATGTTCATCTTGACATCCACCACCACCCCCAGGTCTCTCTCAGCCATCGAGACTTGTAGCATTTTCCCCCCAGGGTGTACACTTGGCCTGGGTTTCTGCCCCGCCCCAAGTGCAGTAACTTGCATTTCCCTGCATTGAACCTCAGCTTCCACTTTCTAATGTGGTATGCTATACAATTCTATCTTGAATCTGCCTGATCCGAAGCATCCCACTCCCCCATTCCCACTGCCTGTCCCAGTAGATTAATGTGGTTATTCCTGGAAGTCAAACTTTGGCACCACTGAGTGTACCAATTATATGATCGCTCCAGGTTGGAGAAGGGTACAGTCTAGGTATGGCCAGACATTACCCCATTGAGGCAGGCATCCTGGGTGGAAGCTGGAGGGGGGAAGATTCAGGGGAGAAAGGAGGAGGTGCTACTTCATGAGAGGGTGGTGGAGCCATGGATTGCGCTGCCAAGGGGGCTGGTAGAGGCAGAGACGGTGGAGGGGTTCAAGAGGGGGTGGGACAGGTACAGAGGAAGGGTTCTGGAAGCAAAACTCAGTGCAGCAAGAATATCCAGAACAGGGAAGGGAGAAGCCAGAGAGGGTGAGCGGGGCAGCAAGGTCAGCTCCCAGGGTGCATTATTGAGAAAGGGATTACCATCTGGGATCAGGATGGGCTCTTAATGTGTGTCCAGAAGGCATGATGCAGAGCCAAGCATGGATGAAGTGTGGTGGAAGGTCCCTACCTGATCACTAAGATGCTGAAAGACTAGGCAACACAGGCTGAACATGAGACCAGGACCTCACACATTTCACCCCAGGAGTGAGCAAGACTGGCCCACCTAACCCACTTATAATGGTAAACAGCAATTAAGGAAGAAACCCCGGGAAGCAACTTTTGGGCAATAACACAAGATAGTGAGAAAGCGGTATAACAATATTTTATAATATGGGCTTTACTTGCCACAGGTAAATGGCCAGAATGTCCTATAGTTCGAGGTGGGGGAAGTGCCTGGGGGAAGGAGATGGGTTCAAGACCGAGAAGCAGTCCTGGTAAAATCTGTCCCCTGAAAGGTATTCCCACATCAAAGGTTCTCACCTAACCATCCAAGACTTTTCCTGTGTGACTGCCCCTAGTGTTGAGAACTGGAAACTATCAGAGCAGGACGCCTTAGCACCCTACTATGTTTCAGAGGGCCTCATAACCCCGGTAAGCCATAATGCAAATGTGTAAACTCGTTGAAAGTCTTGTAAATTAAATTACAACTGGGAGGATATAACCTACAACAGAGAGGCTCCTGAGATCACTATAAGGGACTGTTCATACTGGCTTAAAAAGTTCCGGAAGCCTGATGGCTAAGTCAGTTGATGCCAGTAAGGTTGAGTCATAGGATATCCAGACAGCTGAGATGGAGACCTGCAATTTAGCTGGGTATAATATTTTGAAGGGGATGCCAGCGGCCACCAGTTTGTTAACCATGGGGTGAAATGCTGCATGCTTTTGTTGGGTCTCATACGGCAGATCCTGAGTAATATGAAGTTTCACTCCTTCCCACATTACTGCTTGAAGGTCCCGTACTTTTGAAAGAATATGTTGCTTCTCTGCAAAACTCAGGAATTTTAAAATGATATGTCTGGGAGGTGCCCCTAGTTGTGGTCTTGGTCAAAGTGACCAATGGGCTGTCTCAATTTGGTAGCTGGCATTAAGTGGTGAAGGTCCCATTACCTTCTCCAGCAATTTCTTAACAAATAGAACAGTGTTGGGGCCTTCTACTTTCTCTGGAAGGCCCATAATTAAAATGTTGTTCCTCCTGCTCCCTCCCTCTAGGTCTTCAGTTTTCATTTGTAATTTTTGAATCTGTTGATGCAGTAGCACTAATTCAGGATCCAGCTTGACTTTCCAGTTTTCTATTGATGTGGCATGATCCTCTGAGTCTCCTACTTTCCGATTGTGATCAGACATGTCCCCTCGGAGAGATTTAAATTCAGAGAAGATTTCGGAGAGTGTTTCCTTAAATGGCACCAATTCTTGCATGAAACGATCCTCGGTGAGTGGGATCGGTTAATTTGATGTGGATCCGTTCTTAATGGCCATCCCTCCTTGGGCCTTAGACTTTTTCAGCATCTTTTCCAGTGAGGGAGGCAGCGTGTGCTTCAGCTGGGCCTGCCTCGTATCAACATCCATCTCGGAAATATTTTCCAGTTGAGATGTGGGTTTTGGGCACAGCTCGATTGTTGAAGGCAGGTATTCGATGATGCTGTATTTAGTGAAATTGCATCCAGAAAAGTGAATAAATTGCAGTGATAGGAGGAGAGAGATGGGAGCTCCAGATCTCTGCTGCTTCTAGGTTGCCTGCATCACGTGACCCCTGCCTCCTGTTTCTAATTACTGGCTCTCTCTGCTATGTCCTAATTTCTTTTTCTGCCACACCCTTACATACAGAGCAACATTTGGCTGCTACAGGACACTTAACACTAATACAATGCTACTCTTCATATTTCCTTTTACATTTAATTCACATAATCCCTGTCCCTGTGCTCCAGTACAGCATTGATTCAGGTGCTTCTTAATTGATTTCGCCGATATTGCATGATCACAAAATAATCAGTCACAGGCTGCTCTGGCCATGGTCTGTACCTGTGTAGCATTGGGGGACCTTGGGCAGATCCTGTCTGGAGGTGGGTGGAGGCTCTATGGCCTCCTGTCCCTTCACTGTGTAGGACTGCTACCTGTGTAGCATGGGCGGGCCTTGGGTGGATCCTGTCTGGGGTGGGTAGATGCTCTCTGGCCTTCTTGTCCCTTCACTGTGTGGGACTGCTACCTGTGTAGCATGGGGGGTCTTGGGAAGATCCTGTCTGGGGGTAGGTGGATGCTCTCTGGCCCTCTCATCCCTTCACTGTGTGGGACTGCTACCTGTGTAACGTGGAAGGGGCCTCGGGCAGATCCTTTCTGGGGGTGGATGGACACTCTCTGGCCCCCTCATCCCTTCACTATCATAGTTTGAGAGTTCATGAAAAGCCTATCATAGTCTGAAAGTTCATGAATCAATCTTTTAAATGAGAGTTTGGGCTTTCCTGTAGGTGGCAGCAGTCTTAAGATATTGACGACTATGTCTGTCCCATATTGATCCTACATTGCCACCATTTTTAAAACCTCATGATGTCACTGACAATTAGGTGTGCTTGACTTCAATGTGTTTAGCCACAACTTAATCATCAGTGAAATCAAAAGGTTCTAAAAATGGTGGCAGTGTAGTACCACTTTGGGTAAATTTAATCATCGACATTTCTGGACTGCTACGAGCTATATGCGAGCCCATACTGTACCTCATTTAATGGATCATTTCATTTGCTTTCAAACTGTAACTGAAACTGTTCATGAATGATCCCCTTTCAATACTTACATTAGAAAGCTCTTACAGAGTTTACCAATACACTTTACAGCATTATCAATTACCTGGTATGGCATCTTTCAAGGTAGAAGATTATGCAGCAGACAGGTCATAAAGCATCTAAACAACCTCCAGTTGTATCTTGTGCTTTAGAAACATAAAAATATAGACAATGTTAGCAGAAAAAGACCATTTTTCCATCCAGTCTGCCCAGTTTTACCCTACCCCCTCTGTCAGAAGGTAGGTATTTTATATTTATATTTATTCTAAGTACTATAATTTATGTTTTTCTGTGATTCTGATGTTTTGTAAGGTGCCCAGAGCCATAAAGATTGGATGCCATATAAAAAATGACCTTGCCTTGCCTAAGCGTATTAGAAGACTTTCCTTTTTCTGAAGATTGATTTTGTATTGATAACCATGTGATCACTGATCTATACTGAACTGGCTTTGAATCACTTGCCAACTCTGATTTGGTACGATTCCAATAGATTTGGCATGCTTTGCTGAAAGTCCTAAAAAGGGGCACTGATCAATGCAATTGTTTTCTCTCTTGGCTATATATAAGCTTAACAGCAGCATCAAAAAGTAATTGACTCTGGATATTTTCTTTAACCAGAAGTTCAATTTGTTACTTGGGACTTTGTGTACTAGCCTAAAGTGAATCACAGAATGATTTAAGAAATTGGATGGAAACTGTTATTTTGTGTTAGATTTTGAGGGATTTTCCTGATTCACTGCATCTGTTTCAACAAAATTAAAAATACGTCAAGTGGAAAGTTAAGTCATGCTATAAGAAGCAGACACGGCAAGCTAAAATGCTGCATTCAGAGAAGATCTAGTTAGGAATCTTACTGTATCAAAGGAAATGGCAATGAAGATTTCTAAAGCTACTGTATAACAGTAGAAACTATGAGCACCATTCTCAGCCACTATGGGTGGTGGTAAAAATTGGGGGCAACTATCACCATATTGTGCCACCAACCCTTTGCGCAGTACGCAAAGGTTCTTAATAGTCTCAGTGAGGGAATCTGTAATAATTCTATATGTATGTAAAAATGCATGTTTCTTCACAAGAAAAGAACAGAAAGCAATAGTATGCAGCATGGGCCACCAGAACCATAACTCATGGAGTATGAACGTGAGACAAGCAGCAGCAGTATAGTGAGCTGTTAACAGAGATTGCTAAAAGAGTAACTTTACTAAAACCTCTGTAGAGATCAGAGGCAATGATTTGTGAAGTATAGATTTATTGATTAAAGAACAGTTAACACCTCTAGAATACAGTAACTTTGAAGAAAATGTTTAGCACAGCAGAGCTTAAATTTCACATTTTATAAGTTCTCTCATGCTTATTCCTCATTATCTAAGATATCTGCATGAAAACTGGATCTTTTTCCATCTGACAATCAAAGAGCTGGTGTATCCAGTGGGTCCCAATTCTTGCTCCTGCATAGACATACTTTATTTTGACAAGGTTGTATCTAACCCATATTGTTCACTGTGCAATACTAAAACTGTTGTGAATGCGTTTATTGAGCTTGGAATTATATGTTATAATATAATGCCTACAAAACTGTATTTAAGATTTAAGATGTCTTTGTAAAGTAAATGAGCCTCAGCTCAATTGGTCTGTCTGATCTTTCCTGTCTATTTTATAAAATAGAAACTTATTATGATTATTGTCCCTTAGAGAATACTTACTCCAGACACCTTATTCACTACCTGAGATCACAATGCCCATCTTGTGACATCACAATCAATATAACAGCAATAGATTTTATAACATGGGTTCCACAAATACTGTCTTCTGATTCGTCCAAACAGGTCACCTGACCATTGATTAATCCCTGATATACCCACAGTTGTATGCTCACAGGGTTTTATTTTACTATTTCTTTAGATAAAACTCTAACATGACATTACCCATGTTATAAGAGGATTGTGACTCCAACCGCCTCCCCAAGCGTGGATTAATGCTCAGTAAACCTACACCCTGTTGTGGGTTAATCCCTCCATAATAGCTGGGAAGCATTTTCTCCCATAGGAAAACACAGTTATAACTCGCCATTATAACCCGTGAGTTATAACTGCAAACATGCACTAGGTTTCCCATGTTGTCTGCATGCACATTGCTTCCCCTCATTAAACCTTCCCAGAAGTAACTGCCACCAGAGACAATTCATCACCACCACCTACCCAACACACAGCAGTGACCAAGGACTTTTGTTGTAATATTTACTATTTTGCAGTTACCATCCAGTGTTTACTGTTTTGCAGTTGTCATCCTTCCCCAAGTGAGGATGAAATCACCACAGACTGGGAACAGTCGGTGATCACCACTACAGCACATACTCTGCTCTCCAATCCCTGCTGCTGCTACTGCTCAGATATACACCTCAGGGGTACTTTATATAGGGGCTGAAACCTGCTGTGTTTGTGTATGTTGTGGAAGGTGTACATCTTAAAAACACAAAAGAAAAGAAAGTGAAAGTTAAAACCTGACTTCAGCCTACATGCTGTTCTGACAGCTGCTCTTTTGGCAAGAAAACGCTAGCCAGCAATGATATAAAACAACACATGGGTAGCTCTGCAAAAAAAATTCTAGTTTTACACACACTCTCAGGGTGTGATGCTAGTGTAACCCTCTCAAGCTTCACTCTTGGGGTTTATGAAGCATCACACCCCTTGGGTGTGTATAGGATTCTTATTATACACACCTACCCATGTACTATTCTGTATGTCAAGTCACAACAGCAGGATTATGACTTGAAGTGGTGAGCAAGCAACTGGATCAGATAAGCTCTAAGGGACAAAGATCACATATTTTTTTTGCCACCTTCCCGCAGCTTCCCATAGCCCCACTCCTTCAGGGTCTCATACCATCCACCCAGATGGCATGTGCTCTCCTGCTTATCGCCCATCAGACCCTTGCTCAGGTCTGACCCATCAGACACACCAATTGGTCCAGCTAGTCCCTGACAGGGGGCTAATTTGGGGATGTCAATCAAAGGGGCAAGAATGGACTGAGGTTGTGCAACCTGGGGTGGCATAGGAGTCCTACCCAAGGCCATAACCCGGGACCATGGTTGGCCATTTTCTGTTTTTCTGGAGCTCCTCCCACCACCCCTGCAATGCATCTGCAGAGGCCTCCTGGGGCAGGGGTGCTCAGCGTGTGGTCACCTACGCCAAGAACACCTCCTCATTGCCACCACCGGGAGCTGCTACCAAAGCGGCACATAGGAACTCACCCATTCTGGGCGGGAAGCATCCAAGGGACACTCTGAACTCCCTCCTTGCTGGCTTCTGCTCCTGGTACCCAGGATTGGGGCATGAACCTGGGTCACTAGCATGCCAAAGTGATGCTCCATCACTCAGCACCATGGAGTCGGATAAAGATCACATGTTAATGAAATGTTCTCAGTAATAAAGACTTTGAAGAAGAGAAGAACTATAAAGGATATACTGTATGAAATATACTCTCTGCTGAGCTATGTCTAAGCATTAAGTTGCACTAAGTTGTTCCAGAGGAATGAGCTGTTTTTCTCTGTTCAAATATTTAGCTCATAGGAAGTGAAAAGAGGAGTTGTGATGTAAACCTGGGGCCAAAAAAACAGGCCACTTTGTGCCAACAAAATTGCATTACATCAGCTGACCAGGTAGCACAGCAGCAGGGTGTCTGCCCAATACCCTGGATACCTGAACTGATAAATGAGCTGGGGTTTCAGAAGGCCATCCAGGGCCAGGGGAAGCAGCAATAAGTGCCCACTAGAACGCTCTCCTTCTTTGGGGTAGGGGAATTCCATTCTCCATTGCTTGACAGTCACCCTGCAGAGGCCCAGTGGCAGTGCATGCAAAGGCTGCCTAAGGGCTGCAGACTACTTCTGACATCAATGTGTGCTTACTTGCAACTTCACTTTGTCACACTGCATCACTGCACACTGGAATTCCTCTGGGAAAAAAATTGTGAAAAAAACAACTGCAGCAGCAGGATGTTGACAGGCTCCACACGCTTGACCAGTCACCAAACTCTCAGACTGTATCCTGCTCCCACTAGGAAAAGTGTACTCCACAGAGGGCCCCACCATGGTGCAAGTCATGGGGAAACTTGGATATCAGGGTAAGTACCTAGATATAGCAGGTGATGTGGCTTAGGTGGTTTGTGGTTAGATTGGGCTGCCAAGTAGTCCATAGGAGAAACTATAGTTTAAAAAAATAAATTGCATCACATCACAGTTGAAGTTTGTGCCCATTGTGATATATATAATGGAGTCTACAGTCTTTCCCATTGCTGTCACAATGGTTATCGTAATGACACAGGGAAAGAGGTAGAGCCGGCATTTAAAATGACAGTGTGAGATGTGTTAGCAAATGAGAAACACCAGCCCCACACATCCTGTCACATGCCACTGTACCTCCAAAAGGGGAACAGTTGCTCCAAGCAGTTCTAAGGGAAAATGCAGGTTAGTGGTGGGGGGAGAGGGAGTCATCAAGGGACCGAGATTAACTGGAGGCCATCTAAAGTGGGGGAGTCATCAAGTGACCAAGACTGACAAGAGACCATAAAGAAAATGGGGTTAGGAAAAGGGGTTCCTGAGAACACCAGGAATATATTCAGTTTTGAGGACCATTTGGGGTCCACTAGACCATCAGGGCAAACTCCGAGGAGAAAGAAAAAATGGAAGGAGTCACTGTCCCAAAAGTGAGGCTAAAAATACAGTTAGGGTGGGTGAGGGAAGACTAATGCAGAATCACTTTATGCTATGATCTCTGGGCATAATAAAGTCCCATGTGACTGGTGTTACACCATACCCGATATCTATGGTGGTCATTTATTAAATGTTTGCAATCAAAAAACTCTGGCTACCATAATTTTTTATTAAGACAGTTACCTGGGTATCTCCTCCCTAAAGCATCTAGGTTTTTGCTTTATGTATGGCAGTCTGTTTAGAGGAGAAATAAGAGGGAGCATTTTGCACCCCACTTTTTTGCCACCACCAGCTGTGAGTATGTATTAGGCCCATGATATTGGGAAGAAATACATTCTTGGGCAGCACTTTTTTCTGCAATTCTCATCTTAAACACCATCTCTAACAAAACAAAAAGAAAGCATTGGGGAGGCCCAGTGGTGCTGAGGGTTGAGGCGTTGGATGCCATACCTCACACCACACCTGCGATCCGGGCTCGGAAGCGAGTTCGGGTTGCTGGGGTTGGGTGGGGAGGAGAGGAGAGGATTGAGCATCCAGAGGACAGCTCTCCTCTTCCAGGAGGGTGGGTTGATAACTCCTTGCAGCAGTGACTCCCAGTGGAGATTGGGGGTGTGACAGCCCGGGAGTCGAGTACGCAGTGGTGGAGGTGTTGGCAGACATCCATGAGAAGGTTGCAGGGTGCACCCAGATCACGCTGGACATCATTGCACATCCACGCCTCTGGAGTCTCACTCATGATAATGCAAAAGGAAAAAACCCAGTGTCTGAGGAGATGATGGAGCACCTGCCCCACGCCTGCTGCTGAACTCCACCTTCACCTAATCCCAATATCCCTTGGCTTGCACCTGAAGTCTACCACTTGACAAAATTGAAAGGAGCACCCAAGGTAGGTGAGGACAGCCCCGCCCTGAGGGGCACAGGTCAGGAGGTCTTCTGGTGGGGACTCAGTGTGCTACGTTGAGGTTCCAGGGGGATCTGGGCTGAGGGGGTCTCAGACAGGGTGGGACAAGCAGGTATCTCCTGAGGGATGCCTCAGGATTCAGTGACCAGAGGGAAAATTGGGGGGGGGGAGAAACATCGTAGAGAAACTACACTCACCACACAGGTTATTTGGAAGTGCCTTCCATGAAGTTGGGCCAGCACTTAAAATGTATTCTTTTCAAATTATTCCTTCTTGAGCAGACTAGTCTTTTCATCATCAATTAGCTTTATGGAATAAACACTGAAAGGACATTTTTGAAGGCTGTCATACCAAGACACAAGAAACTTTTGTAAGACAATGCAAGCCAACATTTTTCTCTCCTCACTTTGATAGGAAGCTGTCCACTTTGCCCATACAACAAGCAGTGATGGGTACATTTTAGACCATTTGTTACAAATCTGTGTATTCAGTTACACATTACATGGGTTTAAAGATCAAAGGAACTTAATTGGATAAAACCAGTCAGGTGACTGTGCATTATTACAACTTATAAAATGGGGAGGGGAAAATACAGCATCCTGATTGGCTAGGACATGTGCATTGAGAGATCACAATGAATGGTTAAACAAGTGCTGACAGTCAGGACACAGCACACTAACAGTATCAATGCCTTTTTTCTTCAATTCCTGATTGGTATAACAAACATGGCTGCCACCTTTACACACTAAAAAAATGACATAGGTCCTAAAAATTAACTCCCTCAAAATAAAAAGAACAAACTTATTAAATGTTCTTTTATTTTATATTCTCCACCTTGCACACGTGCACAAATTTCAATGAATCACTTCTCATAATTTTATTTTGTGGAGCTTCAGTTCTTTTCTGACCATGGATTAGACACCCCTCCTTACTTGCTCTGCCCCAGATACAATTGAATCCCTGGCTTTACTGAGTTCTTCTGTTGTGTGTGTTTTATGTGGGAAGACATGAGCATTCAGCCAAAAGAATTCTGTAAAAGTCTAAATTATTGAATTCCATGATAAACAAACTATTTTATCTATTGAATGTGTAGCTAGACAGATGCTTGACAGCTAGAGTGGGGCTACTTTTTAATAGTTACATGTAACAAAAGAGAAAAGCTATTTTTAATTAGAAAAATGTATTTTTTTTATTTTCTAGGTTTACTCATTTTATAAGTGCAATAAGACACTTCGAGGTCAGCATTGTGCTAGCACAATGAACTTTCAGAGACTAAAGGCACTAATGCATGGTCATCCTGATCCTAAACCTGACCAGATTTGTTTGTAGCCACTTCACACAATGACCAAATCAGTCCCTCCCAACCCAGAACTGACCTTCCATCACAAACATGGCTACAACTTTTACTTACTAAAAACCTTCAAATAGGCCCTAACAATAAAATTACGTTAAAGAGCTAGTGTACTGCCTAACACTAGTATTAGTTTTTAAAAGCAGTCATCCTTTACATTTTATGTCTGAAGTACTTTTTCTTTTCCCTTTGTTTAATTAAAAGATTGCTGACCTGATGTTAGTAGGTGAGAAATGTAGAATAGCACTCTGCCTGGCAGCTGAAATGTCTAGCTCTATTCCCCCCATTACATATTAAACATACGGGTTGTGACCTCATAGACTATGACATCACTGTTGCTTAGGAACAGCCACTCAGTAGCTGCCAGGTCGGTCACCTGTGATGTCACTGTCAGTGAGATCACAATACTGATAATGTAGTGGGGTGATAGAGTAGTACGGTGATAGAGATAGATACGTCAGCTGCCAGGCTGAGATCTGTTCTATACATCCAGCACAATATTATCACACAGAAAACTTTTTAATGAGCAAAAAGGAATACTTAAGAAACAAAAAGTTACAACTAACTGCTTCATAAAATTTCTGTCATGTTCTTGTCTGTCTGTTTTGGGTTACACTAGCTCTTTAAATAAAACACAAAACAAATTAATTAAATGTTGTTTCCATGATCATCACTCTCTCCTTACTCACATAAACAAATTAGAAACATTAGGTATTGTTCATAGTTTTCACTAATAGTGCTCCTTTGCAGACAAAGAAAAATCCTCTTCCTATCTTTACAAGTTTATCAGAGAAATCTCTACTGATTACCCTGCCAGAGATAAAACCAAGGCTCTGTCATACGAACACATGAACATACGAAACTGCAAGCAGATACAGACCATATGGTCTATCAAGTCTGCATGAGTGTGCAGCTAGCAATCCCTTATACTGTAGCTGCCCCTCCCTCCCCCATCATGGTGACCCTCCCCATCACATTGTCCCTTCCCCTTTTAAAACTGCCCACCAACTTACAGGACACCACGTCTTCGGGCAGCCCATTCCACATAGACACCACCCTTTCTGTGAAAAAGTGTCTCCTCATTATCTCCTGAATCTTCCTCCCTCCAATCTCAGACCATGCCCCCTTGAGTCTCTCCCCCCAACTTAAAATTCCCCTCTGTACCAGTCTTGTTTATGCCCTTCATATATTTAAATGTCTCAATCATATCTCCCCTATCCTTTCTCTTCTCCAGGGAGTATATGTTAAGCTCTCTCAGCCTCCCCTCATAGGGTTCATCCTCCAGTTGCATGATCATCCTTGTTGCTCTGCACTGGACCACCTCTAGTAATCTACCATCTTTCTTCAAGTATGGGTGCCAATACTGCACACAGTCCTCCAGGTGCAGCCTCACCAATGATCTGTACAGATGCAGGAACACCTCCCTCCTCCTGGAGGTGATTCCTCTAGCAATACAACCCAGCATCTTGTTGGCTTTAGCTGCTGCCTTCCTGCATTGTGCTGAGTGGTTCTACATAAGGTTTTTGCATGTGTGTGTCTGTGTGTCTGTGCGTGCATGCACGCTGTGTGTGTGTTTCTACATGTGTTTGTGTGTATGCATGAATACAGCCAGTTAGGAGAGTAATCTTCTGCCAGTGGAACTATACAGAAATTTGAATCCCTCTGTTCTATGATAAACTTTTTGCCTGTTGAACATAGGGAGAGACAAAGAAAAAACACAGGGTGAATAAAGAAGGCAGTAATACTGCATAAACAAAGAGTGGAAAGGTGTAAATAACAGTTTCATAGGAAGACACAACAGTTTAGATAAGTTGGTAAAAGTACCTACTGTACATTTGAATCATACTGTATGTGGGGGTTTTCAGGATAAATCTACCTCATCCCCCCCCCCAAAAAAAAACAACCTGGCAGGTTCAATAAGTTTGATCACATTTCAATGAGAATACATGTATTGGTCAGAAATACAAATAAGATAACACATTGTTTTATTGTTTTTAGCTAGCACCCCTTCCCTCCTCCCCGTTATCAGGATATGGACTATTTTTTGTCTTGAAATTTAATGTGGAGGTATATTTCAATAAAAAGTCTTAATTTGTATCTTTTTAAAATAGTTTCTTCTTATTTTCATTTATTTTAAGTCAAATATTTAAATGCCATTTTATAAGTGCAATAAGACACTTTGGGGTGTGCCATTTTAGTGATATAATCACACTTCTCAGGTGCATTTAATGGTAATTGTCTGAAGATCATGCCTAACACTGCACTTGGGATGTGAACATATTCAGTGTTGGAATTATGCTGGGGTCAGCAAGGGCTCAGCCCCAGTACCTCTCCAAGGAGCCCCAGCAGGTATAAGAAATATATCTATGCTGTCGGGCCAGGGCTTTGGCTCTGAAACCTATTTTTTTAATGGGACTTTTGTCCCAGTAGTTCAGTGCAGTCTCCTTGGCTATGCAACTTTGAAGCGGGAGAGTGAGACAAACTTCTAACATACTTGGCATACCAGCATTATGCCATAAATTGAAATCTAAAAGTTAATTGGCGCCAGCCGTGACAGTTGGGTTTTGCTCGAGTGAGTTGGGAGTGATAGCCACAGATTTACGATTTGGTTAAACCATTACTGATTGGTCCAGCAGTCCACCTTTCATGTGTGTAGCTCATGCACACAGTGTGGATAGTGGAGCTGGACCAACCAATAATGGATTCTGCCCTGGGAATATTCTTTTAACATTCCTGCCGTCAGCATCCTGTACCAGTCAGTCCTAAGGCGGTGATATAATATGGCCTTGGTTCAGGGTGAGCCATTATGCCTATTTAAAAGTTTATTTGTTTGTTTACTTGCTACAGGCTGCACAGTGCTGCTGCTGCTGCCTCTTTGAGTCTTTCCTATCCTGACTGCCGCCGCTGCTGCCAAAAATGGAGAACAAAGCTTGCAAGTTAGTTGCCATTGCCCCTTTGCAAGTGCCTATGCCCAATCATTTGTTTTCATCTCCTGTTACTCATTGAGCTTCCCCGATCCATTGCAAACCGAGTCCCACAGTTCACCACATCCTCCATCCTCTGGTTTGATTCCAGTGCTAGTGCACCATTCTGCCCTCTTTGTCTTCCAAGTACCCCCTCACCACATGTCCCATAACTGAGCTTCCCGGACTCTAGCTGCTACAAGCAGATAGAGCACCTCCTCGTCCTCAGGCTCCAACAGCACACCTTTTCATCGGGTTAGTGTGCAGTGTCACACAGTTGTTGTATCAGCAGAAGCTGCAGAACCATAAGTGTAGCTATTTATACATGTGAGCATGTGCATCAGACAATGACTAGCCCAACACCAGAATCCCGACAGGATTGCAAGCCCCACAATTAAAATACCACATAAGGAATGACAAACAGTTAAAGGTGAAATGCTACGTTTGTTAATTGGTTATCTCCCCTGTAGTTGTGTCTGTTTTTTCTGGATGATGAGAAATATACCTAAAAAGCTTCACAACAATTAGTATTTCCGTAACCTGAACTTAGTATGCAGTGTGTTCTGTGCCCCATTGAAATTGTGGTTGTTTTTGGAGCCACGTCAACCTCTGTAAGTGGCACACTGAAGTGAGAGAAATGTACAGTGTTAAATCATACCAGAAATGTTTAGCATATCATTGGTTCACTGTTTTTTATTGAATTTGTGAGGTAAAATGTCCTGCCACTGTCTTCTGTGCACTCAGTATAAATTTAATTTTACTTCGGAAGAGATGACAGGTTAGAGTATTTGTTGCTGTAGCTATTACCACATATTTTACACTGTTGTACTTTTTGTATACTAAATCAAGTTATCTGATGACTTTCAGTACTGTATTTGGCTTTGCTATTCTTTCAATTCCCCCTGAGATCTATAAGATACAAGCTGTCTGCCACATAAAAAGAAATGGTTCTATTTGATAATAGCTACTGCACAAAGGTGATTGCTATTTTCTCGACCTGCATTATTGCTGAAAACATTTTCGGCAATATGCAGAAAAAGGCTACTGGGAATTGTGCATGTTGGGTGGGCTTAACCCTGCGCCCCCTAAATAAAGATTCTCAACTCCAGGGGGGGTGCATGTTGGGAAGGGGAGCACATCCCGGTTCAAAAAAAATCTAAGTCCCACAGCTGCGGGAAGAACAAAAGGAACACCCACCCCAGTCCCAAACCCAGGACCTGCAGCCATCCTACCCACCACACCACATGGTTGGCTCAGCGGAAGCAGGCTTACCACAGGGTCACATCCCTGTTCCAAATCCCTCCACATCCTGTCGCTCACCCTAACCTCGCAGTCGCAACGTTCTCCATCCCCCTATAGTTGCCCAAGATGATAGTGCTGTCATATGGGTCGCCATTATGACAGTAACCCATATGTAGTCGCTATCATCACTGTATACCAAAAAACTGTGTATACGGTTCTTATTGTTGCCTGTTGTAGCTAAGCTAGAGCAGATATCAACTGAGCTTTATTGAATATCCATGTATAATTTATCTACAAATGTTGTTTGAATAAATTGTTTGGTCACCTTATTTCTGTACTTCATATGTGCAGCTATGACAAGGAGTACTGTTTTATATAAGATACATTTTTTAGCTGCATTTGTTGACAAGAGAAAGGTACAGTGAGCCAAATCTTGTTTCCAGATGCATCCCAGGAGCACAGAACAACAATGGCAATTTACTTCATTCATTCACTAGCAGTTGCTGGCTGCACAAGTGATATTATGGACAAAGCCAGTTCAGTGAGTGAGAAGTTGAACAGGTCAAAATATTGCAAAGGGTAAAGCAGGGAAACACAGACTGCAGTTAAGAGCTGGGCAAAATAACTGGTTCAGAGTCTTCAGCTGCCCCAATCAAATAACTGCTACATGCAGAAAAATAGGATAAATAAGGAAGAAAAAAAAATGGTCAAAACCGCACAAGACAACAAAGTTGTAACTTTTAATACTGAATTCTTTTTGGCAGGAATATCCCTAATGAATTCTGTATTAAACATTACAAACTTCTCCCCCATGGAGTTTTATTAATTTATGCAGAGTACTCCACATAACTTAATCAATAAAACTCCATGGGGGAGAAGTTTGTAATGTTTAATACTGGATTTGTTTGGAGAAATTCCTGCCAAAGGAATTCTGTAGTAAAAGTAACAACTTTGTGCCAAAAATGAAGAATGATCACCAGTTGAAGTTCCCTTTGTCTTGCACTACGTAGTCACCCCCCTTCAAAAAAAAAAACAGACTGCATAATATCTTGATCCCTTGAACATCACACAAATACTTTGGCAAGAATTGACATTTACCAGGTAGATGTTCAAAACTCTGGCCTCAGAACAGGCGGGCCCTGTCCACATGGTCTGCAGTGTTCATGATACCACAAATAGAAGCAAAGATTGCAGCAGCTAATCCACATACTTACATTCTTCATTCATCAAATCGGGACCCCTATGACCACTAGCTATTTCCAGCTTTTGAAGATCTACTGCATGGAAAGATGATGCAATGGCAGATTTGCCCCATTTTTACCTCAAACCCAGTTGGCCAAGCAGCCCCCAAAGCTTTACTGATGCTGTTCAAAAGTTGCCAGGATGCTAAGAAATATAAACAGACAAGAAGGCAGTTAATTCAGAAAGAAAAGTAAATTCATCTACCTGAAGCACTCATACTTTGCTAACAAGTGCATGGTGCTTGAAAGAAAGATGATTCAATTAAAAATGGCATGCAGGTCTAGAATTCATTTTAATATGAAGCACCTGCTCTAATTCATCTTCACTGTTGACCATGTGTGCTGCATTATACATTATGACTTTTCAAGAGTGTTATACAAAGCAGTGTCTGACTAAATAACATGATCTTGTAAAACCTCTATGTACCTCCTTTAAAGTATAATTTTGCCTTTTCTTTTAGACTTGGAAACCCACTGTTTCCCCTTTCCCAGATCACATCTAGAATTGATCTTTGGCTCAGTGTGCCTTTCCCAGTTATGCTATTCTCAAATATAAAGTTTTTAGAAAATGCATGGAAGCCATGTAAAACAAGGCTTTGCATTGTATGGTTATATTTACTAAGAACAAGCATTTGTCAATGCTGAATGTTGATTGCGTTGGTCCGTTGAGCTAGCTCACTGCCCCTCTGTCACTCACTCATTCTGTTTCTGCCAGCACTGCAGGCTGGCCTTTTGTACTGGGCTCTTGCCTGCATTGCCACCTTTTTGTGCCCACAAAGAAATCCGCTGCAGTCACGATGGAGCTCTGTTGAGCTCACTCACTCACCCACTCTCATTTGCTCGTTGTGTTTCTCCCAGCACTCCAGGTTGCCCTTTTGTACTGGGCTTCTGCCTGCATTGGCACGTTTTTCTGCCCACAAAGAAAATTCACAGCTGTCTCGACAGAGCTCCATTGAGGTTGCTCACACCCCCTGTCTCACTCGCTCATTCTGTTTCTCCTGGCACTGGAGGCTGCCATTTTGTAGTGGGCTCCTGCTTCTACTGGTGCCTTTTTCTGTCCACAAAGAAATCTGTAGCAGTCCCGACAGAGCTCCATTGAGCTCGCTCACTCCCCCTCTGTCACTCGCTCATTACATTTCTGCCGATGCTGCAGGCTGCCCTTTTGTACTGGTCTCCTGCTTGCGTTGCCACCTTTTTCTGCCCACAAAGAAATCTGCAGCAGTCAAGATAGAGCTCCATTGAGCTTGCTCACTCACTCCCCTCTCTCACTTATTCGTTCTGTTTCTCCAACCGCTGTAGGCTGCCCTTTTGTACTGGGCCCTTGCGTGCATTGCTGCCTTTTTCTGCCCACAAAGACATCCACAGCAGTCCCAACAGAGCTCTGTTGAGGTCACTCACTCCCCCGTCTCACTCGCTCATTCTGTTTCTCCTGGTGCTTCAGGCTGCCCTTTTGTAGTGGGCTCCTGCCTCTGTTGGCATCTTTTTCTGCCCACAAAGAAATCTGCAGCAGTCCTGACAGAGCTCTGTTGAGCTCACTCACTCCCCCCTCTTACTCGCTCATTCCATTTCTGCTGGCGCTGCAGGCTGCTCTTTTGCACTGGGCTCCTGCCTGCGTTGCCGTCTTCTTCTGCCCACAAAGAAATCTGCAGCAGTCATGATAGAGCTCCGTTGAGCCGTTCACTCACTTCCCCTCTCACTCATTTGTTCTGTTTCTCCCGGCCATGCAGGCTGCCTTTGTACTGGGCCCGGCGTGCATTGCTGCCTTTTTTCTGCCAACAAAAAATCTGCAGCAGTCCCAACAGAGTCTGCTTGAGCTCACACACTCCCCTTCCTCACTTGCTCATTCTGTGTCTCCGCTGCTACAGGCTGCCCTTTTGTACTGGGCTCCTGCCTGTGTTGGTTGCTTTTCTGCCCACAAAGAATCTGCAGCAGTCCTGACACAGCTCTGTTGAGATCGCTCACTCCCCCTCTCTCACTTGCTTGTTACGTTTCTGCCGGTGCTGCAGGCTGCCCTTTTGTACTGAGCTCCTGCCTGCATTGGCACCTTTTTCTGCCTACAAAGAAATCTGCAGCTGTCCTGACACAGCTCCATTGAGGTTGCTCACTCCCCCTGTCTCACTCGCTCATTTTCTTTCTCCTGGTGCTGCAGGCTGCCCTTTTGTACTGGGCTCCTGCCTCTGTTGGCACCTTTTTCTGTCCACAAAGAAATCTGCACCAGTCCCAATGAGCTCCTTTGACCTCATTCACTTGCAGCAGTCCCGACAGAGCTCCATTGAGCTCACTCACTCCCACTCCCTCATTCGCTTGTTCTGTGTCTCCCGGCGCTGCAGGCTGCCCTTTTGTACTGGGCTCCTCCCTGCATTGGCGCCTTTTTCTGCCCACAAAGAAATCTGCAGCAGTCCCGACAGAGCTCAGTTGAGCTCGGTCACTCCTCCCCTCTCTCACTCGCTCGATCCTAATCTGTCCCAAACACTGATTTCCGACAGTGACTGCGGTATTCTATGCTGGAAGTGCAAAAACACATTTCAGCCAGGATGTGAAAAATGACAGCTGTACTGTTCATAAGGAGGTGTGAAAAAATGCCAGTGCTGAAAATCTGGTGTGAAAATATTACTAATTTGCGAACTTACAAGGGTGCGTGGAAACTGCACAATGCACGCTCGTAACACAGTAATTTTATGGAGTTTCATCACACATTTTTCAACATAGGCATTTTAGGACCTCTGCTCATGAACAGTGTCAGTGTGATTTTCTGAATGTGTTCCGAACATTGATTTCCCACAGCAACCACGCTATTGTGCGCCGGAAGAGTGAAAACACATTTCAGCCAGGATGTGAAAAAAGACAACTGCACTGATCATAAGGAGGTGTGGGAAAATGGCAATGTTGAAAATCTGGAGTGAAAATATTATAAAGTTGCAAAGGTATGAGCGTGTGTGGAAACTACAGATTGCATGTTCATTTTATGGATGTTCATCACCAAATTTTCAACATAGACATTTTAGGATCTCTGCTCATGAACAGTGTCACTGTCATTTTCTTAATCTGTCCTGAACACTGATTTCCCACAGCGACCGCGCTATTCTGCGCCGGAAGTGTGAAAACACATTTCAGCCAGGATGTGAAAAATGACAGCTGTACTGTTCACAAGGAGGTGTGAAGAAATGCCAATGTTGAAAATCTGGCGTGAAAATATTGCAAATTCGCGAAGTTACGAGCGTGTGTAGCAACTGTGTAACACATGCTAGTAAAACAGTCATTTTTTGGATTTTTTCCATCAAATTTGCAACATAGGCTTTTTGAGAGCCAACCTCATGAACACTGGCACTGTTGTTTCATTAATCAGTCCCAAAAGGGGATTCCGTGCAGTGAACGCGAAATCACCTTTCATGGCCGAATAACGCCATGACAGTGGCAGAATTTATGAGGAGGGGTCCCAAAAACCCAATGTTGAAAATTTGGTGTAAAAATTCCAAAAAATGCCTGAGATATGCATCAAAGTTGAAAAAGCCCTATTCATTCCATTATACAGCTTACCGTTATTTCCTCAGTTTGCGGTCGCTTTGAAGAGTGCAGACGTGTTCCAGTCCACTGGAGATCATCGTGCCAGACTCCGGAGGTAAGTATGGGGTGAGGGGAGTGTGGGGAGGCAGGGTGCACAGTGGGTGGGCATGGGTATTGGGGGGGGCAGGGAGACCGCAAGGGACCGTTTTTTTTTTTACAGGTTTAAAAAAAAAATTGTGGGACTTTTTTTCTTTACAGGGGCATTGGGCACCCTGGGGTGGGATCCCAGTGTGCCACCTGAATGTTATGGGGGGTCTGCAGCTGATGGCAGTTTGGGCACCCCGTTGGCACAAAAGAGGGGGGCGCAAGAGCTGAGGGGGATTGGGCACCCCCTCGGCACAACTCTCCCGCTACTCTTTCAGGAGGGGGACCTGATGCCAATGGGGAGTGAGCTCCCCGTCGGCACATCAAACAGGGAGGGGGGACATAATGCCAGCGAGAAATTGTGGGCTCCCCTGTCGGCAACTCAACTAGCACCGGAGATGAAAGCCGACGGGGATTGGGGCCCCCGTCGGCAAAAACACACTGCTGTGGGGAGGGGCACATGCTGCCGAGGGGGATTGGGCACCCCCTCTACACTGGGGCCAGATAAATATTGTTTGTGAACACAATGGCAAGGCACTGCCGTGTTCACAAACAATATTACAGTAGCAACGTTCTGCCCAGCAATGACGGGTCGCTCCCTCATTGCTGCGAATCGCTGACGCTGCAATGACTAGGCGGCCCCTGACTGCAGCGGCTGAAATGTTTCAAGGTTGTGGCACGCTGGCTGAACTAATGTCAGCAGCAGTGAGCCACAGCGTTGGGGAAAGTGGACCAAGCCTTTACAGGTTGTGGGGGCATCGGCCACAACAGTGCCACACCTCCACAACCTGCTTCTGAAAAGCTGTAGCACTATGTTTCTTGTGCATGCATGCAATCAACATAAAAATGGGTTGTACATACTAAGGAGTACTGTTTAGTGCAGTGTGCCTTCAATCTGACCCACTGGCATGTGTTATACACTGATGTGAAGTGCTGCAGCTGGTCCCTGGTCCAAAAATTATAAGGCCCTGCTAGCTCTGAAAGTATAATTCCAACACTGATTTATATCACCACAATGCATCTCTGTCATGTCTTATTGCTGACATAATCTAACAGCCTTAAGGTCTGTGGCAGAGGCTATGAGATACATGTTTGTTCCATAGCCAGTTATAGGGAACAACAGTTGCTGGGTGATATGTTCCCTCAACACTGCATCAAAATAGCCCTGGGACATATAGAATGTCCCAAGTTAAATGATACATTTCCTCACCATAGCAGAAGTATAGTGATCAAGGTTAGGGCCTGGCCAACACCCGGCCATAATGTCTTAATGCTGCAAGAAGTTCCAACTGGGTTCCATAATTCCTGATATACAGTAGATAACTTATTCAACTGAATTAAATCACAAAATGGTATACTGTAGCTATTGTTTTTGTTTTCATATTCAAGTATAATTTGCTGGCACTCACACAGTCCTGTATTTTATTAAACTTCACCTTTAACCAGCGAAGTTCTCTGCAATACCATGGCAAGCTATGCCACGAGGTCAGCAGACAGACATGGATTGGTGCAATAAAGTCCAGGGCCACTGAGCTGGCCCAGTTGTAAACATCCATATCAGCAGCCACAATATCCGCACAGTGTCCCCATACCCAAGACATCCATTGCTGACATGAGCTTCCCATGTTCAACATTACATTTAGGGGGATACTGAACCATCTCCATGGGGGTGGGAAGGGGGTAACATCCAGGGGTCTCCAGCAAGAAACTTCACAATGTAGTAGTCTGGCCACCTGACCAGCTCAATTGTGACATCTAAGATGTCTAGACCCAATGAAAAGACAAGTTCTGTAGCACTTCACATTGTCAATGGGATTCAGTACTGATGGATTATGTACACCTCTACTAGGGGAAATGGCACAGCCCATGGCTGTAATTGGGATAGAATCCTGGGCACCTGAACATTCCAGACAGCAGCAATTCTTCAGTCTTGGCTGTGCCATCAGAGGGAAACAACTTTAAAGCTTCTCTGAAGACAGAATCGACTTCTAGCATTTGGGGCTGCAATTCTGCATAGCAGGTTGGGGCTACCTGGTGACAGGGAGCACCCCTGAATAAAAACTGTGCCAGTTAAGCTGCAGCTTTAAAATTGGCTAACCTGCTCTTTTCCCATTTTCACTGCCTGTGCTTGGATTGGGGACCATGTCTGCCACATAGTTCAGGGGTGTATATGTTAGCAGGTCTCCGATTTTCTATCTATAAAAAAAGGTGTCTAAGGTAAGTACCTGTTTTTCATTGGTGTTTTGAATTAGGGCACTTTCTGGGGTTCCCTCTGTCTTTTGGGCATCAGTACCCTCCCACCGGTCTCATAGGGTTGCTTGGTTTTTTTGTGTTTCCTGGCAGGTGTTCCTTTTGTACTTTGTTTATGAGGGGACATTTCCACTTTAAATTGGTCCCACTTTGTTTGAAGGGAAATGTCCTCTTTAATTTTTCTCTGCAGTTGGAAGTACAAGGAAAAGAAAAGCCTGACTGGAGGGTGAGCGCTTAGACTCTGGAAAGGATCACAGTCTCTTTAACGTTTTAGTGGGGCATTTCTTTGCCACAGGCTGTGTGGCAGGTTTACTCAGCTCCATGGAGCCACTCGGCTTCCTGATGTTTTTCTGTCTCCCGGCCTGTCTGTTGGGTGCACGTCCTTTTTTCTTCAGAGGCTTTCTATAGCCTCAGCATGCTTCTCGCTCATCTGTGTTGTGTGCACACACCCCCTGTGATGTGCCAATGTCATGCACAGTGTTGTGACCTAATGCATGTGCACTTTAGAGAGAGTGCACTTACACTTCTTTAGTGCTAGATGCAGCAGCTCTGTTTTGCTTTTTCTTTCAGCCTGACTGGCTGTTCACAATTAGTCTCATGGAAGCTGGCTCAGCTGGTAGGAGTTTTCTTTTCTGCTCTTTGCCTTTTTCCCCACAATCAGAGGTGGGGATTGTGGCAGTAGTCCTCTATAGTTAGTATTGGGAAAACTTCAATTTTTAACTTTGGGTACCTGCAGGACTATTTTCTTTTTGGCACCATGGCTTATCTGAGACTTATAATTTTAAAAAGATGTTAGACCTGCAAAAGGGTAATGTGACCCTCTCTTCTGCATTCATATTGCCCCAATGTGTTACTAAAGCTAATATGTCTCTTACAGTTCCACTCAATCTCCACTCTAAGTTGGAGGGGGGCTGCACCTGGTGTACCAGCTGGCAGTGGCAAAGCAGAATTGCATAGATCTTTGTTGTTGCTCTAAGGAGAGCTTTTGGGACCCAGTGTCCAACATAATATACCATCAGATGCACCTGACTCCAAATCTGGTCTCTCATGTTGGGAGGGGGGTCCCACACAAGCACATCAGAGCAGGGCAAGGCTGCTAGTATGGATCTGCAGGCAGACCCCAACACTGACCTTATAAAGGGTCAGAATGAGGATATTGGGGATCTTGGGGATAATCCTGACCCAAATACATTACTTGAGGATGATAATGGTGAACTGTCTGAGGAGGAGGAGGAAGGGGAGTGTATGGAGCCAAAGAGGAGGATTCCTGTCACCCCCCTGTTTGATGCCAAATCTTTATCCTGTATGATAACTGAGGCTTGTTGGACATTGCAGCTGAAGGTGATGCAATCCATGGAGGTGTTGGATGTTAATTCTATCCTGTCCATGTTCTCCTCAACTCCAAAGTGTTTTCCAAACTTTATTCACTGTGACCAGATTATTGAGCAAGAATAGGCAGGTGCAGACTAAAGAAAATATCTTCTGAGACCTAAAGTGCAGTGTTTCCCTTTTTCAGAAGAAAATACCCACAAGGGGGAAGCCCCTCCTCTGGAAGATAAGGCTGTACATAATTTCTCAGGTGCACTACTATTCCTGATGAAGGGTTCTTGGCCTTAGCAGATTTGCATTACAAGTGAGTGGATGCTTCTTGCAGAACAGCATTTGCCTACAATGGCACAGACCTTTGCACCTCCTATGCCTCCTTTATTGTTGCCAGAGCCTTAAACCTGTGGGGTACAACCATGGGAAGCTTCTTTCACCCAGATTTTGGAGTGGGTGAACATTTTGCAGTTGGTATCCATGGACTCCACCTCCTTAGGTGATGCCACGGTGGAGAACTGCAATGGAAATGCAATAGAGTTCTCAAGCATTCCTTCAAAGGGGCATTTTCTGCCATCCCCAGTGGACCCCGTGAAGAGACAAGCAGACACTGGACCACCTCACACAGATCAGGTTGCTCATTCTGGTGCCTCCCAGCAAGCAAGGCCAGGGATTCTACTCAGTTTATTTTGTAGTTCTCAAGAGGTCAGGGGCTTTCAGGCCTATTCTGGATCTGAAACACCTAAACAAGTTTGTTCATCACACACATTTCAAGATGGAGTCTTTACATTCAATCATCCAGGCTCTCCAGTTGGGGGATTATCTAGCATCCATAGATCTGAGGGATGCATTGCTCCGAATTCCAATCTGGCAGTCTCATCAGAGGTTCCTCATGTTCATGGTCCTGGGACAACATTTTTCAGTATAGGGTGCTCCCGTTAGGGTTGGCAACAGCTCCCAGGTTTTTTTTGAAGGTGCTCATAGTCCTGGTGGCTCAATTCTTGCAGAAGGGACATCATATCTATCCCTACCTGGATGATCTGCTCATTCGAGTGCAGTCTGCAACATTGGCAAGGAAGTCTGTGACCAGGACTCTTGAGGATTTGGAGTACTATGGCTGGGTGTGAATCAGGAGAAAAGCTCTCTTGAAACATCACAGACCATGGAGCACCTGGGGGCAGTGTTCAAGACAGACAAGGGGAAGGTCTTCCTCTCACTAGCCGGGAAAGAGACCCTGTTGAGGGAGGTTCAATGGCTAAGGAGCCAATCGTCAGCTTCTGTTCACAGCCTTCTGTAGATACTGGGCCTCATGACAGCTATGATAGAACTGGTCCCATGGGCTCGCCTTCACTTGCCGACCCTACAGATCGAGTTGCTGTAGGCATGGGATCTGACCTCGGAGATGTGACCTCGGAGAACTATCAGGCCAGGATCCCCATTTCACCACTCCTGTAGCAGTCTCTGAGTTGATGGGTGTGGTTGGACAGTCTAAGCAAAGGATCTCCCTTGGATGTTCCCCCACAGTTGATTCTGACAACTAATGCCAGCCTTTCAGGTTGGGGGGGCAGTGCTGGACTCTATTCCCATTCAAGGGACTTGATCAGCACAGGAACAGTGCCTACACATAGCTATTCTGGAGATGAGGGCTGGGTGCTTCACTCTTCTTCATTTTCAAAGTTGGGCACAGTCAAAAGCCATGGAAACAAGGTCAGACAATGCTGTCAATCAAGGAGGCCCAAAGAGTAGAGAGAGTTGCTAATAGAAGTCATCAATCTCCTGCTGTGGGCAGAGGAGAATCTTTTCTGTCTGTCAGCAGTTCAATTAGCAGGGGAGTTGAACATTCAGGCCAATTGGCTAACACACAAGAATGTCCATCCAGGGAAGTGGATGTTGAACCTGGAGGTGTTTCACCTTCTGTATCAATGTAGAATTATACCAGGATGATTTAATTGATAATAATGAACTTTACTTTCTAACTGTTCAAAACCCTGTGAAACCAGCCATATACACACTTCCCAAAGTGCACAAGGATGTACACAATCCCCTGGGACACCCCATTATTTCAGGTATGGGGTGGATTACAGAACCTCTGTCCAAATATGTTGACAGTTTTATCAACCCACTAGACCACAGACACGTAGTTACCTTAGAGACACGGGACACATGCTGTCCATTTTAAATGAGGTACAGATGGAACAAGATTGGTGGTTGGTAACTATGGATATTGTTTCACTGCATACCAACATTCCCCGTGAAGTGGGGGTTGGAGACCATAGAGTATTATCTGCCCCAGAGAAAAATCAATGTATTAACTGGATTTACTGAAATAGTGCTATGTTTGAAGGTTTTTATGTTTGACGGTCGTAATTATAAGTGATTGAAGGGCACGGCAATGGGGGCAGCACTAGCCCCCAGTTTGGCAAATTTGTATTTGAGTCCATGGGAAGAACAGTATGTATATGGTAGTGACAGAAATCCATTCCTTGAGAAAATAGATCTATGTAAAAGATATATAGATGATTTGTTTATAATATGGAATGGCACGAGGGATGAATTGATTGCATTTGTGATACATTTGGAGAGTACAAACCACAGTCTTAAATTCAAAGTGCATGCAGATCTGACAACAGTTAATTTTTTAGATCTTATCATTCAGAAAGAACAAGATGGGTCCATCCTTACAGATCTTTACAAGAAGCCCACTGTTCAGAACAGTATTTTGCATGCCCACAGTTGCCATTCTAGGCATACAATAAAGAGCTTGCCAAAAGGTCAATACCCGAGAATAAAAAGAAACTGTGGCACGCAAGAACTGTACACTCTGAGGGCAGCAGAGTCAACTGACAGACTGTATGAGAGAGAATACAGTCAGCGGGATGTAGAGAGAGCATTAAACTCTGCAGGGGGTGTAGAGAGATCAGAGCTCCTTAAAAGAAAAGCAAAATCAGAAGGTGAACAGTTTCTGACCTTTGTGACCACTTATGGGGGGTGGGTCACAGGAGGTGGTAAATATTGTTTGTAACAACTTAACTCTCCTCAGATGTACACCATGACTCAGGAAGCTCTTCAACAAACCACTCAGGATTTCTTATAGAAGAAATAGAAACCTCTGGGACATGCTGGTTAACAGTTACCAGCCCAAGCAAACTTCACAAAATGTCTCTACAAAAAATGGTTCAAAACCTTGTGGTTTTTGTAAAACCTGCTCTCTTATGGAAACAAAAGATGAATTTGTCAATCCAAGAAATGGCAACGTATTAAAATAAACAGCAGGACTGATTGAAATACTGAAGCTGTGGTTTACCTGTTGAAGTGTACATGCGGCAGATACTATGTGGGCAGGACCAAGCGGAAATTAAGAGAAAGGCTATATGAACATATACATGCAATAACGAATCACAATTCCAAGTACGCTATGGCCTGCCACCTAAATAGCCAACCAAATAAGAGAAAGCACAAAATGAGTGTTATTGGTATCGACACAGTACAGCAGAATATAAGAGGCGGTGATTTAGAGAATGAACTTAACAAAACACAACAAAAATAGATTTATATCCTTGGGGCATTAAGGATATATTTGAGGTGGTGCATTTTCTGAAGAAATGATTTACATGATTACATGTTTTTGTGTATTTGTAACCTCCTATCCACTATCTTATAAAAACTAAACCCAACCAACCTGTGCATCTACCACTTTAATCCTTATAGGATTACCTAAGTGAACATTGTTTCTTAGGTATTTCATACATTTTGGTTTCCAATGGTACCTGGCAGTAGTTCATTAATTTTATTTACTTACTTGTTTTTTACAGGTCTCCTAGTATTATTCATGTCCTGCACAGGCATTTGGATTTTCTTTGAAGTTTCATACCTTGGTATGCTTCATGGACATTTTACCATATAAAGATTTCTTTATAAATGCTGAAAGATCAAATTAGAACTACTTTGTTGTGGAAATAATTGTGAGTTTCACTGTTTGATGTATGCTGTATGTCACTATTGTGGAGGCTGTCATGTGACTTGTTATACTATGTACTTAAGTGGTGTTTAATTTGAGAGTAAATTCAGTCTCTGAGGAACCCTCCGGGGGAGGTGAAACGGAGGAACAGGGCTTTGGCCCTGGTGTTTGGCTTTGCTTTGCTTCATATGTTGATGGCTGCAGTAAAATAGAAATATTTTCCTGAAGAAACTGCTTGCACATTTTCCTTATATACAGGGGTGATTACATTTTACCAGCTCTGCTGCTTCTGTATCAAAGATTTGGTCATCCACAGATCAACCTGTTCACCTCCAGCCAGAATGCTCAAGTACAACAGTTCTTCAGCCGCTACCAATGTCCACAGGTGGAGGCAGTGGATGCCTTGTTGCAAGCATGGAAATTCAGCACAGTATATGCCTATAGTATATGGTAATCCTTTGTTATGTATAAAAATCAGCCTGCTCAAAATCCTTGTTAAGCACATTCTAAACCATTATGCGCATTCTAAAGTGTTGTTATGCACATTCTGAAAAGTTGTTTTGCACAGTTCAAAGGTCATGCAATTTTAAATTTCTCATTTATTTTATGCCTAGCTACTAACTAACCACACAGTGCCCAAAAGCATACCTTTTACCTTTCAAAAGTCTGGACATTTGATTTTGATATGCGAGTAGAACAAAGAAATTGCAAGAATTTTTGTTTTCACTTCATTCGGGTCTGTTACTCAAGTGTAAAAAACCATATACTATAAAAAATAAAATATGGTCTACCACATACAACTCAGCATGTGTTTCCATCTTGGGGTTGAGATGACAGCATGGACCGCTCAAGCTTCGCTCTCGAGGTTCATATGCTGTCATCTCAACCCCGCGATGGAAACACAGTCTTGTGTATGGTTGCCCATACATTATTCTCTATTCTCTCCTCTGCCACTCCTCCCCAAGATCATTCACAAAATAACTCATTCAAGAGGAAGCTTTCTTCTGATAGCTTGTGAGTGGCCCAGAAGACTGGGGTTCTCGGACCTAGTAAACCTAGCTCAACATGCACCATTTCGCCTTCCAGTGTGGGGAACCTTCTCTCCCAAGGCCCCATTCTGAATCCAAATCCAGAAGCAATGCAGCTCCAGGATGTGGGTGGCTCCTAAAAGGAGGAGACTCCTAAAACAGGCTTTCTTTATTAAGGTAGTGGACACCCTGATGGCTGCCAGAAACAGTTCCATGTCGCAGCTTATGCTCATGTATGGACCACCTTTTCAGCTTGGGCAAGAGGTAAAAATTTCTGGCCTTCTAAAGCCATGGTTCCACAGGTTTTGGATTTTCTGCAAGAAGGCGTGGAGAAAGGTTTGGCCTTGAACACATTGAGAGGTCAAGTGTTAGCCCTTGGAGTCTCCTTGGAATCGTTCTTAGGGACTGACCGGGAGGTTATTTGTTTTCTGTGGGGTGTCAGCAGGGGCTCACTTCTGCTCCAATCCCCTGTTCCTCCTTGGGATCTGAATTTGGTTCTGAATGTTCTTTGTAAGGAGTCTTTCGAACCGCTTTCATCGGTACAAGTCTTACAAGGTGTGTTTTTCAGTTACTATATGCTCAGCCAGGAGGACTGGTGAGCTCCAAGCTTTGTCCCATGACAAACCTTACCTCATCATGCATAATTTAAAGGTGGTGCTCAGAACAGTTCCATCTTTCATTCCAAAGTTCCCCATGGCCTTCCATGTGAATCAGGAAATCTGTCTCCCATCTTTCTGTCTGCAAACTACATACAGTAGAAACATAGAAGTTTTCAGCAGATAAGGCCCTATTGGCCCACCTAGTCAGCCCTATATTCCCTACCTACTGTGCCACCACAGATCCTACTTGATCTCCAGTCTCCTCACCCCTTGCCTTACTACTGTGTCACCACAGACCCTACTCAATCTCCAGTCTTCTCCCCCTTGCCTTACTTCTAAGGTCCCTTTGTGTCTATCCCGTGCATGCTTGAATTCTGCTGCCACTATAGCACCCACCACCTCTGCTGGAGGCTGTTCCAGGCATCCACCACCCTCTCCATAAAGGAGTAGTTCCTCACATCTTCTCCAAGTCTTCCCTCCCCCCTCCCCCCTCCACCTTCATATTGTGACCCTTTGTCCTGGAACATCTTTTTCTATGAAAAATGTCACCTTCCTGTACCTTATTAATGCCTGTGAGATATTTGAACATTTTTATCATATCCCCACTTCCCTCCTTTCCTCTAGAGAGTACATATTTAGTTCCTTGAGTCTTTCCTCACCAGGTTTTTGATGCAGGCCCTGCACCATTTTGGTAGCCATCTTTGGTACCACTTCTACCCTATCTATGTCATTCCAGAGGTGGGGCCTCCAGAACTGGACACAATATTAGAAGTGGGGTCTTACCAGTGATCTATACAGTGGTAGTACTACAGTACCTCCTTCTTTCTGCTGGTGATGCCCCTCCCTATGCACCTGAGCATTATGCTAGCCTTCCCCACTGCCTTATCATACTGTTTGGCTACCTCCAGGTTATCAGAAATGATTACCCCAGGTCCCTTTTCTGTTTTGTGGTTGTTAATCCCTCCTTGCTCAATTTGTACCATGCCTCTGGGTTTCTATGCCCCAAGTGCATGATTTTGCACTTTTTTGCATTAAGACCCAACTACCATTCCCTGAACCATTCTTTCAGCTTTTTCAGATTGTCTCTCATTCTTTCCACCCCACACACACACCACAGTGTATCCACTCTGTTGCAGATTTTTGTGTTATCCATGAACAGGCATACTTTTCCTTCCAGCCCTTCTGCAATGTTGCTAATTAAGACATTGAAGAGGACCTGGCCTGATACTAACCCCTGTGGCACCCCACTGGCCACCTTGCCTTCTCTAGAGTGGACTCTATTTACTACCACCATCTGACTCCTATTGCTTAGCCAACTTCTTATCCATTTTACTGCTCTTGGACCCACTCTTAGGTTACCCAGCTTGCTCACCAGTCTTCTGTGTGGAACGGTGTCAAAGACCTTACTGAAATCCAGGTAGGCCACATCTACCACACCTCCCTGATCCACTTCCCTGGTCAACCAGTCAAAGAATTCAATCAGGTTTGTCTGGCAAAACCTCCTCCTTGTGAAACCATGTGGCCTCGGATCCTGTAATCCACTGGTTACAAGGTATTCCCCAATCCTTTCCTCAGTAGCGATTCCATTACTTTATCCACTACTGAAGTCAGGCTAACAGGTCTGTAATTTTCTGTCTCCTCCCTATTTCCACTTTTGTGTAGGGGGGCCACATCTGCCCTCCTACAGTCCCCCAGAACCTCCCCTGTTTCTAGTGATAGGTTGAACAGAGCTTTCATAGGTGCAGCCAGCACCTCCTTGAGCTCCCTCGGTATCCTAGGGTGCACCCCGTCAGGTCCCATTGCCTTGTCTACTTTTAATTGTGTTAGTTCCTTGAGGACTTTCTCCTCTGTAAAAGGACTAGTGTACACTACCTTCCTTTAATGCCCTTGTCCTTTATCTTTGGCCCATCACCTACCCCTTTCTCCGTAAACACTGAAAAAAAGTAAATTTTCAATATGTCTGCTTTTTTTTTTGGTCTTCCTCCTTACAAACCCCTCCTTCCCCATTTAGCCTTACTATCCATCCTTTGGTCTTCTCTTCTCACTTATATATCTAAAGAATGTTGTATCCCCTTCTTTTACTGACTGAGCAATATTCTCCTCCTTTTGTGCCATTGTGCTCCTAACTGCTCTCCCTGCCTCTCTTTGTTTCTCCTGGTAACTCCCCTATCCTCCTCCTTCTGTGTCCTTTTTGTATCTTCTGTACCGTGGAAGTATTTAACAACTTCCTGGCAGAGATCAATGACTGGATGCCCTCCAATTGGTTGTGACTGAACCCCGACAAGCCAGAGGTCCTAGTTATTGAGCCTGGTTGCAGGCATGATGGGACTGCCTCCGGAGTGGTGACAGGAATGGTCCTGGGAATCACTCTGTTGATGGCCTCCCCTAGGGTGAGAAATCTTGGTGTCATCCTGGACGACAGATTGACACTTGATGTGCAGGTGTCATCTGTGGTCCAAAGTGGTTTTTACCACTTAACAAATGTCACCAGGATTAAACTCTTAGTTCCACCTGAGGATCTGCCATCACTGGTACATGCCTTTGTTATGTCTCGGCTTGATTACTGTAACTCTCTGTACTTCGGGGTCAGTGGATGGAACATACACTGGCTGCAGCTGGTGTAGAACGCAATGGCCAGATTGCAGACAGGTCTATCATAGTCTAGTCATGTAACCCTGATCCTGTGAGCACTGCATTGGCTGCCTGTCAGGTGGAGGATCATCTTCAAAGTGGGCTTGCTCACCTATAAGGCCATATACAGACTGGGCCCTGGCTAGCTGACTGATCTCCTGACACCTGCCACCTCAGTCAACTCCCTCTGCTCCTCCATCAGGGGCCTCCTTGTGGTTCCAAGGGCCAGGTTAAAGATTTCCAGTGACCAAGCCTTTGACGTCATCAGTCCAGCCCTCTGGAACTCATTTCCCATCTCTGTCATGGAGGTCACAATGATGGAGGTTTTTAAAAGAGGCCTAAAGACTCACCTCTTCTGCCTGGCCTTCCTGGACTAATCAGAGCTATTATATTTTAAGACTATATTCATTTATTTTAATGTTGTATTATATGTTATATGTTGTATTTGTTTGTATTTTACCCTATTTGTATTATCCCTGCCTGTTTTCCTATATGTAAGGTGCCCAGCGTCCCTGGGATTGGGTGCCATATAAATAAATGTGCCTTGCCTTGTCTTCTAAATGCTATTTTGTTTGCCCTTACTTTCTCCCTTTCTTCTCTACAGAACCATAGTGGTCTCTTTTTTCTCTTGCCCTTGTTAACCTGTTTGTCACAGAGATTTGTTACCTTTTCAATGCCCTCCTTTATTTTTGCCCATTGTTCCTTGACCCCCCCCCCCCAGTTTCCCTATCCCTGCTAGGGTATCCCTGAAGCATTCTCCCATTTTCTTAAATTTGGACCTCCTGAAGTCCAGGACCCTCATCTTAGTGTGGATCAATTCAGACCCAGTTCTTCACATCATATGGTGGTCACTGGTCCTCAGATGGCCACCCACTGTGACATTAGCAACACTGTCCCCATTTTGTCAGTACCGGGTCCAGTATTTCCCTTCCCCCCCATGAGTGGGTTTCTTTACTAGTTGCCTGAGGAATGCCTCTTGCAGGGAGTCCAGAGTGTCTCTACTTCTGACTGTTGCCGCTGGTGGGCTCTAATCCACATCCGGTAGATTGAAGTCCCCTACAAGCAACATCTCCCCTTTGAGTGCCATCTTTTGGATCACTTCCATCATATCTTTATCCACCTCTCCGCCCTGTGCTGGAGGTCTGTAGATCACTCCTAAGCTAATAGCAGCCACCATCTGTGTCTCCAGGGCAACTCACAGTACCTCAGCTCCTCCCTGCTCTCCCAATATTTCCATAGCTTTTATGTTGCCCCTGACATAAAGAGCCACTCCCCCCCCCTTTTTTATCTACCCTGTCTTTTCTGAACAAAGTATACCCTGGTATGGCTACATCCCAGTCCTGATTTTTATTGCACCAGGACTCAGTAATTGCTACTTGTCACAAATGCACTCCGGGGGTCAGGCCCTCTGCTCCCACAGTGTCCAATCTCGAAGTGCAATATGTGAACAGGAGACAAACAGGGAAACCCTCCTGTCTGTTGTGGGTCTGAGCATCTTCCAGTCTTGAGTCCTGGGGTCCAATATGAACCCTTTTTTGCTAGCATGCCCAGATAACAGGTCCAAATATTACACCCTCTTTGGGGAAAGCAGTGTAATACTTAACCCAGCGGGCACATAACCTGGTTCACAATCCCCCTTCTGACTCAATTGAGACCTAGGTATTTCCTTACCTTGCTGCATATGGTGACACACTACAGGCACTTTAACAGTTAGGTCAGGATTATCAACACTGTCCCAGCATTCACACTCAAAATGACAAAATGGCTCAGGCAGGATTTCAAGGAAAACAGGTTTTACTAAAATTAAAACTAGTTAATAAAATACAAAACACAGAACATATAACATTAATAATACAGTCAGAAAAATAAATGGACAACTACAAATCAAAGTGCCTTGTAACTGATTAAGCTACTTCTACCTCAGTGTTCAGTTTGCAAAAAGTGGTACTAAAATTACCTGATTTTGGCAGACGTGCTTCTTAAGTTCAGAACACAAGTGTGTTAAGTCTTGCAAAGTTGGAACAAGAGTGTCTGTTCTCTCAGGAGTCCAAAAGTAGAAGATGATGCTGTCCTTTCAGCCAGCTGGTAACAGAGGCCAAAATGTCCTTCCCAACTTGTGATGTCACAGCTCTGGGCTGTTGTCATGAGGTCACTCTTAGTCCTGTAATTAATTGATCCGTCACATGCCCCTGCACACAGCTAAAATTTCCAATTAAAAAAAAATATATATATATTCTTCCTAATTAATGATAGTTTATGACAGGTCAGAGTTATCCTCTTTGATGTTTTAGAAAAACATCCTGATGAGCCATTTCACAACATTGTGACATTTTTGACATACACTGTCTAGGAAGCATTCTCCCTCCTGTCACCTCGTAAAAAGGCAATATTTTCACGTCAAAACACCAGCTCTCTGAGAACATGACTTTTAAGATTTCCACACAAGTTTTGTTAGGCATGTGTCAGTTTCTTTTGAAGTTAGCTGTTTCCTTCCACTCAGAGAGAGAATAGTATATTTTTGAAAATCCAAGGTTCCATGATGCCTTGCTGACCTGGCCTGTTTCCTAAGCAAGACTCAAAAACATATATTTTATAGCAAAAATATAATGCAAATAATAACAAGCAGATGGCTATTGTCACACTACTATGTCCAGGTCCACATCTGCCATGGTGGTCTCTAGGTCTGCAATTTTATTGCCCAGATTTCCAGCATTTGTACACATGGCTCTCCAGGTTGTCCTGCCACCCCCCTCCCCACCTTATTTCCCATTTGCCCTTCCTTATTTCCTCCACTGTTTTTTTACTTTCTCTCTTTCCTTTTACCCCATGGATTCCTTTGTTATGTGGTTCCTTTTGGGATTTCACTCCATCAGGATTCCTATTGCTGACCTCATGAGCTTGTGGGGGGGCAGTTTATGTCTCCCTACCTCATTCCGCCTCCCCCTTCAACTAGTTTAAATGCTCACCAATGTGGCATTTAAATGGTTCACTAAGAACCATGGTTCCCCTCCAGGATGGATGCAGGCCATCGCCTCTCTACAGGTCCTTATTCCTCCAGGTGGGGCCCCAGTCCCCAATGTACCTGAAACCCCCTCTCTGCACCATTCCTTCAACCATGCATTGAAGATCCTGGTGTGAAGAATCCTTTCCACCCCCCATCGTAGACAGGTAGCACCTCTGAGAAGGTCACAGATCGTGCTACTTGCCTAACACCCCTCCCCAGTTCCCTAAACTCCTCCTGGACTACTGCTGGCTAGAGATGCAGCAAATTTAAATTCCGCTGGTGAAGTGAACACGAAGTGGGCACTTCGCATTGCCAATCTGCTATGCGGAGTGGGCAATGCAAAATGCTCACTCTGCCTTGTCATTACCACTTCGCATTAAGGCAGAATGGCAATGCGAAGTAAGGTGAAGTCATTGTTTTTAATGGACTTCACGTTCCTCATTATGATTCTAAGTGATCCACTTGGTGTTTCAGATTTGGCAGCCCTCCCACACATCACATGGCTTGTAGTACTGTAAGTCACATGCTCTTCAACTAGGCAGGAAGAAAGTGAGTCATACAAGCAGACACTTTTACTTTCTCCTGTGCAGATGGAGAGAGAGTAGTGTGTTTTGTGACTGCTGATACTTTGAGATCAGAGCAAGGAGGAGATTTAAACTTTGATTTAGACCCAACAGCTTTTTTAAAAGCTAAATTTTTTTGTCTTTTCTGCACTCTGTTTTACATAATTTGTTCTTTCTGTAAATTTTATTTTTCTTACCTTTATAAGTAGTTAGTTGTTTGTCTGTGTGACTGTGTGTTTGTGTTGTGTGACAGTGTGAGTAGTAATTGCTAGGACTGAGGGAGCTCAGTAGCAGAGATGGACCAGGGTGAGGGAATGTCTGGGGCGGGAGCAACTCTGTGAGAATGTGGTAGTGGTAAGCATCGTACCGTGCGCATGTGTGGAGGGCATGGGCACCCATTCCTGTTGGACCACTCGATACTTGTGAGTATCCCCCCACTGGAAGCAGGACTAGCACCACCTCCTGTCCTGACTCTGAGGCAGTTGAACCACCACCACCACCAAGTCCAGGTTCTCTGGAGCAGGATGTGCCTATTCCCCCGGGCCCAGGTGTGGATCCCATCCCTGTTCAGCACTGTGACCAGCTGGCTGCCAGTTCATCTGGCCATCCCCTGCCTGTGCCTGGTTCTCCCTGCACCTCCATTGTTTGGCAGTTTTTTTTACTGTGTGGGGGGACAGCAGTGTGGTCAAGTGCTGCCTATGTGAGGTGGAGGTGCACCGTGGCCTCCAGGGGACTCACCTGGGGACTGAGGGCCAATGCACCCATATGCTCAATCACCAGCAGTTGGAGTGGCAGGATGCCACAGAACGGACCATACCTGCACCTGCTGGCCATTCTGTGGCAGAGGGTGCAGCTGTGCATTGCGGCACCCCTAAGAAGAGGAGGGCCACATCAGCACCTGCTGCTCCACCAGCACCCCCACCCCTCCCACCACCACCACCACCAGCAGGTCAGCCTGTAGAATGCATGGACCCCAGAGAACTGCATGTAACACAGGCTGATTTGGCAGTTCTCTGGAGTGCTGTTGAGAATAAAAATGAGAGAGTGAGTGCTGTGGAGCAGCAGCTGGATCACATAAAGGAATATCAGTTGCAAATTATGTCCATGCTATAACTGCTGCTGGATCACCATGGGATCCCACATTATTTTTTTCCCTCACACCATGTGCCCCCCACACCTTCCTTGCTGTGTTATAAAATGTATTCCTCCACCATCCCCGACCCTTGTATGTAATTATGCCCTTTTTTTTTGTTGTCTTCCGTATGCATGACACTTTGTATTCTGAGCAGTGCAAGTATACTGTACTAAACTGCATGTGTGCATTCAGTCTTCTTTCCATTCTGTGTATGTACAGCAGACACTGTCCAACTCCCTTACTTAAAAACAAACATTAATGAGTACAATAGTGGGGTGGTGAAGATGGAGAGTTACTACAAAACAGGCTTATACAGTAATACATACAAGTAACTATTAAAAAAAAAATTATGTTGTGATTCATGACGTGATTGTGAATCATGATTTGTGACTGCATTTGTGACTGTGATGATGAAGAAACGTGAATGCCTACCACCTACGGCTGTACTTCCCAAATGAACTGTAGCTTAAAACTCTGGGACTTAAAAACACGTATCAATGAGTACAATGGTGGGGTGGTGAAGCCTGGAGAGATACTACAAAACAGGCTTACAATACATCCAAGTAACTAGAAAAAAAATTAATGTTGTGATTCGTAATGGGAAAGATCGTGAATCATGATTTGTGACTGTGATGATGAAGAAACATGAATGCCTACCGCCTACGGCTATACTTCCCCGATGAGCTGTAGCTTAAAACTCCCAGACTTAAAAACATGTATCAATGAGTACAATGGTGGGGTGGTGAAGCCTGGAGAGATACTACAAAACAGGCTTACAATACATCCAAGTAACTAGAAAAAAAATTAATGTTGTGATTCGTAATGTGAATGATCATGAATTGTGATTTGTGACTGCATCTGTGACCGTGATGATGAAGAACATAATTTGTATCACAAGTGACTCATGATGATCGTCCTGACTTAAAAAAGCATATTAATGAGTACAATGTTTATGTAGAATTAAGCACCACACCTGTTCAGTACTCTGAAGGGAAGTCAATGAATCAACTGTGACTTAAGTTACAGATAGAGATTGGGCCCTAAAGAGATGCAAATGCACAGACAGATTAAGATTGCACTGTGCACTGAAGAGATGCAGACACAAAGGCACAACACCTAACCAGTGCTCACCATCAAAAATTCAAATCTGGAAAAGAATACCTTTGCCGGTTGGGGTGGGCCACGGGGGGGGGGCAGTGTAATGTACTGCTGCAGTAACAGTTACTAGTACTAGTACCAGTAAAGACACCACAAAGAAGTACAAAAATCACACAGCTGCAGTGGATAGCAGCTTCACATTGCTGAAATTATGTGACACAATAAAAGGTGTCTAATTTGATGACACACGTCACATACATACTCACACACACACTAAGTAATGCATGCAGATTGAAAACTTCAGTTATATAACCACATATTTTAAACAAAATAAAATTATGCACTGCTGCACCATAACAATCAGCAAAAATAGGCAAGAAATATTGAAAATATTACTGTGTGTACATTAACACAGTTGTACAAGAAAAATATCACCAAAACAGAAAGCACTGTCTTTTTCTTCAAGTTAATCTACCTACACCACAGATACACCCGTCCCCCAAAGAACACGTCCACTGTCTCTCAGTACACAGACTGAATGTTGTACATTAACATTCAAAATCCATACACAAACAATAAACGCTCGATGATATGAGCACAGGAGTGTTTCCTATAATCAATGAACTAAAGTTTCAGCAAAAATAAATGACTCAAAAAGGCTTTTTTAACAGCTTTTTGAAGGTTTGAATTTCAGAGAGCTCTCAGAGCAGATTGTCTCCTACAGCTTCCTACATACACTACCCCAAACTGAGGTTGTGCAGAACAATCTAGAGCCCATGTGACCTGAAATCCCATGAAACACTGCAAAATTCGCCCTTTGGAGCTTAAAAACAAGGCGAGGTAAGGCAAAGTACATTGTTTTTAACATGAAGTCACTGTTTTCAGTGGACTTTGCATTACTCATTAGTAAGGTGAAGTACTCCACTTCGCGTTGCGGAGCACTCCGCGAATTCGCCTTCACTCCGCGAATCACTCCGCGGAGCGAATTGGGGCCACTTCGCCTATCACTACTGCTGGCTTATCCACAGCCAGATCATTTGTCCCCAGATAGACAATGATGTCCAGCTCTCTCTCCCTTTCTGCTGCCCCAGCAATCCTTTGCATCTTTTTTTCGAACCCTGCAAGCCGTGGCACCAGGAAGGTACTTAATCTACCTTCCCTCATCCTTACCTGCCCCCAGCTGTATCCCCCCTGACTATGGAGTCCCCACAAGGATTTGCTTCCTCTTCCTTTGGGGTCATCTGTCATCACTCTTAATGTCTCCACTGTGGAACACCCTCACATCCACCATGGTTACTATTTCAGGTGCCTCTGTGGCACATTCCCACTTGGCCAGTGCAGTATAGGTGTGTCGTAGTGGTACTGGATGGCGGATGTGCCTATGCTTCACCACTCTAACCCTCCCCGAGCCTGCTGTTATCCTGCTGCTTCTCCTTCTGGGCAACTTCTGAGGTAGCAGTGGCAGACTAGGTCGTCCCTGGGTGGAGGGAGTAGGTCCTTCTAACCCAAGCCCACTCGGCCTTGATTCTGGCCACCTCCTCCCTCAGTCAAAAGAGGTGCATGCAGATGGGGCAGCAATGCAGTCTCTGGAAAGCCTCCCTGATGATTATCACCCCACAGCCACTGCACTGCACCACTCCCAGCATAACTGTGTCCTCCCTTGTCTGTTCTACTGTTTTGCCTCCTTTATGTCCTTTTTACCCCTTGCTCAACTATTGCTTGACCCTAACTAACCTCTACCCTGCCCATTTCTATTTTGTTCACTTTAAACCCTTAATTACTCCTACCCTAGATACAGTGTTTCACCTATACCCACACTGTTTCTAGACCCTATCACACCACTACACTTTATTTTGCTTCACTTCTGCTTAAGCCACCCCCCAATCTACAGCTTTTCTCTTGACCCAGCTAACTGAAACATAGAAACATAGATTTTGACGGCAGATAAGGCCCACCTGGCCCACCTAGTCTGCCCATTTCCCTACCTATTTAAACTCCAGATCCTAAATGATCAGCAGCTTACCCTCTCTTTCCTATCACTAGGATTGCTTTCTGTCTGTTCCATGCATTCTTGAACTTACCAATCATTTTAGCCTCTATGACCTCCATTGGGAGGCTGTTCCATGCATCTACCACCCTTTCTGTGAAAAAATACTTTCTCACATTATCTCTGAGTCTCCACCCCTCTAGTTTCATATTGTGACCCCTTGTTTTTGCACATCTGTTTTTTTGAAAGATGCTGCCCTCATGGACCTTGTTGATTTCCCTGAGGTTATTGAATGTTTCTATCATATCCCCCTCTCCCTCCATTCCTCCAGGGTATACATACTGAGGTCTTTTAGTCTTTCCTCATGTGTTTTATGGTGCATTCCTTTCACCATTTTTGTTGCCCTTCTCTGGACTGCCTCCATTTTGTCAATGTCCTTCCAGAGATGCGGTCTCCAGAACTGAACACAGTATTCCAGATGTGGCCTGACCAGTTGTCTGTATAGTGGCATTACCACCTCCTGTTTTCTACTGGTGATGCCCCTCCCTATGAACACCAGCATCCCTCCGGCCCTCCCAACCACCTATTCACATTGCTTGGCCACCTTCAGGTCATCGGTTATGTTTACTCCTAGGTCCCTTTCCAGTTTTGTTGTTAGTGTCTCCTCCCCATTTTGTATTCCTCGCCAGGATTCCTGTGGCCCAAGTGCATGACTTTGCACTTCTTTGTATTGATTTTAAGCTGAAACACTCTTGACCATTCCTCCAATTTGCCTAGGTCTCTTTTCATTTTTTCCACCCCATCTGGAGTGTCTACCCTATTGCAGATCTTGGTGTCATCCACAAAGAGGCTTCCCTTCCCTTCCAGCCCCTCCGCAATGTCACTAATGAAAACAATGAAGAGGACTGGCCCCATAACTGAACCCTGTGGCACCCCACTTGTCACCCCCCTCTCCTGGGATTGAACTCCATTTTTCACCACCCTCTGTTTCCTGTTGGTCAGTCAATTTCAGACCCAGTGTACCACCTTTGGACCTACTCCCAGACTGCACAGCTTGTTTACTAGCCTCCTGTGTGGGATGGTGTCAAATGCATTGCTAAGATCTATGTAGGCCATGTCCACCACTCCTCCCTGATTCACCACCCTGGTTACCCAGTCAAAGAAGTCTATCAGATTTGTTTGACAAGATCTCCTTGCTGTAAATCCATTTTGCCTTGGGTCTTGTGCCCCACTAGCCTCCAGGTATGCCACAATCCTTTCCTTTAACATGGATTCCATGATTTTCCCCACCACTGAGGTCAAGCTCACCGGCCTCCACCTTGCTCCCACTTTTGTGTAGTGGTACCACATTCGCCCTCCTTCAGTCCTTTGGTACCACTCCTGCCTCTAGTGATTTGTTAAATAGGACTGTCAGTGGTGCCCCTAGTACCTCCCTGAGATTTTTCAGTATTCTGGGATGCATCCCATCCAGTCCCATTGCCTTGTCCACTTTTAGTTTTGAGAGTTCCTTTAGGGCTCTCTCCTCCATGAATGGACTGTTGTCCACCTCCCCCCATGTGTGTTTCTATCCCCTAATTTTGTTCCCTTCCCTTCCCCTTCCTTTGTAAATACTAAGCAGAAGTATTTACTTAGAATTTCTGCTTTTCTTAAGTCCTCCTCTGCACACACACCCACCTTATTCAACCTCACAATCCCTCCATTGGTCTTTTTCCTTTTCCTGCTATACCTGAAGAAGGTTTTGTCACCTTCTTTTACTGATTTTGCTATATTTTCTTCAGTTTGCACCTATGCGCACCTGACTGCCTTCCTCACCTCCTTCTGTTTTGCCTGGTGTATTTCCCTGCCTCACTCTCTCTGTGTTTCCTTGTACTTTCTGGAAACCTACTTTTTTCCCTAACATTCCCTACCACTTCTTTTGAAAACCGTAGTGTTTTTTTCTTTCTTTTTGCTTTGTTTACTAGCTTTACACAGAGGCCTGTTGTCTCTGCTATGGCTCCTTTAAGTTTCTCCCACTGTTTCTCCATCCCTTCCCCCTTCACCAGGATTCTCCAGAGGTGTTTCCCAATGTTTGCAAAGTCTGTCCTCTTGAAGTCCAGGACCTTTACTTTTGAGTGGCTTGACTCTACTACTGTCCTCACCTTAAATCACACTGTATGGTGATCACTGGACCTTGGATGGCTGCCCACTGATAGATCCATTATTCTTTCATCATTTGTGAGAACCAAATCTAGTATTGCTTCCTCTTGTGTGGGCTCCTTCGCCAACCGTCTGAGGCACAATCCTTCCAGGGCATCCACGATGTCTTTGCTCCTGATAGTGGCTGCTGCATATGTGTTCCAGTTAACATCTGGCATGTTTAGGTACCCCACCAGCAACACCTCCCCTTTCTCTGCCATTTTGTGTATGGTTTCTACTAATACCCTGTCTGTTTCTTCCCCCCGTGCCGGAGGGCTGTACACAACTCCAGTGTGGCTGGTGGTGCCATTTCCCATCTCTAATGTGACCCAGAGTGCCTCTTCCCCTTCCTGTCTTCCCCTTAACTCCTTGCCTTGATCCCCTCTCTGATGTACATAGTTACCCCTCCCCTCTTTTTGCCCTCCCTGTCTTTCCTGAAGATTGTGTAACCTGGTATGGTAACACCCCAGTCATGGTTTCCTGTGTACCATGTTTTAGTGACTGCAACAATGTCTAGGTCTTCCTCCACCATCAAGACTGCAAGGTCTGGGATCTTGTTTCCCATGCCCTGGTCATTTGTACACATGGCTTTCCATGTTTTGATGGCCCTGCTTGCACCAGCTCTCCCCCATCCTGATCCATATGACTTCCCTCCATGCCTCCCCCACTATTACCTCCTTTGTGTTTCGTTTTGTTGCTTTCACAGCCATAGTATCAGCCTGTTTATCTACCTTTCTCTGTGGGGGGGGCAGTTGTTTTTTCCCTGTTTAATTCCACCATCCCTCTTGCAGAGATGATTACCAGTTCCCTTCCCCCAACTCAGACTAGCACTCTAACTCTTGTGTTTTTGTTTTTACCCTAATTGAAGGTCCCAATTTACCTTGCAGGCCCTACACTTCTAATAAAGTATCTGTCTACTTACCCCTTAGTCAGAAATGTCCTAGCAGAAAAGTTCTTGCTGCCTTAGTCAGCTGCCTCCTTGCTCTGATAGCAAGATTGCTCTCTTGCTGTCAGACCTACTCACCCAAGGGAGAAGGAGCTGCACAAGCTAAATTTGCAACAGGCCATTAGGACAAACCTGAGATGGACTGCTGAGTTCCGGAAATTGGATAGGTTGTTCATTCTTTTCAGAGCGGCCAAAAAGAGGAGAAAGACCTCCAAGGCCAACCTAGCTAGGTGGGTAAGGGCCTCCATTGCCAAGGCTTATGTCACAGAAAAGAAGATGCCTCTGGCTTTCATCAAGGCTCACTCCACCAGGGCTATGGCCACCTCCTGGGCAGAAAGAGGTGAGGTGTCAGTCTTAGAATTGTGCAAGGAAGCCATGTGGTTCTCTCTCCACACACCCACCAAGCAGTTCAGATTGGATGTTCAAAATTCTACTGATGCTGCCTGTGGTCACAAGTTTTGCAGATGGCAGTTAGCAGGTAAATTCCTTTCCTGTACATGGTTGACATATGGGACAATATTCTCCCCCACCAGTTTTTTCCATGGGTACTGCTTCTTAGAACCCATCAGTATTGAATCAAATTGACAATGTGGAGTACTACAGAAAGAAGAAATGTCTTCATACTTATCATAATTTCCTTTTCTGTTAGCTCCAACATTGCCAATGGGGTCCACCTGGGAGCTTTGCTCCTTTGGGAAAATATTGTCTGGTATGCCAGCGCTGGGATGTTCGTTATTTTGTTATAGACTCTGATTGTAAGTCTGTCTGGATATCACTCTGTAATTTATCTGCTGCACTTGTATTTATATAGATATGCAAAAAAAAAGAGAGAGAACAGTTCCAAATTAGAATGCTGGTTACTAGTACACAGATTTTACATGTTCGAATCTGATGATAACCAAGGATGCCTCCTTTGTTGCAGGTGAGTGCTTACACTGTTTGTAGTGTTTTTCCCAGTGTTATTTGTTTACTTCATTTCTTTGACAAGTTTGTTCTAATTGATTTGATGCTGCGGGACCTTCCAAGACATTAGAGAATTGGAAGACGTGCCTTGATCCCTTACCTCCGCCACCTGATAAGGTAGGCAACTGTTTACCATATTTTATTCTGGCTAAAGTCCTATCTATGAAGACAGCGAATTTCTGTGCTCGCGTGTCAAGACGAGTGGTATGATCTTATGGATACATTTTTTTCCACATTTAGAGGCACTGCTTGGACAATAGTGACTGGAGAGTTGCTGCTGTCTGGAATGTACATGTGCCCAGGATTCTATCCTGATTACAGCTTTGGCCTGTGTCATTTCCCCTAGTGGGGTTGCACATAACCCATCAGTATTGAATCCCATTGACAATGTTGGCACTAACAGAAAAGGAAATTTCAGTAAGTATGAGGAAGTGTCTTCTGTCTAAGGTATGGCCAAAGCTGTGGGTAGCAGAGGTAACTCCCTGTGTGAGGCCCATCAGTGTCATCAGCTGGAAGAACAGCTGAGCAGATTGTGAGGTCAAACCTTGGGAATGTCTAGGAATCTAAATAATAGTCTATTTATGCATATATCTATCTACAGGTGATACACAATGGTTTTACTCAAAATATGCAATTAATCTTCAAGTACTATATAAGGGGACAGATGATATAACTCTCATGTGGTGAAGCCATGAGTAAGTTATGAAAGTCTTGCCCACAAGTATGTTTGAATTCTAATTTGTCTTGATGAATTTTGTGGGAAAGAGGACGAAAAAGGCTATTACTACCCATTGGTACAAAAAAAAACAATACTCTGTCATATATTTTTCCATCATGTATTTTTTCATTATTTATTTTATTGAAGAGACTCCTCCCTTATCATGTTTCCAGTTGTTAGCTATAGGGATTAAAAGGAAACTAGAACTTAGATGACTACTGCAATGGGGAGACAGTTACTGCTGTATACTGCTGTATATCCCAGATGATTACAACATTACAATAAATTTGTTAGGTGTTAGCATGGCTAAGTTGGTACCACATCCACCTATGAGTGAGAAGATTGTGGCTTCTAGACCCACACCGGGATTGGGCTCATACCTAAATGCTGGCACCTGAGAGCAGTATGGAGGGGGGGTGCTGTATTGTCAAGGTGTGCCATCCTGCAGATGAGACATTAAACAGAGGTCCCTTCTACTCATCTCTGGTGTTGTCCTGGTGGGTGTCCAGGTGGAGGTAAAAGAACCCATGGCACCTTTCACAAGAGATGTGGGAATTTTTTATTGAAATCAAAACAGTAAAGATACAACAGGCAAAAAGCAATACCACAACAACAACGGGTAAGAAAAGCAAAAAAATACATGAATATAAAAACAGTTGCAGCACTGTAGAAAGTAAAGGAAACTATGTGTAAAAAAACAATTCAGCTCAAAATATCAATTAAGTAAAAGAAGTAAAAGGCAGTAAAATTTCAATATTAAAAAAACACACACAAAAAGAACTGTGATAATTAAAACAGTCTTATAAACAAGCATTTGTCAATGCCGAATGTTGTCTCGCTGGGATTAGTAGTGCAGGAGTTAGAGATGCGTAATAGGAGTGGCAGTGAAGTATTGAACTGACGCCAACCCCACCCCCACCCTGCAGAAACTGACAGGCATTGGGGTGTTCCTTTGGGTCATCAGCTATAACACTCATGCCATTTAACCTCACCCTACCCTGTGGACACTGACAAGTGTTGTGGTGTACTTTGGAGTCTTTGGGCCTTATACTTACCCCATTCCATAAGGAAATACACTGAGATGGGAGCAGTATAGGAGTATGGGTGGACTTTAGGGCCGAAGACTCCAAGGCACACCTTGATGCCTGTGACTGGCTTCAGGGTGGGGTGGAGTGGAATGGCGTGAGCATTACAGCCAATTATCCCAAGTGACACCCCTGACGCCTGTCAGTCTCTACAGGGTGGGGTGTTACAGTTGGAAACCCTAACAACGTAGGTGTTTGTTGACATTTTCACTCCAAATTTTCAACATCGGCTTTTTATGACCCCACCTCATGAAGAGTGGCACTATCAGTTTCGAAAGGTGGTTTTGCACAGTGACTATGCCATTTGGCGACACAGGTATGTAAACACATTTTGGGAAGGGTGTGAAAAATGACAACTGTTTTGTTCATGAGGAGGCGTAAAAAAAAGGGAATGTTGAAAATCTGGAGTGAAAATATACAAAATTGGTAAAGTCATGAGCAGGCATAGAAACTGCACAACACACGTCCGTAACCCAGTTATTTTTGGGATTTTTTAACCACATTTTTAACATAGGCATTTTGGGACCTTCCTTCATGAACAGTGGCACTGTGATTTTGTTAATGTGTCCCAAAAGTTGATTTCTCACAGCAACCACGCCATTGTGTGCCACAGGTGTGGAAACACATTTTGGGCAGGCTGTGAAAAATGATAGCTTTACTGTTGATAAGGAGGTGTGAAAAAATGCCAGTGTTGAAAATCTGGCATGAAAATATTGCAAATTTGCGAAGTTACAAGGGTTCATGGAAACTGTGCAACGCATGCTTGTAACACAGTCATTTTATGGACTTCTATGGCCAAATTTTCAACATAGGCATTTTAGGACCTCTGCTCATGAACAGTGCCACTGTAATTTTCTTAATCTGTCCCTAAAAGTGATCTCCCACAGCAAGCATGCTATTCTGTGAAGGAAGTGCGAAAACACATTTAGGCCAGGATATGTAAAATGACAGCTGTATTGTTCATAAGGAGGTGTGGCAAAATGCCAATGTTGAAAATCTGGATTGAAAATATTACAAATTCATGAAGTTACGAGCGTGCGTGTAAACTGCACAATGCACACTTGGAAAACAGTCAGTTTTTGGATTTTTTTCACCAAATTTGCAACATAGGGTTTTTGAGAGCCCACCTCACAAACAGTGGCACTGTCAATTCATTAATTGGTCCCAAAAGGTGATTCCATGCAGTGACTGTGAAGTCACCTTTCAGGACCGAATAATGCCATGACAGTGACTGAATTCATGAGAAGGGGTCCCAATAACCCTATGTTGACAATTTGGTGCAAAAATTACCAAAAATGCCCAAGATGTGCACCAAAGTTGAAACAACTCTATTTATGCCATTGTACAGCTTACCAGCATTTCTTCAATTTATGGTTGGCTTTGAAGAGGGCAGACGTATTCCTGGTCCATCGAAGATTGTAGCGCCGGACTCCAGAGGTAAGTATGGGGTGAGGGAGGCTGTGGGGAGGCCGGGTACACAGAGGGTAGGGACGGGTTGGGGGAAGGGCAGGAAAGACCACGAGGGACTGTTTTCTTCTTTTACAGGTAAAAAAAAAAGACAATGAGGGTCAGTTTTCTTTTTTTGCAGGTGTTTGTTTTTTGGTACACTGGGGTGGGCTCCCAGTGTACCACCCACATAACAGGGAGGTGGACCACAGCCGATGGGGATTGGGCCTCCCATCAGCACAGAAATGGGTGGAGGGCATGCATGATGCCAAGGGGGATTGGGCACCCCCTCGGCACACTGCACACATTGGGGGCTGGGGACATCATGCCAATAGTGAGTGGGCCCCTCTGTCGGCAAACTAAACTAGACAGGGGATACTGAAGCTGATGGGGATTGGGCCCCCAGTCGATAAGGAAATATTTTTAGGGGGGCACATGATGCCAAGGGGGATTGGGAACCCCCTCAGCACACACATGGAATGGGAGGGGGGCATCATGCTGATGGGGAGTGGGCTCCCCCGTCAGCCAATGAAGTGGTGGTGGCAGTCAGTGCCACCATGTTTACTGAAGTGCTTCACCAGGAAAGGCATGTCAGGAGGTGTGTTATTGTGCCACAGTGTGACAAGCTTGGCTCTCATTGCAGTGGCTCTTTTCTTAGATCTGGTGGCCACTTTATGTATCACGGGTACCATCACCTGCAGCTGGCTTATTGAGGAATGAGGGATGCACCTACTGATGTGTGCCCTGCATTCGCCCACAGTGGCAGAGATTCCAAATCAGCTACTACTGCAATATGTTGGCTTGCGAGCAAGCGCGAGTCAACATAAAAAGGAAGAAAACAGCCTTAATGTCTGAGGAGTACTGTTTGAAGGCATAAATGTCTGCTGTTGAAAAGCGTAATGATTGTTTGATCAAGTGTTTTCCCTCATAAAATCTATCCTGAGGAACGTCCAGTCCTCCTTTGTACCAGAGATGAACTGCATGTCTCCATTTTGCAGGTTCTACTGGGTGAAGAAAGAGGCTCACAAAGCTAGGGGAAGTCAGCTTGCCTTAGCAGAGGCAGAGTTTGAGATGAAAAGAACAGGAGCCACCCCAGTGGACAAGGGTGGCATTGTTGAAAATGTGTCAGTGTTTGGGTCAATTATCATGGCAACTGGGTCTAAACCAGACAACCAGGTGGGAAAAACAGTTGGAACACCTAAAGTAGCAACAACGGACATCAAAGCAGAGTTACAGAAATGTACATTTGGAAAAGGCAGATCTGTGGCAATTGAAATTTTGTCACTTTCTGCAAAGCATAGTGCAGCTATGGCTGTAGGCTGCAGAGGTACTGAAAGGTTCGGCAACACAGCCGGGCTACCAGCGGCGTCTGATGCAGGCAAATTTCTATGCAGGAGCCAGGCAATGAAACATCAGAATTCGGGACCCAAGTCCCGACAGTGGTTTGCAACCAGCCTACATTCTCCAGAGCAATCTTCAGAGACTATGGAGCCCCAGGCATAGAGGTAAGCACAGTTTTTTCAGCAGTTGTAGCGGGAGGGGCCTCTGGTTGTTGTTCAGCATTTGGGGTTGCAAGACACTGCAGAAGTTTGGGACCAGACAAACAACAGGTACCAAGCATTAAATGTAGCCTTTGTTTTTCAGCAGCAACCTTACTCTTTTCTTTGAAAAAGTGCATTTCAACCTCGGTCACCAGTTCTAAGAAATATTGTTTCTTTTCCTCAAGATCTTCCTGAAGCTTTTATTCCGCGGCCAGCAATGCATCATTTTGTACCTCCCCATGAAGAAAATTTAGGACAGAAATTGTAGTTGACGCTGGGGCAGTCACAACATCCCTGGTCCCTGACACTTCAGCACCTCCACCTCCATCAGGATCCTCACCAGAACTGTCCATCCCCCTCCCTGCGGGAAGGCAACAGCACCCCCTGCAGAAAAATCAGGGGGCTTTTCCTAGTGTCCTGGCCAATATTCCCGTTCCCATAAAACTGGTTCATAGAATTGTTCAAGGCTATGTGTGGGTTCTGACATGTGAAATGTCTGCCACTGCACATTTAGTCATTTCACTACCAGTTTAGCATTTCTTGTTAAGTGCTTTGGGATACAATGTGTATGAAAAGTGCTGTATAAATCCTGATTCTTCTTCTCCTGTATCTATTTTGCTTCCTCTTTGCCAATCACCAGCATGCAGGCCACTTGATACCTTTATTCATTTCTATATTTTTATTTAAAACCTGCATCTGGAAATTCCAGTGCCTTTCTTTTCTGTCTAGTAGTTTGGTGTAATTACCCTGGAACCCGAGTGATGACCCTGAATGTACTGCTGTTTTAAAATGATGTGCTACTGGAGAATTTTCATTTTTTCTTCTAATATCGCTTTTATGCTCCTGTATCCTGATTTTCAGGGCCCTACTGTTTTTTTCCCACGTGCAGGAGATCACAAGGGCATTGCAATATGTATATGACCCTTGCCATATTGCAGTCTATGAGCCATTTGATCATAAACTTTTCATTAGTATGCAGGTGTTGAAATATATTTTTCTTGGATGAGTGCCCACTCACAGAGCATCTACCACAGTATGTCTTGCCCGGTTGTTGAGGCCCTAGAAGTAGTTGGCCTCCTGTTTGTCTTTTCTCAAGGAACTGAGAATTACCATCTGCTCCCACATATTTTTTACTTTTTTTTGCTGCTACTAGTGGTCTTGTTAGGAAGGCTGGTACCTTTCCTTGGTATGCCCCCAGAAGGTATCAATATTTATAGACTATTTGGTTAATCACCCTCAACTTGTGATTAAATTTGGTCATGAAGACACACCTGTCTCCATGTTCTGGTTCACCTCTTTGAGTTAGTAGGTTGTTTTATTAATTTGATGAATTTTTCTGCCAGCCTTCTGCAGTATCTTGACAGGGTACCCCCTATTTTGAAATCTCTTGGCTGCCTATTTCTTTTGTTCTTCAAACTCTTCATTAGTGCTACAGCTGTAATTGATTCTAATATATTGTGAGTATGGCATACTTTCTATAAGAGTTTGCAGATGGTAAATATATGCATAAAGGATAGTGTAACTAACCATGTTCTTCCCATATATCCCTGTTTCAGTTTTGTAATCTTTAAGCATAGTCCAGATATGTAGTTTTTGTTTTGGTATAATTCATAGTGAATCTGAGATTTTCTGTACAAATGTTCAACTATTCCAATAATTCTTTTAACAATATTTCAGTATCTGTCTAAATAAAAAATGTATACTCTGTATATATTGATGCCATGTATCCATATATAGATGGTAAGGATTCTTTGCTACATCTAATACATGTGTAATCTCAAAATCATATATGTACGCATTCACATAAGATGATACCATGGTACTGTCCTTGGCAGTGCCACATGCCTGCTCATAGAATTGCCCATTGAATTCAAAGTAATTCCTCTCTAGAATTAATTCTGCTAACTCCTGCAATAATCTTGTGGGTGCTTTTTTTCTGCTTGTGGCCTTAAGTCTAGCATTTATCCCATGTTTAAAACTGCCTCTCTATGGGGTATTAAGGTATACAGATTACCAATGTAACAGGTAACTAGATAACATTCTACTTTTGAGGTCCAGCACACATTTTATATTATAGCCTTATCTGAAACCAGGCTCAATAATAAGCTTAGTGTTAGAAATTGCTGTAGATGGCAATTACATTTTTAAAAAAGAAAGGAGTCAGAAGTAGGGTGTGGGAATTATTATTGATTTATGTGACAACAAGATTTAGAAGTCCCACAGACCCCAAAGGAAGTTGACTGTGATATTATCTCTGTCAACCTGATTCTTTGGTCTAACAAATTCATTATGGTTAGCTCTATATACATACCACCAAGGTTACAAGAGACAGGTTTAGATTTGTTAGCCAAGGTTAACAGATAGTTGCCCCCAAAAAAGGGACTGGATTCTCGTAGTGGATTTTAATGTGAACTAGAGTAGTGACCAGGCAAATAAAGTTAAGGATTTGTTCATAAATCTTGAGATTCATCAGCTAATTGGGGAAATCACCATACATAATCATAGGACAGTAACTGGATCAACAATTGCTTGAATAGTGGTTACACATCTAGACAGAGTGGTATCATTGGGGGGTGCTAACTGATCACATGAGGGACCACTGCCTAATAGTTTGTGAATGGTCAGAAAAGGGCATGGAAATCCCTCCTGTATACATTTTTCTAGACTTTTAAAGTCATTTGACTTTGCATCTTTCAGAAATGCTATTAAATCAGTAGATTTGTCCTTTCTAGAATTAATCGGTCACATCGAAGTCCTGGAAAGTTTTAGCAATCTCTGTTATAATATTTATGATACAGTGGCACCAAAACAGAATGAGGATTAGGGCTCAAAAAGTGATAGGTTACCCCAGATCTTCTCAAGCAAATGAGCGTTAGTGATAAAACCTGCAGGATGCTTAGATCTTCCAGGGTTCCTGTGGCTCTCCAAGAGTACATGTGACTGTGCAATGGGGGCAAAACTGCTGTCAGACTGGCTAAGCAAATAAAAAAAAATAAACAATTACATTATCTAGGAGATCCAAGGAGGACCAGGCAGATTCTAAACTCATTACTGGTTAGACACTCATCCACTGGTTCCATTTCTCTCAAGGATGGAAGTGCAATACTTGATTATCCAGAAAAAGTTGTGAGGATTTTTAATGAGTATTTTGCAGACTGGAAAAATATAGGGACAGTAGCACATATTCCCCTACTAGTGATGCCCAGGAAGTAAATTTGTGGGATAACAGTCCTAAATGCAATTATTAGTGCTATCTCCTGAATTATACAGGACTATGTGTTGAAACATGACCCACCCTCATCCTACTGTAGTATTGGACCTGATAATATTGATTTTTGTATTTTGAAATTGATTATAGGAGATCTAGTCAAACCCCTTACACCAATTTTAAATTTCTCCTTATGTCAGGGAGTTTTTCCTAGCTCACAGAAACTGGCCACAGTAATGTTCAAACATAAATCTGCCAGCAAGGAGGTGGTTTCAAATTACTGTCTGACATCATTCCTGGTCCCCCCTTTCAAAACTTCAGGAAGGAACTGTATTTGACCAAATATCATATTTGTTTACAATAGTATGAAGAAATTACAAATTCTCAACATGATTTCCAGTCATCCCATAATACAGAGACAACCTTGGTGAGGTTCGTCAGCTGCTTGCATGGTGCCTTAGAGAAAGGGTGCTGTGCTGCAGCGATATTTGTGGACCTCACCAAGGTTTTCAACCTTGAGGATCATATGCTTCTTTTTGACTCCCTGCTAAATCTCATTTTTCCCAGGACGTTATCAAAAGGTTTTCCAATTACATTGCTTATAGGATACATTAAACCTTAATCCAGGATCCTCACCGAGGGTGGCGAACTCCACATCCTCGGTGATTTCAATCTGAATTGGCTGGGAAGTGCAGCTTCAAAAACACGCAGCCAAGTAAACGCTCTAAACTTGCATCAGCAGATAGGGGAATCCACCCGCCTAAACCACAAATCAAACAATCACTCACTACTGGACTGGGCACTCACTACCCACCCACATAGGATACGCAATGCAGGCCTCCTACCAGACTCTCTTGAGCCACCATATGATCTATATAGTGCGTAAAATCTTCCATCCCTGGCTCCCCACCCCATCTGCTGCACTGCAGGCATACAATTCCCTTGATCTCCCCACACTCCTGTCGCCCTGTCCACCACTGACTGGTCTCCCATCCCATATGCCACTACCATGGACAGGGCCCTGAGCTACTTCTCTTCAATCTTCCTTGCTATCTGGGACCTATATGCCCGTTCGGAGATCCAGAGTAGAGGCTCACACTTGCCCTGGGTAACCTCTGAACTTATGGAACAGCTCCGTGCCAGGGACCGAGCATGGAAATTTTCAAGGCCACGGTTCTCAACCAGCCAAGGAGCATTACGGGCTCTCAGAAATGCCTGCACAAGACTCATCCGGCGGTCCAAATCAAACTACTTCAAAGCGGCTTTTAATAAAACCACACCCACCCTTTCGCAATTTGAAACCATAAAATCCCTCCTCAGCCCCAACCAAACCTCCCACCCCCACCCCTCAACCTTGCAGGCAAAACAATAAATGACCCCTCTCTGGTTGCCACTGAGTTTAATGCCCTTTTCCCGCTACCACTGCCTCCCTACTCTCCTCCCACCCCATCCTCACCCTCCCCCTGCTCTCCCCAAGGTCCCCCTGACCTCCCCAGTGCTCCCCCCCGGGCCCCTTCTCCCTCCGCCTGGTCACCCCTGACCAGGTGTTGAAAACTCTTCACTCTCTAAATGCATCCAAAGGAAAATGCCCATCGGGGCTAGATTCTAAAATGCTACAGCTCTCTGCCCTGGCCATAGCCTGCCCCCTAGCTATGCTCTATAACCTGTCTTTTAAGTTATGCTCCGTCCCCACAAATTGGAAACAGGCCACTATTTTCCCCCTCCCCAAAGGTGGGGACCTTTCCTCCCCAACAGATTACCGCCTATATCTCTGCTCCCAATCCTTGCCAAAATTCAAGGCGCCTTGTCCTATCCCAGTTGCACACCTATCTAGATACAATCTCCTTTTCACCCCTTTCAAGGCGGGTTCAGAAAAACCACTCCACCACCACATCCCTCCTTCGCCTCACCAACTCCATCCTCACAGGCATTGACAAAGGTGACATAACCGCAGCTATCTTTATTGACCTGGCAAAAGCTTTTGACATGGTCTCACACCGCCTACTATTATCCAAACTTGCCCAAACTGGCCTGTCAACATCTGCCCTCAGTTGGTTCCACTCTTACCTAACTGGCCGATCCCAAGCAGTCCGCATCTGTACGGCTCTATCCCCCACCCTCCCTGTCACCAGTGGCGTACCTCAAGGGTCTGTACTCGGCCCACTGCTCTTCTCAATTTTCTTAACGATCTGCCCTCTGTCTGCACAAAATCCGGCATCCACATATGCGCGGACGATCACGGTGCTTTTCGCCTCTGGCCCATCTGGTGCAACCGTATCAGCTTACCTCCAGAAGGATTTTGACTCGTCAACGCTGGCTTCTGGAGAATCAACTCTTCCTCAACTCAAAAACTGTCTCCCTCACATTGGCTCCCGAGCAAAATTATCCGCTTACCGTGTGCCCACATTCCATACCTTGGATAGGTCTCCACTTGAGGGCATGCTCCACATATCGTTACCTCGGCATCTGGCTAGATCAGCACCTGGACTTCTCTGCACATGTAGACGCACTGCAAAAAAAAACTACATCCCATGCTGGGAGCTCTCCACTGCAACAAACATTGCATCCCCCTACCAACCAGGCAAGAAATGGTGCAAAAAATGATCCTCCCAATTTTTGACTACGGCGACATTATTTACGGCGCCGCCCCCCTACATCCTTAGCCAGGTTAAACCCCATTTTCAACTCCTTCTGCCGGTTCGCCTTGGACCTCCCTCCCAATACCCATCACTGCGACCTCTACCGGTCCCTCGACCTCCCGTCACTCCAAAATCGGCGTTTGTTGCACGGTGTTAGAATCACTGCTAAATTCTGGTCTCACACGCTGCCCTCCTATCTATCAACATCTCTAACCACCGCCCCCCCACCTACCTACAACCTCAGAAACACTGACGCCAGGCTCCTTCACATTCCTCACAGATCCACCCGATCAGGTCAGGTAGCTTTTAGTTTCAGACTGCCCAAACTATGGAACTCACTGGCAGCCGACATCAGACTCTCTACAAGCACTCACAGCAATGCCCTCCTCAAGAGAATTTTGCTACCAACTGCACATAGCTTTCCCCATCGCTAAAAAAATCCCTGCATGTCTCTTAACAACTTCAGGCCCCTCTCTACTCAGCACTTTTTGCCTGTCTTCTCTCAACTGCTGCTATAGATCGCCTGCCTACCCAAATAGTATTGTATTTCTAACCACCGATGTAAATGTGAATTTTTTTTTATGTTTGTCCATGCTAATACAACACTGCCTGTTATACTCCTCATCCATTTTCATTGTACCTTCCATATGCATCTCAGCTTCTGCATCCACCCTTCTGGACCACCTGATGCTAGCTGCAAATAACTCATGTGCTGAATTTTGGCCACTGTTGCTACCTGCTTACTTTTGCATGTACTGATTATTGTATTTTTGTATTTTTGTACTGCACTCCTGTAATCCCCTTACCCCAGGGCGCATCTGGAATCGAGCGGTACTCTGCTCAGCATGCCTTCCTGGTAAATCTCTTAAATAAATAAATAAATAAATAAATAAAATTTGTCAGCTGTATCTGATTGCCTGCCCCAGGGCTCAGTCCTGGGCCCCTCCTATTTCCTTTATTTTTAAGTTTGGCACCAGAATCCTGTTAATCATCACAAGTAGTACTTTATACTAATGATTCAGTTACAGCATATTTAGCACAGACCCTGCAATAAAGGAGGTGATTGGTAGTGTGCTGGAGGACTTTGATTCCTTTCAGCATTGGATATTGTCTAGGAAGTTGGTTTTGAATACAAAAAACAAAACAAAACATTATGCAATGTGTTAGCTCCAGGAGTGAAATTGGCATGGACCTTACTCTTACTGACTTGAAAGGTGAAGTCACTGAATCAGTGGAATACTTTAAGCATTTAGGGGCTGTGCTGGATGGGGCTCTGTTATTTGAATGCCATGTTCAACAAGTGAATAAGATAATACATCAAAGGATGAGCCTTTAATTTAAGTTAAGATAATGCTGATCCCTGAATCCTGGATATTATTATCAAACAGCCTATTGTTTTCTGTCCTTGATAATGGACTTTCCTTTTATGCAGGTAGCAGTGAGAGGGTCTTAGCTGAATTGAGGGTCACCTATCTAAGCATCTTCCACTTTCTGACTAAGTTGCCCAGGTTGACACATCATTATCACCTGCACCAGGCTGCTAGATTCTTGTCCCTTGAAAGTAAGATGAACATTCACATGGGGATTCGGTTTCATAAGGTTTTTTTGGAGAAACTTCCCACTTCAGTCAGTTGCTGCCCTCTTTCTCAGGGTTTGTGGATCACAAGGCACCAAATTATAGAGTAAGAGCCTTTAAAAACAAACTCTGGTCAGAGTTGATGTGGCTGTGGAAAGTTTTTGGGATGGCATTCACCCATTATTTTTAATGAATTTGCACAATGTAGATCTGCTGAGAGGCAGTTTCAATGAGGTCTTCCTTTTACACATTTTTATAATGTGTTTTCCTAGAATATGCCTGCTGATTGCTGTGTGTTTAGCCTGGATAAGTCACAGAAGACATGGCATCGCATTTTCAGTGGGGCTCTACATCTACACAGCATTATGCTGCATTGCATAAATCAGAACACACTGAAAACAATAGTTTACATCTGGACTGGGCTACCCTGAATAAATACATTATAAAAATGGTAAAATCATGACTCCACTGAAAACAAGATATTGCATCTAATATGGGACATCCTGAGTAAATACAGTGCAAAAATGTGTAAAATGAAAATCACTATGACAATGAGATGTAGCATCTCCCCAACTCTATCCAGGATACAAAATATAGGATAATAAATATTTAAAGAGCTAGTGGAGCCACAACAGGCAGACAAGAAAATAATACAAATTTTAAGTAGTAGTCAGTTGTAAGTTTTTATTTCTGAAGTATTTTTCTTTTTCATTTTGCTCATCAGAAAGTATTCTATGTGATAATATTGTGCTGGATTTGTGGAACAGCTCTTAGCCTGGCAGCTGATTTAGCTTTCTCTACTGCCCCACACTACATCATCAGCATTGTGATCTCACTGACTGTGACATTACAGGTGAATAACCTGGCAGTCTCTCACTTGATGTTCCTAAGTAGCAGTAATGTCGCGGTTGGGTCCGCAATGCAGTGATATGGTGTAGGTCAGTAAGGTAAAGATATCAGCTGCCGGGCAAACATATTCCACATCACCTACTAACATCAGGTAAACAATCTTCCAATTAAAAAAGGAAAGGAAAAAGTAACTCGGACATAAAAGGTAATGGTTGGCTGCTTTTAAAATCTAGTATTAGTTTTAGGCAGTACACTAGTTCTTTAAAGGAAATCAGCTTTAGACTGAACTTCACTGTGTTCACTGACATAAACAAATAGTTTCTATATTGTTTTATAATATATTATATTACAATATTTATTTTGAATGTTGTGGCAATGAGGATGGTGTATATGTGTGTGTGTGTGTGTGTGTGTGTGTGTGTGTGTTTGGTGTAGCTCAATACATTTTTTTCCCCAAAAAGCAAATGCCTGCTGATTGCTGCAAAATTAACCCAGAGATTTCACAGAAGACCTGGCATATGTCTGAGACAGTTCTTATCAGACAGTGTCTTAACAGGTTAAAAAAACAGTGTTAATCATTTGTTCCTGGGAAAGGGTGACATTTATGAGGTATTAATCTTTCTTGAAATACAATAGCTGCCCAATTGAAGCTAATGGTAAGAAAATGTTTAAGTGCTGAGTATTTAAATGTGCAAGTTGTTGCATTTCGAAGGGGGTAAACAAATTTCCTGTGTAATAGGCAATGGGAGGGCTTGCCCAAGGTTCAATGTGTGGAACAGTTCCTTCCACAATCTCTACTTAAGCCCTTATCTAACACACCTCCCTTACTTAGGGAGGGTTTTTTCATTCCCTGGGCTCCCTACGTGGCTAGTGTGACTGTGCCTCGCCATACTTCCTGCTGCCCAGTTTCTTTCTGTCTTGCTCTCCTCCCATCTCCCCTTCCCTCTCTGTGTCCTGTATTTCCCTGCTGTGGTGGGCCCCTCTCCCCGACTGCCTCCTGGCTTTTTCTGCTCCCTCCTTTGTTGTCTGGGAGTTTACCAGGTCCTTTCTCCTTGGTTCTTTTTTGGGCGTTTTTTCTCCATAACCTGTAGATGCTTATGGGCATCCCTACTCTGTCTCTCTCCTTCTGTTCAACTTCATTTCCATGTGAGCCCATCCCATCTCCTGAATGCTTCACATGCCAGCTGTACAGATTATTTACTAATCAAATCACCTACCATTCTATAGGACATGCATGCCCAACCCTTCCGTAACCCCTGGGCTTACTTCCCTGCTCCTGTGCATTGTTCGGCCTTCATCTCTTCTGCAGTTGGAACCATGCTTGACTTCAGCCCTGCTAAATCCGATGCTCCTTCTCCAGTTCCACATTTCCATTTACCCAGGCCTAGCTGCCTTCTTCATTACCTGCCACTCTATGGAGACCAAAGGAAATTACTTCAGCATTCCTTTCTGCCCCATTAGTAAGTACACTGCCATTCTGTTGGTCTCTGTTTTTGCGTTGGGTGTTCCCTTAGCTCCTCCTCACTACTGACTCACTAGTAGACCCACTTGTCGGTGTTTTTTCCTGCTGCATAATCAGCTACTAGCCACTGCCTACCCCGATGAGCTACTTCATTCCCAAAGGCTAACATTACTAGTTCTATCTATCATATTACCATGCTCCTTCTTTTTATTCAGGGTACTTGAATGGGAGGGGGGTGTTTAGGCCTACTTATTTACTTGTCAGGAGTTTACTACCTTTGGTAGCCCTACTTACTACAGGAAAGCTGACCAGCCATAGCACCATTTACAGCTCTGAAAGCATAACTCAGACCTTTAACCTTGCAGCGGCTCAGTTAATGTTCCTACCCCACTAGCTTTTGCCAGTCACACTGACCTTCAGGGGCACGGATCTCACCACGGCTGCATTCTCCATAGCTGAACTCCCTTACACGTATCTCCACTACCTTATTGCATAAAGTGCTGTCTCTCTGTCTCATTACCTCAATCCACCCCTATTATTCCTTGTTCTTTCCCACTGTATGCTCCAGAGTGCCATATCTATTACTGCTGTCTGTGATAACCATACTCACCACAATATGCATATTTCATTCCTACTATTTTGAGTTACTATACCTACAAAGTCTAGTGCTATCCATTACTTTATTGTCCCATACCTGCTTCCTATACTGCATCTCCTCTCTCTCTGCAGCAGTGTTGTGCCTTCACCAGCCCACACCAGCAGTACTCTGGACTCTGTCCCTAACTCACGCCTTCTGAGGTGCTGAATGAAGGTGGGCTTCCCCTGTCTACAGGGGATGGGATTCCATTACAGTCACTACCTCCTGCTTCTTACCAGCTGACATCTTCTGTCTCTAACTCTGCTTGGCAGCATCGAGTGAAGGGTTTCCCACCCTGACAACCTGGGATGGGAGCTATGTCTGCAATCTACTGTGTCATGCCATACCTTCTCTAGCTCATACCATTCCCTTTGGGACCAGAACTACCTCCTACTTACCAACTCGACATCCTCCATCCCTAACTCTGCCTGGCAGCACCGAGTGCAGGTTAGCTCACCATGACTACCAGGGATGGGAGCTCTGTCTCCATTCTACAGACTTATACCATACCTCTTCCTACCATGCCTTATCTACCTTATGCCAGTTGCCGCTTCCCTTTGGGAATGGAACTATTACTCTCTGTGTACCCTTATCATTTTACTTATGCTGCTTCAAGTCAACACCATTCCTCTGCTGTCCCTGACAGTTATCTGTGTCTCCAGTATGCTGCTTCATTTTCTATGTCCTCAGCCTGATATCTGGCTGCAGCTTCTTCAGAAACAGGACTTTGCCCACTTTGCTTCACCATCTTATCTCATCTGCAGCCTAGACTCTTCTTCCCATCTGCTGACTTCCATGGCCAGGATCCTGTCTCTATTATGGACTATCTCCACTGTTTGCATCTACAACGATGCCGATTGCCATTTCCATTCCGGAACAGACTTTAATCAACCATGTTCTTTCATTGTTCTGCATTTACTAGCTGACTCTAGCATGGATCATCTCACCTCGACTGTCCCATCTGCATGCATGTCCTTCCATTCTGCTGTGTCACATATTTTTTTCTCCATCTGTTGCCCAATGCCAAGACCCTTCTGGGCCTGGACCTCCTACTTCTGTCTGCGACTTCGAACCTGGAACCTGGACCTCTTTGATTAGTTTGCTTCCATCCTGCCAGTCTGCCACTTCCCTTCAATTACAGGAATTTCTGCTTTGACTGACTCCACTCACCATCCTGTTCTTCCATGGACCTTCATTCTCTAGCCCCTTGGCCTCTTTTCCCTCATCATATGGATCCTGCTGGCTTGATCAGTCCCTTTTTCACTCCAGGTCGACTACCTCATGGATCTCTTTGTTGCAGGTCCCCCATCTGGCTGCTCTATGAACTTGTTTTCTTTCTCAGATTTGAGACCTTGTCCTTTGTCACTCCGGCACCTTCCATTATTTTCTTCAGTCATTTCCAGCCTTCGTCAGCTGTGGGACTCTTGTTGCTCATGGTGCTTGGCTTGGCTACTCAGCCTTCCATGGATTATCATCTGATGCCTTGTTTCAGTTTTCCTGCAGTTCACTGTTGTTCACCATGGACCTGACCCGGTCTTCTGCCTTCCAGCTCTGTATGTCATCTGGTTTCACTTAGTCCACAGCTTCCTCTGCTTTCTCCTTCAGTTCCTCAGGATGCACTCTGGACTTCCTTCCTATTTTGAATGGTTGCCTTCTCATCTTTGCCTTGTTGGCTTGGGGCTTCATACTGTCTGTTGTGACTCTCTTGGGCCTTGTATCCTATCTCCAACCGGTACTCCTACCCAGTTACATGCTCTTCCATGTGCTTCATCCCTATGTCTACTCAAGCCGGTCTAACAGTACCCTTCCACTACTCATCGGATCTTTAATTCATTACTCTGGGTAATTCTACTGCCAGCAAACATTCCTTGGCTCACATGCCCCATAGACTCTTATGTTATCATAAAGTCTTATACTGCCCATTCAGTTTTTTACAATCAGGCATGGAATCCCATTCACCTGGACAATAGGAAGATCTTCTGCATCACCATTGGATATACCCTCCGATTCCTGTACATCCCATCACCAGGACTTCCCTGTATGCCTTGTCTCATTGGCTATCCTCATACATGGAAAGGACTTAAATTCTTCTGTTCTATTCTGACTTTGTAATCAGCATCACTTCTACAGATACTGGGGATCGCAAGATAACCCATTCAATTTTAGATATTCATTTTCCCTTCTGCCACCTCTTATTTCAACACTGACTCAGATGACCAAGTTACTCTACTCCTACTTCCCATCAGTCATTGCTAGTTTTAGGAATTGCACAGATATCTTCCAGAATAGTCATTGTGGGATCACCACAGCTAGCTCATTACTGACTCCATGCCATCCAAACCTCGATTTCACTCCTGGACATCGCTATTCCTTTTACTATAATCTGTACCTTTTCACCTAGTACCTTCAGCTGGGCCAACCACTCTCCAGCAGACCCTTCTGCTTCTTCTTCTCGAAGTACCTTAGTTAATCTTGACAGTAAAGACCATCACTGAGAACTGGCTCTCCTGATATTCTAACTGGTAATCTGTAATAGCCAAGACAAATTCAAGAACTCAGCCTTGCATCCCAATCGATATTAATAAGCTGTAGCACTACAATCCTATGGCATCCTTCACTAATCTATTTCACTACCAATCCTGCCGACAGATTCTTCCTCTCATACACCCCAAGCTCCTCTCAAGAACTTCAGCATTTGGATTACCTGTAAACATAACCATCTATGCCACCACAGTGCATCTCCTAAATGATCACACCACATTAATATCCACACTTGCTTCAGGCAGCGTACCAGTAGATGATTTGAGTATAAGGTCATGCACATCATGACAAAAGAAGCCATCTATTCCTTACACTGAATTTCCAACCATTCCTCATATTTATCAGGCTACCATCTGGACGGCTCCACAAATCTTCCTCTAGTGCTTTATTAATCACTTTTGGCATTAGTCTCATCAGGCACTCAAAATCTCTTCTACTCATTTTACTCTGGGATGCATACCTAGCAACTTATCACTCACTAATCGATTCTTTACCTCCAGATTAGCTCGAATATCAAACCTTAAACAAATTGGATCAGTCAACCATAACTTTACAAATCATCACTACTCCTACAGTGTACTCTCTGGTTTTATATCGATAAAATCTTGCTCTCCCAACTCATTATGCTTCTATGATCCATTTGGACATGCATGCTTTGTCACCTTGGAAACATGGACTACATTAGCTCTTCTTTAACTGGATCTGCTTCACATATAGGTTTCTACCATCCCTACAGAAAATATGTACCCTTCATCCTCAGGATCATCATTCAGTCTGTATCATCTTTGGATAGAGAATAAACCATCATCTCCAGGACACTCAAAGACTCTTTTACTAGTTCTACTCAGTGGATGCTTGCTTAGTGACTCCTTGTTCAATATGGAGTTCCTAACCTCCTGACCATAACCTTACATTCAAACCTTTCACAAGTTGTATCTTTCACTAATGACTTCTTCTGCAATCGCATTTCCACCATTCCCAGTTTAGTACCTTATTGATCCAGTCATGGTCCCTCTGCTATTACACCCTTGCAATTCCATTGGATAAGCATCATTCATTATCTTGGAAACTTGGACTTCCTTAGCCCTCCTTCACCTGGATTTACTTCATACTTAGGATTTTATCACTCCTTTAGAACAGACCTACTCTTCAACCTCAGGATCATCATGCGATCAACATCTTCCATGGATTGAGGATGGATTATCGTCTCTCTCCAAGCAGCTCACCAACATCAAATTAGCTATGATTACAAGAACCTAGGTCCTTTTCCATTTAGTATGCCCTGAGGATGGGCAGACCTCTGGCCATTGGTCCTCAGAGGTTTCTTCCACCTGGGGGGTTTTCCTCTCCTGAGTGCCAGCGGGTCATACTTGCTGAGAGTTGGAGGAGGTATCTTTTTGGGCCTTCTGTTCCCTACAAATTACTACCTACATACCTACTACTCAAGGGTGGGAATAGAGTAAAGCCACAAAAAGTACTACAAGGTACACAAGCGCTATATACCCCATCTCTCCCTATTGCTATTCCACAAACATTGAATGGGAGGGCTTGTCTAAGGTTCAATGTGGGGAATAGCTCCTCTCTCAACGTCTACTTAATCCCTTCTCTAACACACCTCCCTTGCTTAGGGAGTGTTTTTTCATCCACCACCATCCCCTCCTCCTCCTTCTCCAGCGCTCTTCTCACCCTTGTTCATGGGCCTTCCATTCCCTACAAACTACTACCTACAAACCTACTACTCAAGGGTGGGAATAGAGTAAAGCCACAAAAACTACTACAAGTTACACAAGCACTATATACCCCATCTCTCCCTATTTCTATTCCACAAATATTGGACTGATATTTAACAAGCTGTTTCAGTTTCCTAATGACCATCTGATAAGCAGCTTCAGTACTATCTCCAACATTCTAAACAGAAAGAAAGTTATTTCAGTTTCCTAATGGCCCTCTGATAAGCAGTTTTAGTGCTGTTTCCAACATTAAAAACAAAAGAAAAAGGGGTATTTATTTCATTTGGTATACTGATTTATAGTTGTGGAAGGATACATTGAAATGTCCAAAAATGTGTTCCACGTTCCTCCATTTTCTAGCTATAGACAGCAAGGTGGCTGTAAGATCCATCCACTGCCATAAAAAGAGCACTTCTTTCACAAGTCTCAAGGTCAGAGATCCTTACTATATAGGACCCATACATTTTATAATTCATTGCCATCTGATATTGTCAATAGTTCCCGGTTATTCACTTTTAAAATTCATTTAAAAGACTGGTTTGCTCAAAGGAATATCTGTGACAATTTTTCATTCATACTATTTGTTAACTATGTTAAAATTGTTTTATGAATACTGTTTTATTTATATATTTACTTGTCACAATTGTAAACAGGCAAATTGCCTATCTGCTTACAAGTATAAAAAATAAAACAAACAAGCAAAACAAACAATCTTTCTTCTGTTAGGCCTTTAGTTGAAATTCTCTAGAATTTTCAACATATATGTCATATCATTCACATATGTATACATATGTTCTATCTGAGGTTGTAAGTGAAAATTTTTTGTAAGATGAAATCAGTTCAAATACCAATTCAGTTCCGGAGACTATTGGCCTACCCAGGTGTTTGTGGATCTTTAAAATACTGTAAATGTGATGCACTCTTGGGTACTTTTTTTCCCTGTAATAAATCACCCTCCCATTCCTCCACCCATCACAGTGAGATGTATTCTTCAATCCTTTTTATGTTGTCTGGTGCATGCACAAGCAGCATTTTGTGACAGCTTTCTGGGTAGCAGATTATGGAGGTGCAGCTGTGTTGTGGCCAGTGCTGCCACTGCTTTTTTGGTCTGGTCTCTGTAGCACCAATAAGTGAGCATGCTGTCTATGGCAGCAGTTCAGAAGTGTGCCACCAAGTTGAAATAATTTTACCTCTGCAATGATGGAGTGCCCCGTCATTGCAGGGCATACCTTGAATGGTTTAACATTTCAATAAACATGGCAGCAGCTCATACTGTCTGCCTGTTGCAATCCCTAGTTCTTATTCCTCCTAGCTTTCTTAGGAGAGTGAAGATGTGGAGAAAAAGGACTCTTACATAGAGTTGGATAATCAGACTCGCTTCTCTGTTTTACGGTATTTTGGGGATTTCTGTACACAGGGACAAGCGAGTTTTAGGGCATCCTTATAAACTGTCTCAGATCCCTAACACCATGGCTAAACTGACTTTCTTCTTGTCCTGTTATCTCTATCTGCTGGACTCTGTGGAGGTACAGCATGCTAGTGTCAATGGGTGTAGAAGCAATGGATCCAGTGGGAGAACAATGGCTGAGTCCACAGTTTGTTCGGCACAGGCTCTGAATACCAGCCCACCCAGTGAGGAGTCCACAACGTCTACCTGACCACCAACCACTGGAGGTTTGAGTCCCCATGGCACCCATGCCAGGCTCAATAACAATGCCCTCAACTCGACCCTCTGAAGGCACTGCCTGACCCTCTGGGGCATGCCAAGCTCCCCCACAGGTGCTCCATGACAACCTGGAGGAGGAGGAGGAGAGCCCACAGGTTGTCTGCCGGTGGCTACCAAGCTACTGTGGGGGTCACCATTATGGTGAGCTGGGGTGGGAATGATTTTGTTGGTAGTGGCATGCTGCTGTCTCATTCCCAACACCCAGCATCAGGTGGAGTGGATCCCAGGCACAATGATGGGGCTTGCACAGCTGGCAAAGTGCGGACAGGTGAGGGCCCATCTTGTGGAGCTGCCAACTCAACACAGGAAGGCACAGAGCATCAAGGTGGAATGGAGGCCACGAGGGGGCACGATATGGTGCCCATTGCTGGGAACACTGTGCCATAGGAACGCCCCAGCTCTACCCACCCCAGGGAGGCAGCTCTTAATTCTCATATCCAGTCATTGCTGCTTCCTCTCTTCTCCTCATCTCACTCATGCATGACTCTTGTTCAATATTTTTTTAAGTCCTTTATTAGTTGCATAACCTAGCTTTCCTTTTCAGATACATTCTTATTTGTAAGTTGACGATGTGCATTCCTTATGTTTATGACTGACTTTCAGAGTTTTGATCTTTGTGCAGATTGATGACATTTGGGATTCAATACATGCATATGTTGCATTTAGCTCCATTTGTTTTTCCTTCCCTATATCTTCCATATTTTTAATATATTAGCTTTGAACTCTTTTAGTTGAAGGGGAAACTATCTATTCTAGTGCTGTGCAGAATTTTCAAATTCTGGCAGAACACAATTCTACAGAATTTTTGAAAATTCTGCAGAAATTCCACCACAATTCTGCCAGAAATTGAATGGTGCAATTCTGCAGCAGAGAATAGCTGCAGAATGATTTTCTGCAGAAAAAATGCTGTTCATTCTGAGGATCTCAATATTTTCTGCAGAATGTTTTGCGGAATAATTTTCTGTGGAATAAAATGCTGTTCTGCTTAATATTATTCTGCAGATCACAGTAGATGGAATTCTGCCAAAGGACCAGTGAAATTCCACCAGTGGAGTGGTCATTCCGCAATAATTCCAGTGGTGGAATTCCGCATTCCACACAGCACTAATCTATTCACTTAAAACCTGCATAGATACAATATTATGTTGTCAATCACAGCATACTTCAGCATCTTTAAAGCTTTAGATGTGGAGAAAATGTAGTTAGATATTTTTGTGTTATCTAAAAGGGGCAACATGATGTCGCACACTGGCCTTGCAAGTATCAGAGAATTTGGAGATAATTAAAATTGCATACATGTTACAAATCAATGTTGTATGTGGCAATACTGAATTATTTTATTGGCAAGTGGGAAATGAAATATTTCAAACCTCATGAATACAAGAAGCTGTACACTAGGTTTTGAAAATTGATATATTAAATACATATTAAATACCAATGAGTTATGAAACTCCTGACACCCACAGCAATCACTAGGAATAATAATTTAGTGGCAATGAAATGCAGATCACACTCTGGATAATTACATTTAATTTAACAAAAAAAAAAACTAGTGACTCCTCTGGGAAAGCACAGGACATTCTAACAGACAAACATCCCCTTATTGTTCATGTATTTTCAGTAGTTCTTTTCCTATCCATCTTTATTACTAAGGAAATGTACTGGAAAATAAGATCTGTAGGTTTGTTTACACTTAACATGATCTTCTAGTTTTCTGCACAAATATTAGTCTTGGCATTGACAAGAAAGATATTTCACTGGATTCCAAGAAAACTGAATTTCTGGATATTCCATTCCTGCTTGCTGAAGACATTTGAATGAAAACAGACTCTTTTTTCCCTTAGACTTCATCTGACTTTGCTGCTTTGAAGTTATAACCCTCTGGTTGTGACATCAGAATCATGTTTATGTCAGCGGGCTGTAATGTCACAAGCAGAGGATTAAGAAGTCTAAAGAAAAAAGATGCTGTTTTAATAAGGCTGTGTCCAGTGATGAAGAATGGTAGGTCCTGAAATTCAAATTTGTGGGGAATTTCATGTTGCTGAGAGCTGCTGAGGTAAATTTTTTTTTTTTTTTGCTGCTGGAAACTGGAAAATCTCTATTAGTTGCATTCTCCCAGCATTACAGCATCTGTGTGTGGTGATCAGCACTGCAGCAGTTGCCTGCATGTCCACACAGGAGAAGTGAAGTGTTGCCAGAGGGTTGCTTTCCTCCTCCAACTTATTTATTTCTAGCAATTCTGCTCCTCACTCTGTTGAATCCCCCCGCCTCCCACCCGATCACAGTACTGCTAATTCTCTTCCAGTTATCAATCTGCCATCTCCCTCCACAACCCAGACCCTGGTAAGCATTAGTGCAGGTGATGCAGAGCATCCTTACAAGGACATAAATCTCCAGCAGCGCTCTCGCTCCCCACTAACTACCTCAGCATCTCACAGGCGCCACTGCCACACTGGATTGGCTCCCCACACTCTCCTGACATGTACACATTGAGCCTGAGGCAGCAGCTCTGCATTGTTCACATTAGTGTAGGCAAGTAAGTGCAAACAGGGCTTCAGCCTCTTGGGTTTCGTCTGCCCCTGTTTCTTGTCTGCACATGACTACATACACCTTTCCTTATGACATCACAATCAGTTGCTGTGGAAAGGATTATAAACCAACATGGAGGATTACAATACCAAGTGTACACCAATAGCAGCAGCTGAGGAAGTCTAAGGGACACAGCTTCAATTTTGTCAGGTGAATTTCCTTATTGATAAAGAATGCAGCCAGATATACAGTATAAACATATGAGCTAGAAACTGCATTGTTTCTAAACACAAAGACGTTCAATTTTATGATTAAATAGTTAAAAAAATGACAGAGGAGAATTTTGTTTTCATTAGAATATACTTAATGGAACTTAAGCTCTGTCTAACACTCACTGTCTCAGGGAATCATTATAACCCACTGTATAATAATACCAAATGAGCAAGTTTGTTATTGCTGGGAACTCAGTAGCAAATGTATCAAAATGCAGATAAAGTGTATGTGTGGGGGGGGGGGGGCTTGAAAGGTTACTTACACCATACAGTCAGGGGCCAACATTTGAAAGGACACATTTACATTTCAAATTTGTATCAAACAGGTGATGGGATAACATACAGCATTTTGTGTGTGTGTGTGGCCTTGGTACAGTAGTGTCAACTGACACAGATTAATGGGCCCATTCTATGTATGGACGAAAATAACGAAAAAAAAAAGTATTCCGGCACCTGTTCGTACATATGCATGCACATTTTTTACATTTTAAACAGTTCAATTAAGAATCTTGCCTGAAAGGTATTAGTTTTAAGATTAGGTTTTCAATCATTTTCTTTGTCTAAATACTGTAATCAAGAGATTAGCTGGGAAACTAAAATGTTTACACCTGGGTTTACCAACAAATGTTGCCCCTCCTCTCCACTTTGGTTTCATACATAACCTGCTTGTTGCCACCCTCATTCCATACCCAGTGTAGCATTATAAATAGGAGAAACACTATTATAGCACACTGTTTTATGCATCTGCATTTTGTTTAGCTTAGGTAAAGCACAAACAATCATAATGAAATTTCAGAAGGTCGGGAGAAATGTTACCCCTCAAACATAAACATGTACACAGTGGCATGTAGGTTGATAATCTGTTCCTATTTACACCCATACCTGTAATAACCCCATGCCTCCTGCCCTTCTTATACCTTGTACATGGATTGGCTTCTAAATGCTATCATATTACCAGTTATGTTAATCACTGCTTGTTTTTGTCCCTTGTGAATGGAGGGGAGTTCCTTTAAATTCGTATTTTAGCTCTTCTTGATGGTGCATGTGTGTTTATATGACAGAACATAAAAATTGCAGCCCTGCACCTCAGATAGGTGCATTTTTGTGGTTAGGAGGCAGCTGATGAAAGTTGGGAGATGTTCTGATACGAATCTTGATTGCTGCCTGTTGGAGTAATTGTATTTCAATTGCTCAGAGGTAGAATCAATTTCCCCAAATTGAGATTTTAATGGGAGCTCGCAGGCTTCAGTTATGTCATGTCATGGCTTTAATGTGGTGTTTGGGTTGCAGTTTCATAAACTATTTGGGTATTTTGGGTGAGGGTGGGGTGGGGAGGAACACTGGGGGACTAGCAGCTCCATCTACTAGCGAAAAGGAGATCTGGCAGAAACCTGGCAACCTGCACAAAGTTAAAGAAATGCCAAGGACAATAAATACAAAAGGATGGGTTTTGCAAAAAGTACATTGACAGCAACTACACATTATGCACTGGCTTTGGAATATATGAAATATAAATGGAACTTGTATTTTTCCCAGAAATCTTTACTCAATGATTAAAGATGTTTACATGTCCACATAAGACTATGCTATATTTTATTGATGTAAAATATGCTAATTACATCATGGGAAGCCACTTGTGATATATAATAGTGCCAAGAAAGAATGCATGTAACCTTTCTTAGGCCTTTATTACATCATACACATTATATTTTACTGAAGTAATGAAAGAACTGTTAATTTTCTATAGTTATTTCTTGTAAGTTACACAGCCAAATGTTGTACTGTATTATGGCATAAATAAAAAGTGCTGCTGTGATTTTCTCTATTGTATGTTACAACTTTTGCTGATGAGGATAGCCTCAAGGGTTGGAATACCTCTAGTTATTGTGAGAGTTCTGGGGTGGGGGAAACAGCAAGAAGCAAGCTGTCACTCGGGCATTCATACATTAATAGTAAAGGCAAATGGACATGGATTGGAAGAGGTATATAGCTTTAATTATTTGGGAGACATGCTGCACCAAACATTAACATTTCAAGAACACATATTAAAAGTTGCAAAACAAAGTTAACAGTAAGTTGGGTTACTTATATAGAAATCAAAACAGCTTCACTTTGTATGTTTAAAACAAGAATAACAAAGCTGGTCCTCCTTCTAGCCTTAGAATATACAGTACCTAGATTCTGTTTAACCTTCCAGATACAGTTCCCCACAAATACACTGTCACTTTCAGCAATATTTCCAGATTTGCTACTCAATCAGGAAAACACGTACAGCACTGTGATCTTTATTCTAAATTTGTAACATTAGCTCCTAAACAAAGGATTCAATATTCAGTACTAATGTTTTTACAAAAGATCTTGAAAACAGGGGCACCATGTGTGATAGACAGGTAAAAGCTCACAATCTTAAATCCCTCTGCAAAACCTCAGTAAAACCTTATAGTGAAAACTGAATTAAAGTGAAGGTGGTAGAATACTCATTGTCATATTATGGTCCAAGATTGTTATACAAAGTGATAGGAATGGATCTTGATGTTACTTCTAAAGTACACATCTTAAAAGACATTTAAGGGGACACTTAGAGGTGTTGTCAACTTGCAATTGTTTTAAAAACACATGAATCATGCTTTCTTCAGAGGTAGCAAGTCAACATTCTACTTTGCACTACTGTTTTCATGTGCACATGTATATACTATGCATGCTGTTTTTTATTGCATGATTTTTACCTACTTGTATGTTATAAAAATTTACTGTTTTTCCTATTGTAACCCCAATCTCCCCAGATAAGGTTGAAAATGACTCATTGAGCCAGACCTCCTTCCTGGTAAAATTAAATAAATAATATTTTTTATATATTTGTTTTTTTTTTCCACCAGGTAGGTGCACTAGGTATAAATATGCCTATTTTCAGGCACAACCTGGAACAGTACAATACAATACAAATGGTGGCAACATGATAAAACAACACAGTGGTAATACATATGACAAAACAATACTGAGTAACAGGATCACAGCTGATAACAGTGACAATTACAACATAAGGAAGAACACAATAAACATGGCAACCAACTGTGGTATAACAAAGGTTCCCTAGAGCCACAGGATAGAAACTGTGGTGGCAACTTCAGTTACAAGAGTTAAAAGACAGTAGCAGTACAAAAAGTGCACAGTGCAATACAATATAATTCCACAAGTGATCGCAGAAGTGGCAATACTGCACATATCTCCTCTGCTGGACTCTTGTGATTAAAGCCTATATTCCAACATATCACAATCAGAAAGAAAAGCTGGTATTCTTCCTCAGCCCTTCATTATACTGCATTGGCCAACTTTCTAAGGCCAAAAGTGTTCTTCCATCAGCCCCATAACCCATTATGTAGGTATGTATTTAAAATTCATATTACAGCACATAGATGGCAGGATTGTCCAGTGTACAAAGTATCTTGTTTTCACTGTGGTTTCATGGTGCAATAAGGATATAAAGTGCAAGACAGTGAGGTACGTGGCTGCTGGTCAGGCTGGTGAACACTTCTGAATACAGAGGTTACAGAGGAGATCCAGGGTATCCAGCGAGGATATGAGAGACTGTCAACACAGCAACTCATGAACAGTGATATCCTCATGGGCTACCCTGCAAGGGTAGTGACACTATGTGAAGGAAACCATAGGGGAGGGTGGCAGGAAGGGGAGAATAGTGTGGGGAAAGGGAGGGATAGGGAAGAGGGTTTCTCAGGGGGTAGTGTGTCTGTTGCAGCTGAGCAAGCTGTGTGATGTGGTGGTGACGGTGGCTATCTCTGGCACTGCAGGTACTGAGTTTGGGGCTGGGGACCAGGGGAAAAATGTTGCCACTGGTTGCTGCTGCTGCTGCCATTTTTTTTCTTGTGCAGTTCATAGTGTCACCCCCTCCCTGACATGCACCACCCTGGAGTTAGTAATCCTTAAGCAGGGGAGTGTGGGGGAAAAAGCCTCCTGTGAAGGGGGCATGGGGTGCAGCCCCCCCACACACAAATGTTAAGTTCAGTTGCTCAATGTTTGTTCACCAGCAAGTGTATATCACCAATTTACTTTTCAGAGATATATACACTCGCCCTAACGGCAAGCGTTGTTCCACAATTACCATTATCACATAGAACTGAGATCCAGGACTATCTAGATAGCAGCTATAGGCAATCCCTTGGTGGAGGGAATGTTGGACAGGATGAGGAATCATCTTGTGTGACAGATGTCAGGCTTAGTGGATCTGGGTTGTGAGATGTAAAGGCGGTAAACTTCCTGAGAAGACAGTGGGGGCGGGGGGGGGGTGGAAACACATTAGATCACATAGCACAGTGTGAATATTTTGATATATGTTTGAATAAATGTTAATATATTCTCACTACTCCTGAGTGGTAGCTCACATGAACCCTTGATCTTAACCCACCCAGCTGAAGACATGGGTAGATGCAGGACCCCACTGAAAATGAGACATAACATCTCTGCTAGGCTGTCCTGTGCAAATAAATTGCATCTCAGCTGGGCTATCCTGTGCACATAAATTAAAAAATAATTGTCCAGTCTGTAGAGTCTCTGGTTCTGTTTCACACACCCTCATGTCCGTCTGTAAGCCTGTCTGTCCATCCTTCCATCCAAGACTTTTGGGATTTTTCCCTGCTGCTTCTTAATAGTCATTAGGACATCTGTGGTTGATTTCCTATACAATATAATTAGCCAGGGTAATTCAGCAAAGTACATGCAGCATCTTAATGTCAGCAGGATCCTGCTTTTACTCATTTCTGTGTAGTTTTGCAATCTTCACTGACTTTATTGTACCCTCTGCAGCAACCTAGCATGCTTAGGAAGTGATTGATCAATAGGCTCATTGGCTGACTGATTGTCTAATTGGCTAATTGATTAACTGATTGATAGGCTGATTAATCAAGAGGTTGAGTTTATTTATTTATTATTATTATTATTTTTTTAACCAGGGGTAGCACACTAAGCAAAGCTTATTTCCAGATGTGACCTGGGAGCACAAGGAAGTTAAGTGACATGCTCAGGATCACATAGTATACAAGTGGGAGCTGTGGAATTCAAACCCAGGTCTCTAGGTTTGGAGCTCAGAGCCTTAAACCACTGCACTGGCTGCGGACACAGTTCTTTTGTAGTTCATGCCTCTCCACAAAAACAACTCCTCCCACTGGCACCACATTTTTCTGATTCTGCCCCATGGCCTCAGCAGGGCTCTTTATACTTCTTTCTTGTTCTACGCGCACACGAAAAATGAAAAAAAAAGTTCTGGATGCTGCTGTTTCATTCTGAGTACCAGGTTTCAAATTTTGCAACATGAAAAGCACAGTGAATCTATATTTTTGTCTAAACCAGTGCATAATGCATTCCATCTGGATTTCCAGTTCTGATCAAGATTATGTCACCAGCCCCATCTAAATTAGAACTGTAGCTTGCAAAGGGCAGCCTTCCCAGGCCATTTAAAAAAAATGCATTATTCATGGCAAAATTAATTTTTCATGGCTGTTTGCAGGAAAAGTATCTCCCATGTAGCAGTTATTATTAATTGTGGCTGATTCATGTCTTCTGGTGGCAAAGTGCCACAACTGTGGCAAAAATGGGACCAAAAGTCACACCTCCAAGACTGAGGCAGTTAAGAGTATACAGCCCTGGGTCACCAAAATGATCAGGGGTTTAGAAGACAGGAGCTATAAGGAGAGACTGGTGGCCCTTAAATTGCCTCCTTGTAGAAAAGGATGCTGAGAAGGGACATGATCCCAGTTCACATACTCAAGGATATCAGTAAGTTTGAACAGACAGATTTTTTTTTTTCAATCTACATTTTCTCCCTTGCCCTTTTGTCTGACAAGGGATATGTCCTGATTGGGTTCTATGAGCTGTCACTGAGGTGGCAGGCAGTTTCTCGCCTGTTTTTTCCCCTTAGGCCTCTCCCTCCACCCCGTGGCTTGATTGGTACCTCAATTGGCCTCAACAGCAGAGTGTCACTGCTGCAAGATACAAACTCCCTGGCCCAGTCATAGGGTTGCTGTGGTGACAGAATTTGCCACTATCCCTCCCCAAGTGAGGCACAGTGCCAAGTGGCAGTGACCTCAGCCAGGCCCAGCACTTGACATGGTTACCCAACTCCACTCCTGAATCCAGGTCACCTGTACAGCAGCATGACATGATTTCACTGTGCCATCAGGGCAGCCTCAGACAGAGATGTTTGACCTTGTTTCCCTCACCAGGACATGGGCACATGCCATGAAATACAGCAACATTAAATTCATTGGTAGCGTTAGGAGACAGTGCTTCTCCCAGAGGGTGGTGAATATATGGAACACCCTATTAGCAGAGACAGTGGACACAAAGACAGTAAAAGCCTTCAAGGTACACCTGAAAAAAACTCCATTTACCTAGGAAATCACAGAGTACTCACAGGAAACATGGAAACATAAACAGTGATGGCAGAAAGAGACCCATGGTCCATCCAGTCTTCCCTAATTCATTATTAAGCACTGGGACCTACTGTCTCTCTAGGGTCCTAGCCCTCCCTAACTTCCCCCCATTCTCCTCCCAGTTTCTGCTGCCCCGAGCTACCACGATAACATTCATTCTCTCCCAACCACACTTGAAACCACCAACAGTTTTTGCATCTACCACTTTGGCTGGTAGACTGTTCCTTGGCTCTACCCATTTTTCTGTAAAATAATGCTTATTCATGTCCCTTCTGAACCTCCCTCCTGTTAGTTTCCACTCATGTCCATGTGACCACAAGCTAGTATTCAAGCTACATTGTTCCCTGCAGTTCACTTTGTATTTAATTTTAGAAACTTGAAACTCTCTATCACATCTCCTTCTCCCTTCTGGTCTCCAGTGAGTACATGTTCAATGCTTTGACATGCTCCTCAAAGAACCCGCCCTGTTGGCCCTGAATCATTTTTGTCACCCTGAGCTGCACCATTTCCAGCCTACCCCTATCTTTCCTGAGGTGAGGACTCCAAAACTGGGCGAGCACTCCAGGTATGGCTTCACTAAAGGTCTATATAGGGGAAGTATTACCTCTTCCCTTCTGCTAGCAGCACCCCTCCCAATACAACCCAGCATCCTACTCGCTTTGCTATATGCCTTGCTGCACTGACTCAGTTGTTTGAGGGAGTCACTGATGATAACTTCAAGGTCCCGTTCCTCAACCATAGTGTTAAGTCTCACCCCACCCATGCAGTACTCTGTGCTGGGATTCATGTTCTGTAGGTGCATTGCCTTGCACTTGATGGCATTGAATTTCAACTGCCAAACCTTAGACCACCTTCTAGCTTTGTAAGTCCCTGTGCATTTCCCTCATTTCCTCATCGCTATTCCCCTTTCCACTGAGCTTAGTGTCATTCATAAAGATATACAACCTGGCCGGCTCGGTGGTGCTGAGGGTTGAGGTGCCGGACACTTTACCTCGCACTGCGCCGGCAAACCGGGTTCAGGAACAGACTTGGGCACCATGGTTCTGCAGGGGGAAGGAGAGGATTGAGAGTCCAAAGGACTGCTCTCCTCTCCTCTCCTGGGGTGGGTTGTGGGGTAGCATCGCTTGGCAGTGGCCCCTAGTGGAGACTGGATGTGCTGCAGGAGCAAGCAGTGGAGAACCATAGAAAATCAGAAAAAGCACCAGGGATCCACTGGATGATGGCTGCCAGTTTCTGACACCACTGAAGCCCTCCAGAGAACCAAGTCTGCCTCAGCAGCACTATAGGGCCAAATAGTGAGTGCACCGGCAACCACCCCCGGTGCCTTCCCCCTTGGAGGACAGGGACCCACCCGGTGAAGGGTTATGCTCAGTTACCCTGGAGTCAGCTGCAGATGTAAGGATGGAGGTTTCAAGTGAGGAGCGTAGAAGGTAAGTTGGGGCCATGGTGGCCCAAGGCAGTGGGGGACTCTGGAGCACGTAGAGGGAGATAAATAGATAAAGAAAAAAAAAAGAGACACAACCTGCCCCAGATTCCCTTACCAGTGTCACTGATGAACATATAGAAGATGACTAGACCCAGAACAGATCCCTGAAGTACCCCGCTTATGACCTCCCTCTCTGCTGATTTGATCCCATTGACAACAACCCTCTGCTGCCTCCCCTTCAGCCAGTTACCTGCCCAGTTTATTATAATCATTAGCTATGGCCGGCCCACCAGTGCAGCAGTAGTGCTACCACCTGTGGTACCATCTGAGGTTTGGAGCAGACCCCGAATGTCAGAGGGATGGCCTGGGGGGAGGAGGCTAGGCATCCAGGGGACTGCTCGCCTCTTTCGAGGAGGGAGGGGATCTTATACACAACACTTACTGACCTCTAGCATTGGCTGAGGGGCACGGCAGCTCAGAAACATGCTGGGTGCTCATCGGGGGGGCAGCAGATCTATGCACATTGGGGGTGGAAGCCCGCCTGACTGTGCGCCAAGATCATTGCACATCGGGCCTTACTCCAGCAAGGAGGAGGGGGTGCTTAAGGCAAAAATACTTTGGCATGAACCCTATGATGCCCGGGATCCTGGCAAGTGCTAGGACCCAGATGATACAGGGGTTCCCCTCCCCAGCAGTAACCGAGGCCAAGAATATGCACATAAAACAAACTATGACCTTAGTCATACCCAGATCCTCCATCTTCTTCAGCAAGCATCCATGAGGCACCAAATTAAAAATCTTGCTGAAGCTAAAGTAGAACAAATCCACAGCATGGCCCCTATGCAGTTCTCTCAACACCCAGTCAAAGAAATCTATCAGGTAAGTCTGACAAGACCTCCCTGCCATAAATCAATGCTCTTTACTATCCTGAATCCTGTTGCTCTCCAAGTAGTCCACGAGGTCCTCCCTGATCAGTGACTCCTTCAGTTTCCATACAATAGAGGTAAGACTTGACAGGTCCTTAGTTCCCTGCTTATTCTTTGTCCACTCCCCCCCTTTATGGTGCAGAACTACATCCACCACCCTCTAATCCTTTGGAACTACCCCTGTCACCAGTGACTGGTTGAATAGACCTAGTATGGGATTGACCAGTTCTGTTGACAGCTCCCACAGTAACCTCGGATACAACCCATCTGGTCCCAGGGCTTATCTATCTTTAGGGCTGCCAGCCATTTCTGGACCACTTCACCTGTAAATGTTGGCTGCCTCATCTCCTGGACCCCCTAAGTGGCCACCTTGATGCCACTCTCTGACAAAGTCCCACAACCCTCCCTAGTGAAAACTGAGCAAAAGTAATCTTTGAGGACAGTGACCTTTTGTCCGTCATCCTCTATCACCCTACACCCCCTCAGCCATCCTTATGAATTCCCCTTCTTTTTTCCTTTTCTACATAATATATCAGAGGAACTGTTTTTCTTGCTCTTGACCCCCTGTGCAATACGCAGATCCGTGCTTTTTTGCTTCCCTAACTGCCTTCTCTGCATCCCTATTTTCCAGTAGATATTCTCCCCATTCTTCCTCCCTGCTTTTCTTTATGCTTGCAGAAGGCCTTTTTTCTTGGCCCTTACTGCTTCTCTGACCATTGCTGAGAACCATAAGTCTCATGAAACTCTGGGAAGTAGGTAGGGAAATCCCTACAAAGCTGTACTTGTTTGAGAAGCATAATTATTCATCCCTGCTTATAAAGTGGGGGAGGGGAAAACATGATGGACATAGAGTCCCTTCCAACCTAAAATTACTATGTTCCCTTGCAGCACTTTTGCAAACCGGTCAGCAAATCTAACTTGTAGTCCACATGTGGTCATCCTCTAAATATTTGTATGATGAAATAACCAACAGTAGATATTGTTCAATTGGTATGTGGGGCTTCAGATCCACAAACATTATGCTTATATGGAGCCCCCCCTTCCATGTGATTTGGACAGTTAAAGCACAACTTTGGTTGTGTCATTGTGTAGAAATAAACAAAAGGGAAAAAAAACAGAAGTGAATTATAATACCAGGAATAGCATGAAATATTAAACTAGTAGTGGAGATGCTAACCATTTTATGTTTACATGTTTGGAAAAGGTAATGTGGCAGTCTAGTGAAAGATGCAGAAAAAAACTAGCAAGAAACCTGCTGGTAAAACCTTTTAATACTGTATAAGTCTAATTATTTATGAGGCCAGCACGCACTCTGATTGGTTGCTGTACTATTTGTTGTTCCATTAGAACTGCCCAATACAGCTGACAGCAATGTGCATTTGTACATTTTAATTTAAATGCCAGTTTTTACTTACTAATGGAATAAGACATAATCACAATAAAGCCCTTACAAATGGACATTTCCATGGGCTTAACGCCCTTGCTGGGGTTAATGACCCTCGGCTGTGCCTTGGGTCATCAACACTCCCCAGTCAGGAGTTAATTACTAGGAAATGGTTGTTTTTTGGGGTATTATTGCTTAATTACAATGACACAACAACATCTTTAAACAAAAATACCAGCACTCACTAAATCACTGTGTCCTTTGACCTGATCGGAGAGAAAGAGAGCAACCAATGACAGCTCATCTTTCTCTTTAAAGAATTTGTTGTTATTCCAATTCAGAAACTATAGGATTGCGAGTACACTGTTTATTACCCACCGCTAAGCATCTGAATCATAAACTGTAATAGTCCAATGAAAGTATTTCATGAAATTTTTTGTAGATTTTCTTTCGTACAAGTTTATGCGATGATTTCTATGCTCATGGGTGTAGGAATACAAATGCAATGCATGGTATGGTGGTTTACAGTTGATTCTTTTGGAGAGCAGCTCATTGGCCCACTGGGTAGGTAGCGCATCATGCCCTCATGCTGGTGACCCACGATCAATGAGAGACTTGAGTGCTGACATAGGCAGCTGAGTGGCTCTGCCATGCAATAATGCTCCCAGATCTGGAATAGATGGCACAGGGTTTCACAGTTAACTGCTGCACAAGGCTGGGAAGCTAGCTCCCTCGCAGATGAACACTGTTTGAGTATGTGCCCATAGAAAGGCATCTGCCTGCGCTAGACAGGGCGGTGGGTGCAGGGACAGAGAAAACAGAAAATGTGTACCAAGCTGCCTAAATAGTAGCAGTTGGCATTCCCGGGCATTACCCATGTAGATTCCCAGTGGATCAGACAACGGTGGAAGCAGTACGGAGGCTGGGAGGTTACCAACACAAGGGCTCGACTGGAGGAGCAGGCAGCGGCTTGAAAGACAAACAGCTAGATGACAAAAAAAAGTAAATTTTTTTAAAGGGTGCCATTCTGGGCTCTGGTCATCAATTTTGGCCACTCCCCCTCCCAGCTCCCACTGTCTGATCCTCACCCTTCTACTGTTGTAACAAGATTGTTGTGCAATCTTACAGAGTTACACAAAATGCTAAATTGTGTGTAAAACCAAGTTCTGCTGTCACTCTTTTGTGTTCACTTTGTACTTCTTGAAGTGCAATGTGGGATACACAAGGAGGCAGGGCAACAAATATTACTACATGCATACAACTGTGGTGGAGCCATATAGAAACATAGAAACAGAATTTGATGGCATAAAAGGTCTGCTTAGCCTATCTAGTCTGCCGAGGTGTTCACTACCTATTCTGTCTTCGCAAACCTTATCTGGTCTTCATCGACCCTCCCACCTCCCTGCTTCCTACCTAATTTACCCCTGCATCTATCCCATGCATGCTTGAAGTGTCCACTGCTCTAGCCTACACCACTTCTGCTGGCAATATATTCTAGGCATCCACTACCCTTTCAGTGAAGAAATATTTCCTCACACTAAACTTCCCACCCTGCAGCTTTATTGTATGTCTCCTGGTCTTGGTGCTTGTTCTCATTTGAAAAAGACTCACCATCTCTGTCATACTCACCACTTTGAGATACTTGTAGGTGTCTATCATACCCCCCCCCCCTTCCAGGGTATACCTACTGAGATTCCATAATCTCACCTTGTAGGGCTTCTTTTGTAAACCATGCACTATTTTAGCTGCCCTCCTCTGGATCACTTCTAATATGTTTATGTTCTTTCTGGGATGCAGGCTCCAAAACTGAACACAGTACTCTTGGTGTGGCCACACCAGCGAGAGATATAATGGCAATACCACCTCCCTCCTCCTGCTAGAGATACCTCCCCATGCAACCCAGCACTCCAGTAGCCCCACCCACTTCCTTGTCACACTGCCCTGCCACCTTGAGGTCCTCATGTATAACTCTGAGGTTCCGTTCCTGCCTAGTGACATATGTTGCACAACACCATGGATTCGGTGTTCAATAAATTCTGAGTCAAATTTAATAACATATGGCAAGTCCCACACCTTGAACCGAAGATCTCATCACTACGATCTATATATAAAGTTTAGTACTCCCCCCCAAAAGGATTAAATTAATACTGTATACACTTGCCTTGAAGATCTTAAAATTCAATTAGCCTAGTCATCTGCCATATTATCTCCTTGAACATCAAGTGCATTAAATCAGAACCTGTACTTTGAGTAGGTATCAAGGAACTGCATAAAAGATAACTGGGAGAGATCCTTTAAGCACTGTAGTCCAAGGCTGTTAAACTATCCCCCATTTCAACCAAATATCTCAGATTCCTTAAAATTCTTCAAACCAAAGGTGTATGTACACTTACTAGGAACAATCAAGATGTGTGTGTTGTTTACTCACTTATAATTGTATTTGTACAATGAACTGCATTCATTTAAGTAAATCTGTGTTCCACACTGTTCATGTGTTGAACATAATTTCTTTTTCTGTACTGCTTATGTGTTATACCAAGGCATGGCTAAAAATGGGCTTGTCTCTGCTACCAGATGTTTGCTCAGTGTAATAAACAGAACGCCCGCTGAAAGACATCCACTCCTGCTCTGTAAGTCTGCGGCTCTAAACAGACATTTTGTGCATAGCACTGAGCAGACCTCTGGAGGCAGAGACATTTTCGAAGGCACATCGTTGAGAAATATTGTGAGCACCAAGCAAGAATAGCTACAGCAATACCAAGAGCACCTATGGGTATAACAACATGTGATAAGATATGAATAGACCTATCAAAAGTGCTCACCATTTCCCTGATGAAATGGCAGTGCTAGAGACATCAGCCTGGTACACTAGTGGATGTAATAAAACTTTAAGGATCACTACTAAGAAGCCGAGCCTTCTTTTGTTGTTTGAGTTCCCAAAAGTTGTTCCTGTGAAGACTCCTCTGACCCAGTTCAGCTTTTTTTAATCTATTGAATTTTACTGATGCGGTAGGCCTACTGAGACTAGAAGTCCCTTTTTCAGGATCGACCAGGGGATGGGTGGGATACAGATGGTAACCAACTAAAATTGAACCAGATTAAGCTGTTGGTGGCATTTTCAGTGAATATTTACTTTCTGATAAGGGCCAGTACATCCTGGGATCTGCTATCATTTTTATGTTGCCTTGCATGCGTAGCACAAGCAAAATTTTGTGACAGCTTTCTGGAGTAGCAGGTTGGGGAGGTGCCGCCATGTTGTGCCCAATGGCGACACTGCTTTTTTGGGCTGGTCTCTGTGGAACCAATGAATGAGCACACTTTCTATGAAAGCCCTTGAGAAGTGTGCCATCAACTTGAAAGAATTTTGTCGCTGCAATGAGGGACCTCGCCATCGTTGCAGGGCGTGCCTTGCCTGCTGAAACATTTCAATAAATATCACAGCGGCTGTCGCTGTCCACCTCTCACAATCCTTACAAAGCTGATTATGGGGGTGCCCAATCCCAATGTTGGCATGTTTATAACTCCCCCTCAAGACTGTGCGGCACACTGGGAGACCACCCCAGTGTGCTTCCTGTCTCAAGCTGACCTCGTCGGTATGTTCCTGCCCCACCCACCCCACCCCATTTGTATGCTACACTAGGAGCCCACTCCAGTGTGGCCAACATAACACCCTAAAGTCATGAGGCACACTGGGAGCCCACCCCAGTGTGCCAGACAGTTGTTTAATTTCACCTGTAAATAAAAAAACCTTCCCATGATGTCCATTCCTGAAAATAAGAAACGGTCCATCATTGAGTCGGCACACCCGCCCATCCCCAACCCACACCCACTCTCTGTGGACCTCCCCACACCCCCCACTGCACATATTTACCTCTGGAGCTCAGCACAATGATCTTCGGTGAAGTGGGACACATCTGAACTCATCAAAAGCTGACCGCAAACTGAAGAAAATCACAGTAAGCTGTATAATAGCAATGGGGGGGGGGGTTCAACTTAGATGGATATCTCAGCTATTTTTTGTAACTTTTGGCTTCAAATGTTCAACATGGGGTTCTTGGGACCCCACCTCATTAATGCAGTCACTGTCATTTAGTTATTCAGTCCTGAAAAGTGATTTTGTGGTCACTGCGTGGAAATGACAGTATCACTGTTCATGAGGTGGGCTCCCAAAAAGCCTATGTTGCAAATTTGATGAAAACAATTCCAAAACATGACTGTTATGAGCATGCATTGCACAGTTTCCATGCACACTCATAACTTCAAGAATTTTTAATATTTTCACTCCAGATTTTCAACATTACCATTTTGTCACATCTCCTTATGAACAGTATAACTGTCATTTTTCATATCCTGCCCGAAATGTGTTTTCGCACATCTGGCGCACAGTGGCACTGCTGCTGTGGGAAATCAACGTTCGGGACAGATTTTCAACATTGCCATTTCTTCACACTTCCTTATGAAAGGTACAGCAGGGGGAGTGTTCATTTGGACACTGGAAAGCGGCTGTTATTTATTGTGACCATTGACATGCTGTTATAACTGTTGTGTTGATGCTGCAGCATTGAAAATAAAGTAGATTGTTTACTGCCTATCCAGCTTTTTCTTTGTGGTCATTTTTGCAGAGGAGTGCAGAGCTTGTTCTTTTTGTCATTTTTCACATCCTGCCCAAAATTTGTTTTCGCAAATCTGGCACACAATAGCGTGGTTGCTGTGGGAAATCAACAATCAGGACAGATTAAGAAAATCACAGTAATACGGTTCATGAGCAGAGGTCCCAAAATGCTTATGTTGAAAATCTGGTGAAAAACTTCCGCAAAATGACTGTGTTACGAGCTTGCGCAGCGCAGTTTCCACGCATGCTCGTAACTTCGAGAATTTTTACTATTTTAACTCCAGATTTTCAACATAGCCATTTCTTCACACCTCCTTATGAATGGTACAGATGTCATTTTTCACGTCCTGCCTGAAATGTGTTTTAACTCATCTGGCACAGAATGCCGTGGTTGCTGTGGGGCATCAAAGTTCAGGACAGATTAACAAAATCACAGTGATACTGTTCATGAGTGGAGGTCCCAAATGCTTTCATGAGGTGAAGTCACAAAAAGCCCATGCTGAAAATTTGGAGTGTAAATACCAACAAATGCCCGGGGGCATTGGGATTTCTAACCATAACGTCCCAACCTGTAGAGATTGACAGGCTTCAAGGGTGTGACTTTGGATTGTCAGCTGTAATGTTCTTGCCATTATACCCCCACCCCACCCTGCAGCCAGTGACAGGCATCAAGGTGTGCCTTGGACTCTTTGACCCCCAAAGTTCACCCCGTTCTCCTATACTGCACCCATCTCAATGTATTACCTTATGGAATGAGGTGAGCGTAAGGCCCGACAACCCCAAGACACAAAGCAACACTTGTCAGAGTCTGCAGGGTATGGTGAGGTGAAATGGCATGAGCGTTATGGCTGACGATCCAAAGGCACACCTCAATGCCTGTCAGTCTCTGCAGGGTGGGGTGGGGTTGGTGTCAGTTCAATACTTCACTGCCATTCCTATTATGCACCTCTAACTCCTGCACTACCAATGCTAATGCCAGTAAGACAACATTCGGCATTGACAGATGCTTGTTTTATCATGTTTTTATATTTTCTGTCAGACCCTGTTCTACTGTTCTATAATTGTTTCTGTCATTTAGAAGTGTAAAGCATATGTTCTTATATTGTTCTCTGTCTTGGACCACTATTCCACCTCCTTTATCTGTTTGTTTTATTACATTATTACAATTGCAGAATCACTACTCAATCTTTGCAGTGATTCCCTTTCTGCTTTGATCAAGTTATTTATTTTTGAACACGTATGCTGTCTAGTTTGAAAAGAATGTCATGATTTCTTTCTCAACTATTTTGAAACATGTCCACCACTGGATTCCTCCAACTGGATGGGTTAAATTATGATATAAACAAAGTACCTTCTTAAGGTCTATTTCATACTTTGATGTTTTTTGTTCATTGGCTTACATTCTCTTGAGCCTGAGTGTTCTAAAGACCTCGGCCTGTCACTTTTTTAACTCACATAGAAACATAGAAATATAGAAGTTGACGGCAGATAAGGACTGCAAGGCTCATCCAGTCTACCTATTTTTTTCTACCTTATGAATTTGTCATAGACTTTTACTCTGTTAATGGCCTATCTATTCATACTCATCTGTACTGCTCCCTTATGCCTATCTCATGCCTGTTTGAAGCCCTGCACTGTATTCATATCCACCACATCCTGATGTAGGCTGTTCCATACATCCACCACCTTTTTTGTGATAAAGAACTTCCTCACATTACCCCTTAATCAGCCTCCCTCTAATCTTATGCTGTGTCCTCTTATCCTGCTGTTTTTCTTATATTGAAACATGTTAGACTCTTTCACCTTGTTAATGCCCTTAAGGTGCATGACTGTTTCAATCACATCACCTCTCTCCCTCCTTTGTTCTAGGGTATACATATTGAGCTCCGTTAATCTGTCCTCATATGTTTTCTGATGCAGTCCCTGCACCATTTTGGTTACCCCCTCTGGACTGCCTCCATTTTGTTAATGTCCTTGTGAAGGTGCGGCCTCCAGTACTGCAGGCAGTACTCCAGATGGGGCCTAACAAGTGTCTTGTAAAGAAGGATTATTACCTCCCTCTTATGACTAGTGATACCCCTACTAATACACCCCAACATCTCCCTAGCCTTACCTACTGCTTTAGTGGTCTGCTTGGATGATTTCAGGTCATCTGTGATGATGATACCCAAGTCCCTTTCTTCCCTTGTGATTGCCAGCACCTCCTCTCCCAACCTACAGGTGGCTTTAGGGTTTCTCCTCCCTATGTGCATGATCTTGCACTTCTTTGCATTAAACCCCAGTTGCCACTTTTCCGACCATATTGCCAGTTTATCCAGATCTCTTCTCATTCTGCCCACCCCATCTGGATCATCTACTCTGTTGCAGATCTTGGTGTCATCTGCAAAGAGACAAACCTTACCCTCCAGTCCATCTGCAATGTCACTGAAGAAGATATTGAAGAGGACTGGGTCTAGGACAATCCCTGAGGTACCCTTGAGTTGCATCACTTCTGACTGTATACCATTTACCACCACTCCCTGTTTTTCTGCCCACCAACCAGTTTGCCACCCAGATGACCAACTTCTGACTCACCCCAAGCCTACCCAGCTTATTAATCAATCTTCTATGTGGAACAGTATCAAAAGGTTTGCTGAAGTCAAGGTAGGCGACATCAACTGCACCCCCTTGGTCCACCACTCTGGTTACCCAGTCAAAGAAAACTATGCGATTAGTCTGATAGGAGCTTCCTGTTGTAAATGCATACCATCTTGGATCCTGTGCCCCATGAATTCCAAGTGTTGCACTATTCTTTCCTTAAGGAGTACCTCCATAATCTTGCCCACTACTGAGGTAAGACTGATTGGTCTGTAGTTCCCTACCTCCTCCATGCTACCACTCTTGTGGAGCGGGATCACATGAGCCCTTCTCCAGGCTTCTGATACCTTTCCTGTGCTCAGAGACTCACTAAACAGTTCTAATAATGGCTCTGCTAGTTCCACCCTTAGCTCCTTTAGCACTATGGGATGTATGCCATCCGGTCCCATTGCCTTGTCCACCCTGAGCTTAGTGAGCTCTTGTAGGACCCTTTCTTTTGTGAAGGGACTTCTGCTCACCTCCCTCCCCCCTGTGTCCATGGTGCTGAGCTGTGAACCCTGCATTACCTTCTCCTCAGTAAATACTGAGCAGAAGTATCTATGTAGGATAGATGTTTTTCCCTTTTCCTCCTCCACAAACTCCCCCTTATCCCCTTTGATCTTAGCAATACCTCCGCTGGGCTTTCTCCTTTCACTGATGTATCTATAGAAAGTCTTGTCCCCTACTTTTACTGTTTGTGCTAGTGTTTCCTTGGTTTGGGCCTTTGCCTGCCTTACTGCCTTCCCTGCTTCCCTTAGGGAAGTTTGGTATGCCACCCTATCTTCATCCCACTGCGTTCCCTTATATTTTCTGAAGGCCAGCCTTTTGACTCTGACCTTTTCTGCTACTGTTTTTGAGAACCAAACTGGTTTCCTCCTTCTTTTGCTCTTGCTTTTCTCCCTAACAGAATGGAATGTTGCTTTAAGTATTCTGTCCTTAATGCTTGCCCACTTTGCCTGTACCCCCTCACCTGTATTTCTTCTTGCCAGGGCTAGCTTAACTCTGTTGGCCATCTTATCAAAGTCAGCTCCTCTGAAGTCCCATATTTTTGCATTGGAATGGGATGATTTAGTTCTAGTGGCCAAATTGAACCATACCATATGATGGTCACTGGCCCCCAGGTGACCTTCTACCTGGAGTTCTGTGATCCTTTCCCCAGTTAGTCATTACTAGATTTAGGATAACCCTGTCTCTTGCGGGTTGTTGTACCAGTTGTTTGAGGCCCTCCCCCAGCAGGGAATCCACTATGTGTCTAGTTCTGGTGGATGTTCCTGCTGATGTTGACCAATCTGTATCTGCCATGTTGAAGTCTCCTATTATCAGAACCTCCACTTTAACTGTCATGTTTTGTATATCTTCTAACAGTAATGTGTCTATGTCCTGTCCCTGGTCTTGAGGCCTGTAGACAACCCCAGTTCGTATGGCTGCCTCATTTCCTGTTTCCAGGGTGACCCCCAGTTCTTCTGGCTCCTTATGCATATTCTGGATTTCTGTAGCTTTGATATTTGCATTGACATAAAGGACTACTCTCCCCACTCCCTTTTTGCCACTCGGTCTCTTCTGAACAGTACATAGCTGGGTACTGAAGTCTCCCAAGTGTGGTTACTGATGAACCATGTTTCACTAATGGCTACTATGTCCAGTTTAGCCTCTGTCATTCTTGCCTGCTGGTCTGGGATCTTGTTTCCCAGAGTGCGGGCATTTGTTTACATGATTTTCCATTGGCGAGATTTCAGTGTGTTAGTTGTTGGGCTAGGTCCGGTGTTTCCCCTGTGCATCGTATGGGGAGCCAGACCTTTTTCCTTACCTGGTGATGCAAATGAACTACAGACATGCTGAACTCCTTTTTGTTCACTAGCTGAGAGGGGAAGGGTGTTCGTCCCATTTGATGTCTCAGGTGCTGCACCCCTCTCCCCATTGGCTACTTTAAATATGCCGCAAAGACGTCAAACTTCTGCTCCAATACTCTGACTCCCTCCTTAGTCAGATGCAGCCCCTCAAATTTAAAGAACATTTGCTCCCAAAACTGTTGCAAGTTACCTACAAATTTGTGTCCTTTTTCCTGGCACCAGCCCTTGAGCCACATGTTTAGCTTCCTTATCTCCCCTTCTCTGACCTTCTGTCTGTCTGCCCCCTCTCCCAGACTGGCAGGATTTTGCAGAAGGAGATGCTGGATGAAATGGATGACAGTTTGTCTACCAGCCTGGTCAGGTGTTCCTTGGTCTCCACAACTGACCAACTGGAGAAATCGTTAGTCCCTATATGTACCAGGTCATCGTTGTTTTCTCCTGCTTCCTGCATGATTTTAGCAATGTGGTCAGTGTCTCTCCACGCTGATGTACCTGGGAGACATCTGACTATTACCCCCAGCTGGAGGTAGGTATCAACTCCCCGAATCATGGAGTCTCCTATGATCAAAAGTGTTTTGGATTTCCTTTTTGCTATATTTTTTGTTTTGGTCCCTGTTTTGGGTGAGTTTTGTTGTGCTAGCTCCTGTGCTGCAGTGTCCTGCTCTGCAGTGTCCTCTGCTCCTTTGTTAGATTTTGGAGCTAGAGGCTGTGGCAGGATAAGAATGTCAACATAAAATTAGAAAAAAAAACATTTATTCTTTTCACTCTGTCCTATTCTCTTAAACTTTTCTGTCTATCCTTAATTTCTTGTCAGGGTGGCCAACCTGACAATTCTGTTCTCCTATCTGTGCTATACCTTTAATCTGTTGTCATTCTAGCCATCAAAACTGCCACATGAAGTTAAAAGCAGATCCCCTTTAAAGCCTCCTGCTATGTAAATTCTGTGGAAGATTTTGAATCCCCCAAGAAACAAGAGTGTTTCCAACACCAGAGCAGATTGCCATACAGCCCCATTTTAAAGCGAGTTTCTGCAAGACTGGAAGATGAGCAAGCAGGCTGTTGCAAGGGAGAAAGTAAACTCTCCCTGCAGCCGCTTGCTGTAGATCTCGCTCTGCTGCCTGAAAACAAAGAGATTAAATAAAAGTTAAAATAAGTACTGCAGCATTAGTGCAGACTGTTCCTGTGTATAAAAACATGATTTGGGGTGTTTGACTTGTTATTGTGGTGTTTAAAGCTACCAAGAAGTGAAGTACAGTATGGGGAGTGAAATAGTGCAATGTTTGCTGACTGCTGAAATGGCAGAGCTGTCATGGGGGTTGGGGGTGGGGGTGGTGAAATGTAAAACATAAAAATATGTTTAAATACAGTTCTAGCACAGTAAATTAAGGATAATAATAATAATACCAGGCTCTTTTTGGAATGTATGCAGAGAATAAAAATGTGTTCAAATGAAGTAAAGGTATAAGTAGAAAAACTAAGCCAAGTAATACATTTAAGGGATAAATAAACAAGACTGAATAGTAATAGAGCTACTCTGGCTTCACAGAATAAACAGAGGGGGAGCACGCCCCTACTCTGTTTTTATCTGGGAAGGTTAGAGTCCTCTATAAACAAGTTTGATTTTCTTGGTGTCTTTACCTGAAATGGTGGCAGGTAGCAAGAGATAGCTTCTATAGAGCTGGCAGCCCAGAAAATGGCTGCTAATATAGAAGTGGTGTGGTGATGTCATTGAAAGGGTAGGGGCTCAAAAGGTCCTTGATGATGCTTTCACCACCAATTAAGGTTCCTCTAAGTTAAAATGAGTTCTTTTAAGAGTATTACTAATATTATGCTGAAAAAAGACATAATAAGCTTTAGATTTAGAGAATTTGAAGTCTTATCTTAAGTTCCAGAGTAGAGGAATAAGGATTTTTGGTATAACTGATAGTCACATGTCAATGATGTCATGATTATTGTACTATATTAACCTCCCCACTAGGAGGCTAATTCAGGTGTGCTGGTCAGTTTCTTCTGACCAAGCAAGGGAAAGGAGGTGTGAGTGCCTACACACCAGAGTGGAGAAAAATATTGAATATACAGAGAAGAGCAGGGAGTCTGAGGAAAGACTAGCCTGATTATTTTTTTTGTTTGTTGTTATTTTGGTGTGAAAGTTTAAACACCCATTTATTTTCTGTCAATATTTTTTGAACAGTTAATTTTTGTTATCATTTTTGGAAAATAAAATGATAAACGCTGCACCAGTGTTTTTTATGCACTTGATTTAAGGACTGGTGTCTGTTATTGAACCCACAAGCTTACAGAGGCAGATGCTTGTTTGTAGGTTTTATATGGTTTGTGGAGGTGATACATTGGAGAGCATTGAGTGATGGGGCACTCGATTTGCCCCTCTTAACCACCTGCCAACCTGTCAGACCAATTACCTTCTGCAGTTGAGGTGCTTCAGTTGTTTTTTGGGGAAATGGCAGGAAGTTCTTATATTTCCTCCTGAATATGTGATCTGAGGCACACAATCTGTGCCCATGCTGCCTGGAGCTAAACCCTTAGATATCCAATGGTCCAGCATGTAGGACAACTTCCTAAAACCTGTATAACTCCCCTTTTGAAAAGTGTCCCACAGTGTCTGCAGCTAATAATACACATTCCACTTGAGCTGCTGAGTTTATAACCTGGTCTGAATAATTAGGAGGAAATTGAAAGTAAACATTTTATTTATTTATTTTTTATTATAACTTGTTATAACAAGTTAAATTGGTTGTGCCCCTGTAAGTGAGGTCACTGTGCGGATACCCCTCTGATCCTCCCCATCCTGTTTTTCTACAGGAAATGTCATGACTGTGCTCCTCTGTAAAAGGAGTGTAGCATGGGGTGGTTGGGCATGGGGTGGGTGGTAGGCCCTTCCTCTGCCAAAAAAGAAGAACCACGGACAAAAAAAACCCAAGGAGGTAAGAGTAGAAACAATCAACCAACAACAAATGCAGTAGCCCTGAAAGCTTAGCCTAATGATAGATAAAACTGTAAACCCTGTAAGCACCACCTGTAACAATTTCACATACGATATACCCTGTAAAAAACACTTTGCTACAGAGAAAAATAAAGCCATAACAGAATAAATACCTTGCAAAAATAAACAAAAAAACAATTTGAACCAGAGAAGATTACAGCAGTAATCTGTAAGCACAAAACAGTAACAACCCTTTAGGCACACCCCGTAATAATGTAGCAGATGGTATACCCTGCAACAGCAATTTGAATCAGAGAAGATTATAGCAGTAGAATGTAAGCAAAAAACAGTATCAAATCCTGTGAGCACAAAAGAAAATAACAACACACAGTAAATCTGCCCAGCAAAAAGAAGCCTTAATCTTTTTCCTTGGTCTGATAATGTTGCTCCTTGCTCTGTCCTTACATGCAAACCTAGCAGAAAAGAGCTCAGGTGAAGCTAGATGCCTTTGCCAGCAAGCCTAGTCTTCAACATAGGATGATAAATTGAGTGGGAGAAAAAGAAAGTTTCCTGCTTAGGACAAATATTTCCCTTTGGTTAGAATTCTCTTGCTAAGATTAAAAATTAGAATGTCTTGGGACTGTTTTTGTTCCACTGCCCTTCCCTGTCTTAGGCGCTGTCACTCCTGTTACTTCTGTTGCACCTCCATCTGTTTCTGCCTTTCTGACTATATCTTTCATGGAGCCAGTAAGATGACTTCTCAGGTCATACTGTTGTTACTGGTCTCCTTCCTGATTGTGTTGAAGATGTGTTATTGCTTGTTGGTTTCTTTTGTTGCCCTAAAAGGCTGTCTGCCTCTTTGGTACTGATTACTAAAGTCCCTTGTATAGCTTGAGTTGCTATCTGTCTCACTTTCCTATTGGTGGCTGTTTCATCTTCATGCGACTTTCTTATATGTATAGACCTGCTTGTCTCTATAGTCTATTGTATCCATGTAAAAAAAAATTTTTGTTGATTTTTTCTTTGAATTTTGAGACCTTTTTCTTTAAAGTATCTATGTTGCTGTTCAGTTCACTTGAATTCAGCTGCCACTGCTCCGTTGACATCCACATAACAGGATGGCAAAGTTGTTAGTTATAATCTACAAAGGTGGCTACTAAAACTTAACCGGAGCCACGATGTAAGGCAAACTAAAAAATACACACAGAATCACGCATCATGGTTTACTGATGAAATCAAAATCTAATGAGATAGGTACCATTAAAAAATAATTTATTCAATATAAAACATTTAAAACTGACACAGCAGCACCCTCCCCAAAAGACACCAATATTTCACATATTCTGTGTACTTTCTCAAGATGTAGCTACCAGGTATGGAGGTGTCAGTCAAAAAGCACCTTCTTAAAGATACAGAGCCTCAGTGCCACTAATACCAGCCTATTACAATAGCCACTCATAAAAAGAACCCCCAATAGACAGAACATTATAAAAGTATAAACTCATATGTACATATATACAGGAGACACAAACTGCCTATAGTGATGAATAAATAAGCCTTTGGTGCCCAGTGTTCCAATCCCTTCTTTGATCCCAGCCCATTAAGAGCAAGAGATGTCCCTGGCATCCAGGGATCCCTCCCATTCCCTGATCCCAGTCCCCATTAGGTAAACATATTCCCTGGCATCCAGTGACTTTCCAGTCACTGATCCACAGCCCCATGACACAAACAACATTCAGTCCTGTATTTAGGCTAGTACCATGATATAAGGTGCATGGCAACAAAATCATCTATTCCCTGATGTGTTCTGGTAACCCCTCACCCTCCGATCACTAGTTCCACCTTTTTCAGTGACGTAATCACTGTTGTCTAGTGGCCCCCCACCACCATGGCATTGACCACTCCCCCTTCCAACCCCTAACCTGAATAATCAGTGTCACAAGAGCCCATAAGGCAACCAGCACTGACCTCCTCAAATCCCCTTGGCCAGCCACCATATGCACATCAGCAGAGAGTGTGTGCATACTATGTACTGTACAGGGGCACATGTGTCCTCTATACTGTACAGAGGATGCATGCCTTGTACAGTACATAGGACATGTGCTCTCTGTACTGTGATGGACTGGCTTGTCTCCTGCATACATAGCACAAAACAAGAACAGAGCAGAAAAACAACTCTCACCATCATCAACCCTTGCAATCATTCTGACAGGTCAGGCAGAGGAGAGGGAAGAAGGAGGATCCTAATGTTTTCAGTGCTACTTCTAAACATCACAGGATTAATTCATTGTTGACCCCAAGTCAGTCTGCTCCTATTGCTGCTGCTGCTATTGCCCCCCCCCCAGAAAGACAGCCATTGTTGAGAAACCACCATGGGATCAACTATCTGATTATGGCTTGATGAAAACACATGGCACGTAACTGGGTGAAACAGTGTTGCCTGAGATGCTAGCAAACAAAATGGTGCAGGTTTATCTGGATGAGAACAGTTCACTAACAGAAGGAGACGAGCATCTATTCTACTGGTACCAAAAAAAAGACCATTTGGCCCTCATTAATACAGGTAGCTATTGAACACCTCAGTTGGCCACTGGCTTGTACATACTCAGAAATACATTTCTGTGTTACAGACAATACTGTCACCAGTAGGAGAATATGCCTTTTGACCCAAAATGTAGAGATATTCACTTTTTTAAAATTAACCTGCTCCTTTTTCCATTGACCTTTTTTGCCTTGGCTTATGGAAAATGAATCTCCTACACTTCTTGCTAAGCTTGAGACAGAGGAAGATGATGGTACCCAGTTATATGAGCGCTACTAGAATAGTGCCGCACAGTACGGCGCTAGTCTGGTAAGCACTCACAGGAACAGCGACCAGGGATTTACAGCGCTTGCAGTAATCACTCCTCTGGTTGCTGTCCATGGCACTGGCAAGTGTCTAGAACACCAGGAGCCAAAAGCTGGTCAAGCTGCTCTGTGGTGTGGAGGGCTGGGGCATTGAACAGCTTGGCGAGTGTCAATGGAGACCAGGGTTTTAATCCTGGCCTCCAGAGGTTTTAGCATACCTCTGGACTTGTATTTATTTTTACAAGGGGCCATAATGGACCTATGAATTTTAACTTTCCCAGGATCTGCTCCCCCTCGAGTGAAAATCTTTAAGATGGGGGTTGGGGGGGTGGGGGCGGAGCCCCCTGCAAATAAATCAGTGCCATTTTGACCTTACACTCCTAGCTGATGCTATTCTTGTTGCCGATGTTTGGACCCTGTGCCAAGATGATGAGGTGGACAGGGAACTCTTCTGTGTCCATTAGTCACTTTTTAGAACCAGAAGCCTACACACATGCTGTGGGATGCTGTACTGTTGTCTTCACTCAGCCTTCTTCAGATTAATGTTTTGTAAATTTTTGGCAAGTCTACACAGGCTGACTAAATAATTTTTGGGGGCAATGTTGCCCATGAAACCAGTGTGTACAACACTTATCCATGGCATAACAGGAAACCTTGTCATGGGTGGCACTGTCCCAGTGGCCACACAAGTTTTGAAACCAGTCGACAAAACTGTGGGATTCTGCACTTTTGTTTTCACTCAGCCTTATTCAGATTAATGTTTTGTGAATTTTTGGCAAGTCTACACTGGCCAAATAAATCATTTTGGGGGCAATGTTGCCCATGAAACTGGTGTGTACAACATTTATCCATAGCATAATGGGAAGCCTTGTTTATGTGTGGCATTGTCCCAATGGGGGCACAATTTTTGGAACCAGTAGTCTATGCTGTGGGATTCTGTACTAATATTTTGTGGGTATACATAGGCCTTGCAATTACAACCATTTTCATTTGGTCATTGTTAGCCACATACTCTTATTTACTACTAGCATTGCCCAAGTCTAGCATTGACTGAATGAACACAATTTTTGGAACCAGTACCCCTCAGTGTTGCCCACTGCATCAGCCTGTTGTTTTGGGTGCTTCACCAGTCCAGTGCATTATGCTGTTTCATTTTACCCCATTTCCTGATGCTTTTTAATGGTTGAACCAGTGCAAACTGGTCTGCTGTTATGAGAACTTTGATGAACTTTACGCAGTTTAACAGTCAAAGTTTGCACAGTCAAATTTTGGGAAGTTCGTACAGCCCTGGACTTTGCCATATTATTGTGTTGGTTGTCAAATGTGAGGCATGGGTCTAGGGTTACTCCTAGGTATTTGTATGCAGCAACTGAATCAAGCCAGGTGCAATCCAGAGTAGAGACTTTGAGTTCTTGGGAGTGACACTTGGAGTTGTGCCAAGCAGCAAGACTTTCCTCTTTGGCACATTTAGGACCAAATATTCCTTAAAGGGACACTGTCAGCCTTTTGCTTATATGTTTGCCTATATTCCCAAAGGTGCTTGCACTATCTGCAGCCATCTGTATTGTGATTCAATACATATGCCAGTGATGGATGCCTCCAATTAAGCTTAGTTTTAAAAATGTTATTTTAAACTGTAACTCTGGCAGTCCACTCTTATTCGTGGCTACCCAATGCCACAGTGCACTCACATTTGCAAATGGTGCTGAAGCACTTATAGGTTCCTCCATGGATGAGTTTGGTCTATTTTAACTGAGTTCTGCTAAACACTGTTTCTCATAGTACAAAGCAAGTTGAATTCAGCAAAGTATTTCTTTCATAGAAACAAGCGCTCTAACGTGTGTAAATCACTATCTGACGGTCAAGCCACAATACTGGGTAAGTGCATCAGCACTAAAATTTAAGACAGTCACTGGCACATACATTGAATCATAATATAGATTGCTGTAGGGAGTGCAGGCACCTTTGGGAATATGGGCAAAAAAGTATGTAAAAGCCTGACAGTGTCTCTTTAAGGCTCATTAGAGTGAGTGCCATTAAATACTAGACTCTGTTACCTATCCATTAACCAGTTCCTTTCCCAGTTCACTACTTTGGATCCCACCACTGGGCTGCTGTTTCAGTGAGCCATGTGTGTATAATCTAAAAAGACTTGAGGAATTATTGTGATCACCAAGGCTGATCCTTGTAACCCATGGGGCTCAATATTTTGGTGACATTCTATCCATTTATTTAAACGTGTGTGTTTCCCCTATTCTTTTCTTCTTTTTTTGTTTTATTTTGTTGTTGCAATGTTCAGAACTGCTGGAATAACATATACTTTTGGTAAATTGTATTGTTAAAGAAAGCTTTATCTTCTATCCATGAGATTATTGTGTAAATACAAAGTACTCATGTTATTTGCCTCCAGCATCTCTGCTAATAGGGCAGGTAATCTTGAGCTATAAATTCCCTTTTGTCTTCTACTGGAGAACATTGTGTTGCTTACAGAAGTGCAAGTATTTTGGTGAATGATTTTTTATTGTCACAGTTTTTACTTCTAAAATGCACTTTTGAAGGTTTAGGTATTGTAGGAATTTGGGTGTGTTTTATGAATCTATATGTCACGTGATTATAATTTGAACTAATGCTGTACAACTAGGAAAAACATTATAGGCAAATTAAGTATTTATATGTGATGGTTTGGAAATGACTCCACCCCCATATGAAGAGGGATTGTTCTGTGGAATCACCGGGGAATCTTTTGTGGATGCTGCAGTAAATCACATTTTTAGTGAGCCATTCATGTAGTGTTGCATTTTTTGTCTGTCTCCTGTACTTGTTGCCATTGGTCCAGCTGCTCTGAGTTTAGACTGGTGAGTGCATGAGGTCCTGTGTTTGTTTGCAGAAGTGTAGCCAGTACCTCCCTGAGTTCCCTCAATACTCTTGAGTGTATCCCATCTGGCCCTATAGCTTTGTCCACTTTCAGATTTACACATGGCTATTGTGATTTTATCAGCACTATAAATGCTGCTCTCTAATTAGTTCAATATGCATTGTGGGGGTAAGAATTACAAGCAAAAATCATATCTTGGCTAGTGACATCAGCAACAGCAACATATCAAAATGTATGTTGTTGTTACTCTTGTCACAATGAATATTTTTAGGGTTACTGTCATCACATTGGAATACTGAACCAATCAGAGAGTAGCTTTTACAGTGCTGATGACATCACAATGTCTGGTACAGCACTGAAGCCAGCTGTTAAAAATTAAAGAAACACATCTAAGTCTTTAAACAAGCTGCAGATTTATATGCTATAACTACTGCTGTATGTATCAAATATAGAATAGTCAGTCTTGAAATAGGCAATTTATCATCACTTGTGGGTGGGCAGGAATTTCGTAACTCACTCATGCCTCTGCCACTCATGAATTACGGTCCTTCCCCTTCACATCTGAAATTAAAATGCATATTTTGAATCAGGCTAATTCACATCCCCTATTTATATACTGGATGGTTTTACCATGCCGCAGCGGCAGCGGCTACGGAGACATCCCCAACAGCGATGCCACATTGTCGAGTGTCAGCAATGCAGTGTTGGGATGCCTCCATAGTCCATAGGGGGCTGCACCCCTGAACACCCCATGTGGGACTCCACCCCACACACTCCGGTCTCTGGGATTCTAATTCTGAATCGGAGTTGGACTGGGGGGCGGGCAAACACCCTGTGAGGCAATCCCCTGGCTGTGCAGAAACCATCACAGTGACATGTGGATTTTGGCTAAATCCTGTTGCTGTGATGGTCTTCACTGTCAGGGAGTCACTGCAGCGTTGGACTACGATACTGGACAGTACATACATAGTGGTACCCTCTTATATTTGGGTGTGCTCTTTGATGCTATTAGTGACTGCTCTCCAGTCTTTATGTATGGAGGACCAAGCCTCCCAAGGCACTCCTAGGGATAATACATTTCCATGATTTCTCACATGTTGACCCTACCCTGTTTAAACAGGAAGTTACTTGCCTAGATCAATCCTATCTGAGGTCCATCAATGCCACTAATTTGGTCATCTCCCACTTTAACCAAGGGTTTATTGTCTTTCAGGATAAACATGGTCCCCTAATTACAAGAAGGGTCTAAGGTCCAGTAACAAAGTAGTTGGGCCACCACCTCCTGTGTCTACTTAAAGAGGCAGACAAATTATGGTCAAAGTCACAGCCTCTAAGTTAGTTTCTGACTGGGTAAGCTTTAGAACCCTCAGAAATGAAACCATTCTCCATAATAAAAGTATTCACTATAAAATGCTTTTTGACTCTACTACTGGTAGATCACACCTTTTCTGGAGATGTATAAAGCAGACTTTGGGTCAGACTGGTAATTTCACCACTTCAGATAAACATCAATCAGTAGTAATAACCACTGCACCTTTAATCATTACTTCACAGATCTTGCAGCATACACTGGGTCCTCCCCCCCCCAAAAAAAAAACATCTGTCCACTTCCCCTATGTCTGGTGCTGATCTGCCACAACACCCTCCCCCCCTTTTTATTTCAAAGTTGCTAGGATCTCTGATATGTATAAACACTTTGAGCAGATTCCTGTAGGACTATCTGTTGTCTCTGACAGGATCAAACCCAAACATCTATGGGCCACTTCTAATTAACTTGCTTCCCTTATTACCAGAATCAGTAACTTGTCCTTAACCTCTGGAATTGTACCCTACCAACAGAATTTGTCTCATGTCATAACAGTCTTTAAGAAGGGTAATGTCAACGTAAGCCCCCCACCTACATTGTGGCTTATCTTAGGGGCTGCTGCCCACTGGATGTCCTCCTTTTTGCCTCCAGTCCCTCACACTGCAGCAATAGGACTAGAGGGCTTCCAGTGATCTCAGGAGGGATTCAGGCCAGTGGCACTATGTTGTGGTTCCTGCTGCTGCAGTCTCTAAAATCTTAGTTCCTTGGCCTCATGCAAGAGTGGGGCCAAAGTCAGTAAAGTGCATTTGTGCCTCTGGGTGCCTGGGAAGGAAGACAGAGCAGTCCCAATGAAAGTGGAGAAGTCGGACTGCCCAAACATAAACAAAGACTGATGCACGGTGCTGTTTACGCATGCATGGCCAGTAGCTGGAAAATCAAAGAAGCCATGACTCCAGTAAATGTTTTGGCTGTGCAGTCACTATATAACTTTTTCTCCAGCTCCAGGGCAGGCAGCAGAGCCTGGGATCAGCTAGAAAACTCCTCTGGGCATAGGGTGAGTTGTTTTCTGCTCTTAGAATTGGCATATCATTATGTAAAAGGGCCATGTATGTCTGGGTAAAACAAAACAAAGGTATAGAAAGATGCTGGCAGCAGGGGGCAGCTGGGTAATGTCAAAGGGCAGTTTGTGAGCCCGGGAGTGAATGCAGCCAATAAGATGGGGACTTTAAAAAAACTATAAAAGGGACTGGTAGCCTGACAAATGAAGATTCCTGAAAGAATCCAGAGAACAGAGCAGGAGAGGCTGCTGTGGGCTTCCTAGCACAAAAGGCCTGCTTGTTGCCCAATGGCCTTAGTGACCCCTAAGCTGAAGAGGGAGGCAGAGTGTCTGACCAGAGAAAGATTGACTGGGAAGAGAATTGAACAGTTGAGATATTTCCCTGAGCTAGATTTGAACCTGCTGCTGCAAGTTTGAGCTTTGTGAGTGATAGACTGGAAAAATGGAGAAGCTGTTATTCTGCAGCCTGGAAATAGAGAAGTTACAGTCTGAAGCTAAAGACTGTCACTTTGCCTCCTGGAAAGAATTGCAGCCTGAAACAAGAGAGACTAAGCCAACTGTGATTCACCTTGGAGGGGCAAGAGTTTTTGAGGCTGTGTTATTGCTTCTAGCCAGAGACGTTGTGAGTGCTGAGGCTGGAGACTGAGCCAAAGCTTCACTGCAAGTGTGCATCTGGATACTGTGTGCCAAGCAGAACACCTCAGGGACTTCCATCCTGCCCAGTCCCCTTGACCACCATATAGATACCCAGAAAGGAAGGCATCAAGAGGCCTGTCAGGTGAGCACCACATATAAAGGCCTCAGAGGCAAGATTTGAAAGGCCTGACAGGTGAAGTCCAGTGTTCTTCATTTCTTCAGCCAGCCACTGTTTTCCCACAAACTGCTGCTGTGGTGCACCACCAACAACTTCTGTTACCAGCACGGCATGTTTTGAAGGAATTTGTCTGCCAAATCCCCTCGATCAACAATAAGTATCTCTGGGCTGCAGCTCAGGGGAATTCTTATTTAGCTAGCTAACTAGTTAGGACAAGGGGGGGGGTAAGTCCTGGGAAGGACTGTGCCAAACTTAAAGCTGTGCCCAGGCAGAAAAGTTAAAGTTTGCATTTGTTATAAAGTTATTGGGCATCATTGAAAGTATTCTGTTCCCAGCTACAAGTCTGTTTATTTCCACTGCATCCCTGCCTTTTGGAAAAACTCTAGTAAGGTAACCACCACAACTGACTGACTGTTCCTAACAGCCATCTGGGGGGAAAGCTGGGTGCATCTGCAGGTGAGAGGTGGGAGGTAGGGGGGACAGTGTGGGGTATAGTAGTTGTTGCCATTTATTATTGTTGTGCTATTTTCTACCCTGTTTACCCCCTCCCTATAATAAAATGGAAAGTTGGGTTATAATACAATTTAGTATTGCTGGTTATTAGAAAGTGTATGTGTGTATGTACTGTGTGGGGAAGGTACTGTGGGGGCAGTTACTGTATTTTCATGGGGGGTGGTAACCTAGAAATCATCCCACAGGTATCCCATATCACTACCCCAGGAGGAGGCACTGCTCCATTCTACTCTAGTACATTGTTGTCCACTTGTGAACCTAGGTCAGCTCCCTTGTAAGAGTGTGCAGTGTGGACCCAAGGGCCCCAGAACAGCCAAGGTGAGTCAAGGTAGGCTGTTACATCAAGGTCATTAGTAACTACATACCTGTTGCTGTTCTTCATGTGTTTAATAAGATTCTGGAATGAATTGTCACCATCTAAACTATCAATTACCTCACCACCCATAACCTCCTGTCTCTTGCTCAGCACAAGTTCTGTAGGTGTCATAGCATCACTACCGCACTCTGACACTTATTACAAATATTGCCACTGCATTGGATAGAGGTGATCTTACAGACACTTGTCACAATGGATATTTTTAGGGTTACTGTCATCACAGACACTGTTTTCATTGACCTTACCAAGTTCTTCAACATTGTAGACCATTCGTTGCTTTGCACCAAACACAATGCTATGGGTATCTTTTACATGGTGCTCTCTTAGTTCAAATGCTACCTTTTTAACAGGAATCAGGGTATAAGGTTGGGTCCTGTCTCTTGGACCCAAACCCTACCATGGTTGGTGTCCTGCAAGGATAAGTACTTGGACAACAAAAAATAAGTCACCCTCAGCTCGGTCAAGTTCTGATGAGAAACATCAGCCAGAAAAACTTAAACCAAGTTTGGACTCCACCAGACATCAAAGTAGCCAATACAGGAAACTACTGGTGCATAAAATGTTAACCAAAGCATATAGATAAATAAGTGACTCACAAAGAGTCTTTGAAATAGCACTTGTATAGGTGTGAAATGTTAGGATTCTAGGGTTGGGGAGAATGCTGCTACGGATAACCTCTGTAAATTGCTTATTTATCTATTTATGATTTAATAAACTTTATTGTACCAATAATTTTCTGTATTGGCTATATTCATTTCTGGTGGATTCTGAGCTCAGTCAGTACTTGGACCTCTCCTCTAGTCCCATCACATTAATCACCAGTGTCTATCGTATAGTACGCTGATCATTTATGCAGATGTCCTTGCTTTCTTTCCAAGCTCCAGTAGTATTGATAACATTAACAGGTATCTGTCATTTGATCTCAAGGCTGCCCAGAGTTAGCTTTACCCCAGTAATCTACTATTGAACTCTAAAAATATGGAGGCTATGTTCTTTGTCTCACCCCTAGACTTAAGAGAAGTCTGAAATGAATGCATACAGTGGAGCCAAATACTGCACGACAAAAGGGCTGGAGACAGTCATGATGCATCACAGTAATTTGCAGTAAAAAACATGTTAAAAAATACTGTATGATGAAAGGGCTTAATTGCCATTGAATTACATTATTTGCTGCAGCATTCTGCAGTATTACTGCAAGGTAATGCATTGCATCCAAGCTGGCACCACTGTATTTCGAGTATAGGAGCTTACGAACTAGTGCTATGTGGAATGTGGAATTCTGTTCGCAAAATCAGCATAGAATGACCATTCAGCCAGATGAATTTCTACCAGAATTTCACTGGTTCTTCTGCAGAATTCAGCTTGCTGCAATCTGCAGACTAATATTCAGTGCAACAGTATTTTTTCTACAGAAAATCCTTCCACAACCATTTCCATGGAAAATATTGAGGTCAGTGGAGTAAAGTTCTGGAGAAATGTTGCAGAAAAACTCATTCTGCATTTTTCTGTTGCAAAATTCTGCTATTCCATTTCTGTTGAAATCTGGTGGCATTTCAGCAAAATTTCAAAAATTCTGCTAAATTTAGTTCCACTGGAATTTGAAAATTCTGCACAGCACTACTTGGAACATCCATTAATTTACTATTTAAGTTTTGGGACATATGGACATCAGTCTAAAAACTTTACGTTTTCTGCATTATTGTTTGAAATGAAGTAGAACATCAGCAAACTGACAGAGCTCAAAATGTAATAAAATGATATTAACCTCTGAGATAAACCTTGTCTTTTTAAAGCAATATTAACTCTGCTCTCCTAATAAAAATCATACCACCTGAATGTAAAGTATGGGCACAGATAACCAGATGCTCATAACCTCTATGCAGTATATAACAAATATGTCAGCTAGCTTTTCAAAATGATTTGATATTTTATTGGACATTATTAAAATACAGTAGTTTTAATGTTTCCTTATTTACTCCAGGAGTAAGGCCTCCTTTGATGGTTATTTTAAGCTATTGTTTTTCAAGTTGGTTGGCTGGTGAATATTTTAAATTAAGGGGTGGAAGAGACCTTCAGAACCACATAGTGATAGTTAAAACAAAACTGGACTGAGCAGTTCCCAGTCAAACCTGAGTCAATGTATTGATTGATCTGCCTGCCACCTAACACTTATTTAACAGTGTCTGCAGCAAGGCAGAATGGCCCCTACCATAAGTGCTTTTTTTTGTAAATTTGTCTCCTGTTTTTTTTGTATCCCACTCTCCCACCACTCTGATGCTTGTCCCTCTTAAAACAAGCATTGGCCTATGCCAAACATGTTTGTTTGCAAGTTTCACTAGTAAAATTGTTATTCTTGGTAAAGGAATGATAGCCATGGGAAATAATAAAGGCTAAGGGTAGTTTCAACTTAGTGCCTCATTATATTTATTCATTTATTTATTTGAATTTTTGTAACCGGGTAGGCCCACTGAGACGGAATGTCCCATTTTCAGGGGTGACCTGGGGAAAAGGGTTACAAAGGGAGGAATAGTGATACAATAAATAACAGCACATCAATCAATCAGTCAAAATCTTTATTTATCCAGGTGGACACCGTTGAGCAGAGCTAATTTTCGAGGTGGACCTGCGTAGAACACAGAGTCAATACATAATACATCATATAAGGTCAATACACAAGCAATTACATAAAGAACAAAAACGGATCCAAGCGCAAAAACAATATACAAAATGCTTAACACACTGGCAAAATCATATATACATACAGATGTTTGGGCACATGGTAAGTGTACGCAGACACTTATACAAAAACATACTTTATAAACAAAGCAAAACATTCCACAGGCAATAAATTAAGTTACATCTTCAAAACTGGTATTGGGATAAAAGTCAAAGACCTGGCAGCCTACAAAATATTTTGTTTAAAAACATAAGCTATTTACTTATTAAACTTGGTGAGGGATCCACAGTGGGAAACTGGAAGAAAGACAGGTACCTCATATAGTAACAGGATAATCTGAGGAGACACAAAGGGTCACAGTTCTTAAGGATGGCATGTGGGACAGTAATAAGATACAATACTCATCTGAGAGGGAAGATGTGACATCAAAGCAGACCTGCAAGATAAAGAGAGAAATAGGACAGTTAATTTAAAACAGAACAACTTTTAAGGCAGAGGAAGAGCTCAAATTATGGGAAAAACTACAAAATAGCAATAAAAGTATAGTAACAGATGAAATGGAATGTAAAGAAAGAACAGAGAAAGAAATATATGAACATTTTGGGTAAGGGCAGCTTTTATTTCCTTTGCCACCCATGGATAACTGTCAGACATACATGTAATCCAAGTTGGACTAGTGGCCTATGATTAATTACTATATTTAACCCTTATAGTTCTGTGGGCTATTGCAGGGCCCTTTGTGGCTAGTGGGTGTAGCTTGATTTGAAAAAAATCACTGGTTTCAGAAGGGGCAGGAGTAAACCCAATAAGCTGCAACAGCCTTTGTGTGAGATCTCCTCTCCAGAGGGAGTCAAGATGAGACCTGACAAGCTGCAGTAGGTTTTGGGTCCAATTTTCAAAAGTCCAAATTTGATGCAAGGTGCCTGCATCCCTAGGTGTATGACGCATATGGAACCTCATGTCAAACTTTATGGTAATCCCTATTTTTGAGCACAGGCTGCATCAAAATTGGGATGCCTTGCATTCAAGCTGCCCTGTGCCACCCTTGCAACAGAAGCACATGTGTGCCAGGTCATAAGGGGGCTTGCTCCATGGTGAGGCTGCAACATCCTCTTATTTGATATTTTGGGTAGCCCCACAGTAGACGCAGCAAGGAACTCAACTTGGAATAGCCAGTAGGTGGTCTAAGCAACTTGCACCAGTGCAACATACAGTGGCAAATTGGGGGGATCAGAATGTGGGGTCAGGGGGCAGAAGGAGCACAGGAGGTGGCATGGGAAGTTGGAGAGACAGCTGGGTATGAAAGAGAGTGATGTGGCACCTGGTGGGGTGTGTTTGCTTTTGTATTTATTTTGTTAATGTCTATCAATTTAAACTAGACTACTACACAGTATACTGTACCTATTAATTATACTGAAAATACATAGACTGATCAAATCCAGCACATCCAAGGAGGGGCAAGTGATATTTCCGAATAACAAGGCATCATACTGAAATGTAACATACAGCAGACCTCAAAACAGTTAAGTTATACAGACTGTAACAATCACCAACTGTATACCCATTATTGAGGGTGCCGTATGATTGTGATGGTCTGTATAACTTAACAGTTTTGAGGTCTGCTGTATTATGTTTCAGTATTATGCCATTCAGAAATATCACTTGCCCCCTCCTTGGACGTGTTAGATTTGACCTGTGTATGTATGTACTATATAATTAGTAGATGTAGTACTTTGCAGTAATTTTCTATGAATGGATAGACATTAACAAAATAAATACAAAAGCAAACACACCTTGCTGGGTGCCACATCACTCACTTTCATGACTAGCTGTCTCCCCAACTCCCCCATTCCACCTCCTGTGCACCTTCTTCTCCCCATTCCCTCCTGTATAGCAGCTTCACCACCCCCAACCATCCCAGTCCCTCTAGTGTTGTGCCAGGTGGGGGGACAGATCCCTGTGGCAATTCCCACAGGTGCTCCATATGTTTGCCACTATCCTGCGGCTGTGGCAACTCCTGGGTTTTGGCGCCGGGAGTCCCCCCTTTGTAAAGTGGGTGCAGGGTCCCTGATGCACCCAGAGTTCACCACAGTGCTAGAGTGACACACCTTGAGTCACTCTAAGGGCTGTGTGAAAATGAGGCCCTTTATGTGCATTGCCCTCTCTGGAGGGGGACAGAAGAACAGCCACTGAGCCGTGGCAGGCATTTGTTTGTGTATCACCTGCTGTTCAAGTCAAGTCAAATTTATTTGTAAAAGGCACTTTTCAAAATTATCAGAGCACCTGAACAGAGTTAAAACCAAACAGCAATAAAACTAAAACAATAAGCAGATTAAAGTTAAAAATATGCAGCATTGTCTAATTACTAAGCATCTAAAAATGCTAAACTAAATAAATAAGTTTTTAATGCAGTTTTAAAAGACTCAGTGGACAGGCACTCTCTGACCTGATGAGGTAAAGAGTTTCACAGGGTCAGGGGCATAAAAGCAAAAGATCTCACCCCTGAGGTCTTCAAACGGACCCTGGGAACCTCTAGTAATCCCTTGTCAGTGGAATGGAGTGGAAGGAGGGGTGGTAGGGACACAGGAGGTCTTACAAATAGTGCAGTCCCAGTCCGTGTAGGGCCTTGTAGGTCAGCAAACTAACCTTGAAGGTGGTCCTCCACCACACTGGCAGCCAGTGCAGCCCGCGGAGCAGAGGCATGACATGGCTAGATCACGATAAGCCCATCAATGACCTTGCTGCCATATTCTGCACCAGCTGCAGGCAGCGGAGGTCCCCCCCCCCCGGAAGACCTAGGTATAGGGCATTGCAGTAATCAAGGTAGGAGGGCACAAAGGCATGGACCAAAGTCTGAAGGTCATTAGGTGGAACAAGGTGTTTTCCCTGGGTGATATTCCTCAGTTGGTAAAATGAGGACTTGACAACAGCTGCCACCTGTGATTTAAGTGTCAGCTCACTATCAAGAATAACACCCAGATTCTGCACCTGTTCAGAGAAGCTCAGCTTAAAGTTCCCTAGCACAAGTCCAGAGGGCTGAACAGCTGAGGACCTCTCACCCCAGTTACCTGGATCCACAACCAACACCTCAGTCTTATCTGGATTCAGACTTAGCCAGCTGGCACTCATCCAGTCCTGGATCTTGGTGAGGCAGTTGTTAAAGACTGAGACAGTATCCTGCTGATTGGGTGCAAAGGACATGTAGAGCTGAGTGCCTTTTGCATAGCAGTGAAAACTCAGCCCATACCACCTTAAAATGTTCCCTAATGGCAACATATACACCGCGAACAACATGGCAGACAGCACTGAGCCCTGCGGGACCCCACAGGTCAAGGGGAAAGGGGCTGAGGAAAAAATTCCCAACACCACTCTCTGCAACCTGCCTATGAGAAAAGAATGGAACCATCTGAGGACTGTAATAGACAGTTCACAGATCAACCGCAAGTGCTCCAGCAGGACTCCATGGTCCAAGGTGTCAAATGTTGCAGAGAGCTCTAGTAGAACCAAGACTGAACAACTCTTCCAATCTCTCACCACTAAGAGATCATTAAGCACCTGAACAAGAGCCATCTCAGTACTGTGCCTCTTCCTAAACCCAGACTGGAGAGAATCATAGACTTCATGGGTGGAACGATGGTCCTTGAGTTACAATGCTCAGAGATGGGAGCTGAGATAGCAAACTGTGGCAGTATTTTGTGTGAGTGCCTCGCTCTGCAGTGGGATGGGAGGGGAGGCAGAAAGTCATGGCAGCCTTCTGTGTATGTTCCCCTCTTCTGTGGAAGAAGATGGGTAGTGAGGCATAGGGAGAGACAGGAAGAGAGACAGAGTTGTAGTGGCATTTGGTGTGTGCTCTCCTCTCTTGAGTAAGATATGACAGCTGCCAAGCAACGGTGGCTTTTTCTTTGTGTCCCCTATATTTGAGGGGTAGGGAAGGACAGCTACTATGTTGCAGCAGCCTTTATATGGATGCCCCTCTCCTGAGTGGTACAGCAGGAGAGCTGTTAAGCCACAGTTCAAACAAAATGGTGATGACCTGAAAAATATGGAGGCTGAGTTACACATTAAATGTGCAAACAGTGAACAGGCAGTAAAAGGAAAACAACAGTAAGTGCTGATGTGAATGATTTTTAGACTTGATAGGCTGCATCTGTGTGAACAATGCCCCGGCACACTTACAGACTCCTGTATCTACCCAACAGGTTTGCTTTTCAATTTTACAAGCAAATGTTACTATAGTGGTCCAGTCAGGATGCAATGCAGTTATGCTGCATTAAATCACAAAATGCTGCAGTGTACTGCAAGGAACAGTGTAATTCAGTGGCAATTAAGCCCTTTTGTCATACAGTAATTTCTGGCATGCCACTTAGTGCAAGTTACTGTGTTGCATTATGGCTGACTCCACTGTACTGTTGGGCCTCCTGCTCCTTGGCAGTGTCTCTGTACAGCTAGCTGCATTAGGCAGTGGATTTTATGTTGGACTTCCCACTCTTCAGAATCCCCTCCAAACAGCCACAACAGGCACTAGATATGGTGTTCATTGTTCTCTTTCCCCAGGAGCCCCACTCATACAGCTGTGTCAGGCAGCAGATTTTGTGCCAGGCAACTGGTTTTATGTTCTAGTGTTGGGGCTCCTGCTCCTCAGAAGCCTCTTATTAGCTACACCAGGTTGCAGACTTAGTTTGCTGACCTCCCACTCCGCCTGACATATATGTGTGCACACACACACACACACACACACACACATCCATGTAGCCACACTAGGCAGCAGTTTTTGTGCTTGGGGTACACAATCCTTGGGAGCTTCATCCTGCTGTTGTGCCAGGTGGGAGAATTTGTGTTGGGGCTCCTGCTTCTTGGTAGCCTATCCAGACAGTCACATCAGGTGGTGGATCTAGTGTTGGAACTAACACTCCGCAGCAAGCCCCCACACAGCTAGCCAGGCAGAAGATTTGGTGTTTGGAGCTCCTGCTTCTCTCATTAGTACCATGTGGTTCATATTCCTTGACCCTGTTAGTAAGTCAGCAGAGCAATCAGAACTACATAACTTAACTTTTTGGTCAGAATGAATCTGAGCGTGTTCCTGTTAGACTCACACCATGGTAAATGCATGTTTCAACCAGATGCTAGCAAATCCCTGAAATAGCTGTATGCTGATGTTGGGGAAACATGTCATAAGACAGTTTCACCTTCAATATTAAAAGAGCTAAAAGATGCAACAGAGGGCTTGAACACATTACTTCCCCTTATTAATACAACTTCCAAACTTAAAAAAGACTAGAAAATAATGTGTGTATTCTGTAAACTGAACAATACTTAATATGAGCAGACCATTTCACCAAATATTTTTATGATGTTTTATGATGCTTGATACTGTATTTAGAAAGCTATAACTCTTGAAGTGTTATGCTTAGGAACTTAAGGTTGTTGTTAAATGAATGCTTGGAGTCCAATCAACTTGAATTGATTCAATGGTATATAGTTCTAATGTGCTGATATGAATATATACTCACACACACACATATATATATATATATATATAGCACATAAACTCATTTGTTTACATGTTATAAATATCTGGATTTTGAAAATGTTTTGAACCACTTATTGCTTTTATAGGTTGATGTATGGAAGTTGTGGCAACATCATGTGATGATATATCAACTTACCTGACTCCACAAAATCATGTAACAATATATCAACTTACCTGACTTCAACTTTTCATTAAAAATTAAGTTTATATCCCTAACAGTTCCAAATAGGGGTGTGTGAAAAAAAAAACATTTTTCTGCTGGAATTTTGGTGAAAGTCGGATTTTCGCTTCTGTAAAAGTTTGGAAATCATTTCGCCAACTTTAGTGGAAATTCCACCAAAAACTGCAGAATAAATGTAAGAAATGTGGGTTAATGTATTAAACTGCAGGAAAAAACACACAAAAGTAATGCAAACTGTCGATAATTATATGATATATGGCAAAATACTAAGCAAGAGACTTTATTTCTGCATGTCATGTAAAACATCTGCAATTTGTAATTAAATGCCACACTACCAGTTGGAAATCCACAGTTATTTGGCAAAAGTTTGGACTTCTGCAACAGGCAAAAGAACAGAAAATTCCACAAAATTTTAGAAATTTCGCGGAACTTCCACAATGGTGGAAATCCACACTTTCACCCACCCCAGTTCCAAAGTTATCCCATTTTGAATAGATTATATTTGGAAAGATCTAACTTTTGAATTGTTGGTGCTAGAAACTTATTTTTTTAATGAAAGCTTGGTGTCAGTTTGTCATGATTCAGTTCTATCTATAACCTTTTTGTTTGTCAATACTATTCTATATGTATCAATACTATTACAAACCACTTTTTGAGTATATTATCAATACACATTTTTTTAGTTGTGGCATAGCCAAAAAACAACAAACACATATTACTTGATGTTGTATCAGCAGACTATCGATATTATGTTTTGGTATCAATACATAAAATTATATAACAGTTTAAAAATAGTTCTTTATTTACTTCTTTTATGCATTTTGGTAATACTACACAGAAATGGTGTTGTTTGCAACTTAATTTTCATTCATCTTATACCTTCAATCACACTGGGAACATTTCAGTTTTTCCTCTAGCAACCCTCACTCTTCCTGCTCTTACTGGCTTCAGCTGGAAAAACATCAGAAGATAATCTAAGATTCAAAGAGGCACTGTCATGCTCACATAATTTAAGCCAAATAACTCTTGATAAGGCAACATCCTACGTAGCTTCATATACAGTCCATCATTCTGCCAGACACAATTGCAAAAGAAATCCTATTCAATGGACCCAGATCTTATTAGAATGTGTCCTACCTCAAAACTCAGCAAGGAGTTTCTTATTACAATGAAATAAAAACAGTGATGATATTAATTAATTAATTAAAATTAATTAATTTCAAAAGCTTCACCAGGAAAGATATACTGAACTTCTAACAGCTCAGTTCCAGATGTGTCCTGGGAGTTTGAGGAAGACGGGTATACAGTACATGATGTGCAAGTGAAAATACATAATGTAAGGTGCAGTATGAATATAAATAAGTACAGTAAAATGCATGCAATAAAACAGTGTAACAGTAAACGTGCACAGTCACAATTTGTAGGCAGAATATTCAGGGCTACAAAAATGAAGATGAGATACAGTGCAAATTTAGATACAAGTGCTATACAGTACAGTGAAAAATGCCAGAATAGTAGTACAGTTAGCACCACACCAAACTTCTAATGTGTGAGCTTACCAAGTCAGTTCAGGAGACAGGCTGAGGAGCACAATACTACTAGATGGAGTAACTGATTAAGGCACAAGTAGTCTAGGAGGGCTAGAAGTTGCTCACAGCTGGGGGGGACAAAAGGAACGTTAACAACAAGGGAGTATGGAATACAAATATCAGGGATCAGGAGCCATTGCAGAGGGGATGGTAATCTGATGAAGAAGGGATTTGTGGGAAGAGAAGGTTGGGGCTGAGCAGATGGACAGGAAGAGGAAGGATGTGAGTTTAGGAAAATGATATGAGAAGGCAGTGTGGCCCATGGCAAATTTTCCTGGGGGGGAGGGAGAGGTAATAGGAAATGGTGTTGCGGAGGGGGTAGGAAGAAGAGGGGAAGAGGGGCAGACAGGTAGGGGGAGATATGATAGCAGAGTAATTTGTTAACATTAGGGAAGAATACACACTACTACTGTATATCAGTTCTTGCAGATATAATGACCTGAGTTATAATGTCCTGAGTTAAAGATAAAATACAGTAGTTATTGATGGAGAATCCTTGAATCCTCTTTTATGGCCTATCCGCTAACCAAATATATGTGGAGAAAGTCTTCACCTAGGAGGTAAATAACATCTTGGTATTTATAATAGAAAAATATATCTCTTTATTTCAATGATTATAATACAAGGCTCCACAGTGGGGAGAAAGATGGCAGGAAACAAACGAGAGCAAAAAACAGACCCCATTGAAAGAAGCATTGGCCAATGCCAAATGTGTGCTTGCTTGTATTTGCTGTGTAGTTATTGCACATAGACAGAACAGCAGTTCAAATTAACTAATTAATAACATAAGCTATAACACATGTAATAATGGCTGGGTAGGTGGTTGTAATGAGAATTTCACACACACCCGAGGTGTGGGATGCCACATAAACCCCAAGAGCAAAGCTTGATGGGTTTATAAATGGCATCCCTCACTGAGGGTGTTTGTAAAATTCAAGTTTTACACAGCTACCCAGCCTTTATTTTATATAATTTTGCCACAGCAATTATATAAAAAACAAAGACATCCCTGTGCAGTCCAGTCGGGTATCAGCAGTGCAGACCTTAGTCAGAAGCAGCTGCTGAAGGGAAACGTTTCCATTACTTTATTTATTTATTTATTTTTTTAATGGTTAATAGCTGTAGTGTAAAGCACCCAGTTAATTTATTTTTATTAAAACCATTGAGTTCGAGTGGCAGAGTCAGGCACTAAAAAATGGCACCTGGTGGTGAGCAAGGGGAGTGCTTTGGCTGGGGCATGAGCAAAACAACGGAAACCTGGTGCACGTTTGCCATTATAATCCACAGGTTATAACAGTAAATTATAACCAGGTTTCCCTTAGGGAAAAAATGAAGCCCAGTTATTATAGTGAAATAGTCATGAAAAAACACCACATGAGAAAGCATCAAAGTGATCAGGACACTAAATTTTGCTGGGAAAAAGACTGGTCAGTGTAGCAGACTGTTGAGAACAGCTGACCTCACTTACACTGCAACACTTTATGTTACTCCTTGTTTGATGTCAATGGTAGACTCAAACAGAGCAGTCAGGGCTGAAAATGAAAATGCAGAGATCAGTACAGATGGAGTCAAATTATGCTTATATACCTATTTAAAGGGTAAAAAGATGACAGTTGACTTATAAAGGTGAAAACATGAGCATTTTAGTTAACATGAACATATAATGAATAGAAAAGTAAGCACAAGTCATTAAGAGTACAGTATTGCATTGACCTAGTGTCACATTTTGTTTTACAGAATAACAGTCAGTAGTTTGTATTGTTTTGGTCATTTATATATTTCTTATGTTTACTGGTTTACTGGAGTGGCATTCCATTTGTTTGGAAAGGTAAATGTAGGGACAATGCCAGCATGTTTGGGGGAGAAGAGATTGGGTGAGGAAGGAAAGTAAGCAAAAAAGGGAGAGCAGGAAATTAAGTACCTGTAGTACTGTTTCTACCTGTGCATGAATAAATTATGCAGCTCTGAGCCCATGTGCTGTGGCATCTTGTTTTTGACAATGTGTAGTTTTGTGTTTGTTTTCTGGAGAGCAGGTAATATGAATAATGATTAATGGCAGAGTTTGGGAAGAGCAGAGACCAGGGAGGGGGAAAGATATCAAGTGGTATAGAGCTGCTAAGATATATAGAGAATGGGAGGATGTTGAAGGGGGTTACAGATGGGGTAAAAGACAGGTGGACAGCCAGTGCTAAGGGTTATTAAGCTATACTGATGATAATGGCATTTTAGGGCTGAAAGTAGTGATGTTGAGGGAAGACATAAAGAGGAATTGGAACACAGAAGGTAATGCTAATGAGAAATAGTGCTGAAAGCAGTAGGATGGGATCAGAGATGGTAAGGGAAGCAAATAAGTTGTGTAGAGCAGGTTCTGTAAAGCATGAAAAAATGGCAGGAGGTTGGGGGAGGAATTGGGGGAAGACTGGAGAGCAATTGCCAGAAAGTATGTGACAAATACAGAGAATGACAATATATTGGGGAGGGGGACTGAGAGATGTGGAAGGGGGAGATTGGGGGGGGGGAGAAACAGTGCTGCAGAGCAGCTATGGAGAATGGCAGTGATTTGGGGAAGCACAGACTGGCAAGGGGAAGGATAGCAATCAAATGGTGAACAGCTGATACTATGAATCATGAATATGTACTGTATACATTTTTAGAGCGTATATATGATGATGAAATAAAAACAAAGTAAAACTGCATTTGTGAGAATGATCATAGCGTTTGCACAATCAAAAAGCACAGTGAAAATATATATGGTGGTACACAAGATAATTAAAAAGCATAATGATGCAGTTCAATGGCCAGTAAGTGACGTAGCCATTATTTTTTAAATTATCAGACTGAATAATATGAAATGTATGTGATGCTATTATTAGTGAAACTGTGTACTTCGGGGACTATACATGCTTACATACAGGACATGTAAATTATGAGACATAATATAGAAATGGTGGTGGGTGTAAGGCAATTATGTTCAATAACAAAAACAGCAAAAATGAAATTGTTACATTGGGTCTGAATCATTGAAAGAATGCAAAGTTTATGAAATTGCATACTAGTGTGGTGAAAATGTGTTCTGGACTACTTTTATGCAAATTCCAGACAAACTTTGCTACAAGGAAGCATTAGGGAAGATAATATCAGAAGGAGGAAGAGGAGGAATTAGTTGAGAGCTGTAATGGACAGAACAACAGTGGACAGAAAAAAACTGAAATGCATGCATCTCATTAGTTTTTTCCTTTTTTTATTGAAATTTATGGTGGAAGATATTGGGTTATAAGCAGAGTGATGAACATTAGTTTTATCTTTATAGTAGGATAAAAGAATTGTAGGGTATTCACATTGTTCCATAAACAGAACAGTTACATAGAATACATGAGGACAGTTTTAAATGGAAATGTGCCAAATGAGAGCCAGTTAATTGGGGAAACATTAGAAATGTAATTAGAAATGTAGTTAAAAATGAAAGGAGGTGTACCTAAAGACATCAAGTACTGTATGTGGTGGTGCTGTATACCAAGGGCTTCTGGGAATTGTATTCTTCCTTATAGGCAGGGGAGACTACAGCTCTTGATTCTGCAGCCTTTTACTGTAGCATTTTTATACTGTATATTTTATGTAAAATTGTGACTTGGCATGCTTGTGTAGGCTTGCTGAGCAGCTTTTAGCTTGTTTTACAACTTTTGCTCAGAAAGCACATTGCACTCTGAACAGATGACTTCTGGGTCCCAGACTATTTCAGCACTGGCCCTAGCAAACAGAGCAGAGCGCGAGCGAAGGTGAGCACACATGGAGCTGACATGCACAGAGGTGACATGTACAGAGGCAAGCGTATGTTCTGGGCATGTCTGCCAGTGTCAGTTGGAGAATCCAGGAGACTTTTTCTCCTCCCTTTACAAACTATGTGTTATAAACCATGGGAGACACCATTATTACCTTGGATGGGGAGGTAGGCTACAAATGCATTATGTGCCTAATGTACAAGTTATTCAAATCCATAAACATTGTGGTTAAAATTATGTGTGATAAATATAAATCTAAAAAAGAATTAATGGCTGAACTAGAAATCATGACCGAGAGACTGGATAAGCTGGAACAAAGCCTAGATAGAATGGAAAATAAAATAATTAATGGCTGCAGACAGTTAATAGTCAAGAATGAGCAACCTCCCCTGTTTGTGATTCATGCAGGAATTAATGATATTGGCCGAACCCTGGAACATAAGCCCACTAGGGAAATCAAGAATATAGGGGAATTATTAAAGAGACATAAATTCTTGTAATTATTTCAGAAGTTTTACCCCTATTCAGAGACAGTAATATGCAATCAAGGGACATCTACAAACATAACCAGTGGTTATGTTGATGGGCAGCAAATGAGAAGTTTAGGTTTGTACAGAACTGGGGGACCTGCACTGGCCATGGTGTCTATTATAGAGGGGATGGGCTACACCTAAATAGAAAAGCAGCTTTGCTTTTTGGTAACAGACTTCGTACAGCAATTAAATATAAAATAAACTAGATATAGGGAGAGGTTGGATTTTTCCCCAGTAGCACTCTCAATCATGAGGATGGTTACAGTGGCAATAGTATTAGAAAATGCCAGTCAATTTCTAAAAAAACAAAAAGAAAATATGTTGTGTTTCCTTTCACTAAATGCCAGAAGTCTGAACAACAAAATGGATTTACTAATTACCAAATTATTGGAGAAAGACTATGGCATTGTATCAATAGTTGAATCTTGGTGGAATGACTCCATAAATTGGGAACATGAAATTGATGGATACACATTGCATAAATTAAATAGAACCTCATGAAGAGAGGACGTATAGCACTATATGTGAGGAATACTTTTGATAGTAGGCTCCTTATGGACGCATTAGGCAGAACGATGTGTTACATGTGGAAACCATTTTGGGCAGAATTATGTGTGAAGAAATACCTTATTATTATTAGCATGTTACAAACCATCAGATTGTAACTCAAATTATACTAAACAACTACTGTATTTAGCATCATAATAAATATGAGTCTGGTAAACAAAGACATACTCATAATAGGAGATTTCAATATTAACAACATTGACTGGAACAGTAAAATATCTACCAGTGGTATAGGATCCGACCTATTTGATATGATGGAGGAATGTAATCTAGGCCAGTTGGTTACGGAGCCCACTAGACAAAATAACATGCTGGATTTGGCACTTACAAATCTAAGAGATTGCATAAATAAATGTAAGACCACTGAGCCCTTGGGTGGCAGTGACTACAATATGATTGAAATTCTTTCTGGTAAAAAAAAAAACTATCAGATGTACTATTAAGGTTGAGTACTTTAACAATAGAAAAACTGATTTTGAGAAAATAAGCAAATATTTGAGGGACTGGAACTCTTAAGACCTGTTCAGAGATAAAAATACGGATGAGATATGGAACATCATTAAAGAAATGTGTGAAGAAAAACCTTATTATGGAGGCATGTGTGATTTTGTATTTATTTGAAGATTGGCTTCCCGGCCAGTGCCCCTAGGGGTAACCATTGCCTCAGTGCTTGCATGCTGAGGTTTTTTTGTCTTTAACTTGTTTTTTGTTTTTATTGGGTTCACCACAACATAACCCAGAGAGACCATCTTAGGGTAGCTGGTTCATTCTACTGGGGTGTCATACAGGTGAGGCACACTGATGAGTCCTGGTAGGAAAAGACACATGTCTGTGTCTTCTGTTGGCACCCTTTGCAGACTGTGTGAGAGGCCTTTCAGCATGATGCATTTCTGCTTAAAGTTGAACCAGCATAATATTCTGTGGTGATTTGCATATGCAGCCCATGATGCTTTGCGTTATGAGGGCATGTGTGATTTTGTATTTATTCGAAACTTGGCTTCCTGGCCAGTGCCCTTAGGGGTAACCATTGCCTCAGTGCTTGTGTGCTGAGGTTCTTTGTCTTTTAGCTTGTTTTTGGTTTTTATTAGGTTCACCACAACATAACCCAGAGAGACCATCTAAGGCAGCTAGTTCATTCCACTGTGGTGTCATACAGATGAGGCACACTGATGAGTCCTGGTAGGAAGAAATACGTGTCTGTATCTTCTGTTGGCACCCTTTGCAGACTGTGTGAGAGGCCTTTCAGGACATGCATTTCTGCTTAAAGTTGAACCAGCATAATATTCTGTGGTGATTTGCATATGCAGCCCATGATGCTTTGCATTATTGGACATGTGTGATTTTGTATCATTAAAGATATGTAGGATAAAGTATGGGTCTGGGTGTGTAATGAGAATTTACACACACCAGAAGGGTTTATGTGAAGCATCAAACCCCGAGGGTCTGTGTAAATTTGAGTTTACAGACCCAGACCCATATTTTATTTTATGTAATTGCTGGATTTTCCTTTTTCTTGCCTCAGAAATTGTATAAAATAAAATATAGCTGTGCAGCCAGGGTTTGGTGAAGGTGAAGTGCATGGCCGCAGTCGGCAGTTTGATTTCCTAATTTGAATTTTTTTTATCTTGTGCACAGTACTGGGACAGATTTTTTTTTTCATACTTACTGCCTAGTCCAGGTGGCAGTTTGCTGTCCATTAGCAGTTCCCAGAGCAGGGACAGTGGTGAAGTGAGGAAGTGTGGCGGGCACATGTGCACAGTGAGGGAAATCGTGCGCGTGTTTGCCATAATGAACACTCCTTCATTACGACAAATTACACCACGGTTTCCCTATGGGAAAAAAGGGAAACTGGTTATTATATACTTATATTATTACTGGGCACCTGGGTCCCTAGAATTAAAAGGGGCTAGGGGCTAGGGGCTGGGGGGATTAGATCCAATGGGATGAATTACACCATCAAAAAGATAATAAATAAAAAAAGTCTGATAGAAAAAGAAGTCCAGTGATAAAAACTGGGACATGTACATAGCAAATATGAACAAATATAAATATGAAATTAAAGAGTAAAAGGAGAATTCAGCTTAATTTGGCTACAAGCAATACTCAAAATCCAAAACTGTTCTATGGCAATATTACCTCCCTTAAGGGGAGAGAGAAATTTGTAGGGCAACTACATTTGGGTGATAAAGTAATACAGAACCCTAATATTATGGCTGAAGAATTCAGCAAATACTCTGAGAAGCACAAAATAGGTGATTTAATACCTTTTAATGGAACAACAAAGTTTTACAGAAAGAAACTTTGAGCTTTTGAGCCTACAATGTTCTTCTTCAGAACCTTGTGGGTTCAAAAGCTCAAAGTTTCTTTCTGTAAAACATTGTTGGTCCATTAAAAGTATTAAATCACCTAGTTTGTGCATCTTATTTTACAAGGACCAATACTGCAACAGACATTTTTTGGCAAATACTTTACATCAGTGTTAGATGATATGGAAACTAACACAAAAACACTATTAGGAATACCCACTTTTCTCAGAACCTAGAGAACAGACTATTCAGCTATGAGGTTATCTGTAAAAAACTAAGCAACTTTGACCCTTGTAAGTCCCCAGGTCCAGATAACATTAGTCTTCTTGGTTTGTTTAATAATTTGGCAGAGCCCCTATATGGGCCACTGAGTTATCTGTTCAGATTATCCTTCTTAATTGGTATGGTCCTATAAGAATGGAGAGAAGCTAGTATCATTACACCAGTTTTCAAAAAAGGGAAATAGGTCCAAGCTGCAAAACTACAGACTGGTTAGTTTGACGGCTGTCATGACCAAGGTTATTGAATCAATACTTAAAGATCATCTAGCAGAGGTTCTGGGTGTTGAGGGAATATTGGATGTGACACAGCATGGATTCATCACATGGAGATTGCTAACTTGTTATCTTTCTATGAGCCTTCAATGAACTACTTGACTATAACATCACTAGTGACATAATATATCTAGATTTCAGCAAAGCTTTCAATAGAGTTCCACCATATAAGATGGTTGGTAAGTCAAGCAGTATGGGGGTGGATTACAGAGTGGTGACCTAGGTCAAAAATTGGTTATATGATAGAAGGCAGAGGGTAAGGATTAAAGGGAGATTTTCAAAATACATTCTGGTAGCTAGTGAGGCACCCCAGGGCTCTGTTCTGGGTTCACTTCTATTTGCGGGACTCATAGAGGAAATCAGAGGTATGATACATAAAGGAGAAACCATGCTAACTGGTGATGTAAACATACCAGATGTAGACTGGGATAATCTAGTTCTGAGATCAACAAGAAGTCAGATGGTGGTAGATGCCCTGCAAGACTGCCTACTCACCCAACTAGTTAGCATGCTGACCACAGTGGACACCATCCTTGATGTGGTCCTCACAAACTCAGAAGTACTGTAGTAGATGATGTCAGAGTTGGGGAATCACTGGCAAACAGTGACCACAACTCCATTTGTTTTACATTGTCAGTTGGGGATGAAAATCTCATTGCTTGCATGCATTAATGTAAAATCTCAGTCTAGGGCTGAGGTCTTGAGCGTCAAAGGACATGACTTAAAAAAAAATAAAGTATTGATCAAAGACAATCTAACCAGGGTTCACAAACACTTAGAGGTTGAAGACATTTGGGGGGTAGCTAAGCAAGCCACACTAGAAGCCACAAAACTTTATTTGAGAACAGTGTCAAAGAGAAAAAAGCATAAATATCTCATATGATTCATTAAACAGGTCAAGTCAGCAATTAGAGACAAAAGAGAAGTGTACCACAAATATATAAGGAGCCAGGATGACAATGATTGGGACATCTACAATCAGAAATGTAAGGAGGCCAAGAAGGCTGTAAGCCTAAATAATGAATCAACTGAACTTTGGATTGCTTCGGGGATCATAGAGGGCAACAAACAACTCTTCCAATACATCCGGGAGAAAAGAAAGAAAGGGCCGGGATATTTATACTCACTGAGGGGGACAGAATCATCGAGGATGTTAGAAAAAAAGCCACTGTCCTTAACAATTTCTTCTGCTTGGTGTTCACAAAGGAACACAATGGGCCATTTCTTGAAAGTGATATTAGAGTATCTGATAGAGAAATCACATGGATGGAGTCTCCAAAAATTGCCACCAACAGGGTTAAAGAGGCAATAATGCACATAAAAACTGGCAAAGCACCAGAGCCTGATGGACTGCACCCAAGGGTGCTAAAAGAACTTGCTGGTGAACTGGCAGACCCATTGACTCATCTGTTTATCTGCTACTGTTGACGGGTGTGATACCAGAGGACTGGAGAAGAGTAGAGGTAGTACCTCTCCACAAGGGAGGAAGTAGGGAAAAGGCTGGCAACTTCAAGTCAATCAGCCTCCCATCTGTCATGGTGAAATTAATGGAAACACTAGTTAAAAAGGATATATAGTTGATGAATATCTAGAAACAAATAATATCCAGGATAACAGACAGCATGGTTTCATAGAGGGCAGGTCATGCTAGACAAACCTTATTACATTTTTTGACTGGGCAACTAAGGAAATGAATAAGGGGTACCCAGTGGACCTCCTCTACTTTGATTTTAGCAAAGCCTTCAGTTCAGTACCGTACAAGCACCTGATAAAAAAGTTAGAAGACTTAGGCATTACTGAAAGCTTAGTCAGGTGGGTGGGAAACTGGCTTAAAGAAAGATTCCAAAGGGTAGTTGTCAATGGGATAAGGTCAAGTAAAGGTAGAGTCACCAGTGGAGTGCCCAAGGGAAAGATCTTAGGCCCGGTCCTGTTTAATATGCTTATCTGTGACATAGGCATAGACATTCAGAGCAAGCTTGAGCTCTTTGCACATGATACTAAACTGGGTGTTAAGGTCAACAGAGTGGAGGTGATTAGGAAACTTCACAATGATTTACAAAGGCTAGAAAGATGATCTAACATCTGGCAGCTGAAGTTCAATGTAAAAAAGTGCAAAGTGCTACCTACACCTGGGTAAGGGAAATCTCAGGATGGATTATTGGCTCAACAGGGTCAAACTCAGCACCTTTCAGGAAGAAAGCGATCTAGGGGTCATTGTATGTGACACCCTTAAACAACTGAGCTAATGCAACAAAGTTTACGGCAAGGCAATCAAAATGATGGCCTGAATTCGGAGGGGATTTGACCGCAGGAGCAAGGAGGTGATCCTCCCACTCTATAGGTCCCTGCTGAGACCCCACCTGGAGTACTGCATCCAGTTTTGAAATCCACACCTTAAAAAGGACAGGGAAGGCAGGATATAATGCAGAAAAGAGTGACCAAGATGATACAGGGCCTCCATGGTCTCTCGTATGAGGAACGCCTGAGGGAGCTTAACTTGTTCTTACTAGAGACAAGGAGGGAGAGAGGGAATATGATCGATATCTTCAAGTTCTTGAGAGGCATTAACAAGGTGCCATACACAGAACTATTCCAAAGGGTCACCAGCTTAACCAACAGGGGGCATGAATGGAAGCTACAGGGTGGGAGCTTCAAAAAGGATATAAGAAAGCATTTTTTCACAGAAAGAGTGGTGGAGCCATGGACTGGCTTACTGGTGGAAGTGGTGAGTGCAAGGACCATAACAGCTTTCAAAAAGGGGTGGGACAGAGCAAGGACTCAAGGAGGAACTGTAGATCTAGGTAAGGATAAAAAGCAGAAGGGGGACTAGATCCCAGATCCACATCAGGTCTTGGAAACCCTTGGGCAGACTCAGTGAACCTATGGTCTCCTTCTGCCATCACTTTTCTATGTTTCTATGTTTGTAACTTACACATAAGGGATATGTACCATGATCTCTTGTCATATCAATAAGTTTACTGATTTATTTATTTTATTTATTTGTTGACCGGGCAGGTGTACTGATCCCATGGACAATTTTCAGGCACTTCCCAAGCCATGAAAATGGCACAATGAATACAAACAAATACAGATTACATGACTTGAGAATGATGCAGAAGTCTACACATAAGTAAAAGTACAATAAAAATGCTTTTTACACAAGGCATACGAGAAGGTATAAAATACATTGGAAATGCAAGATGCAGAAATGAAATACCAAACTGATGACACAAAAGTATGTGTACCAGCACTTATTAAAAGTGCTATCAAGTGATGACAGATTGTACAACTGGGCTGTCAAGTGGAGTATGCAGTTTAGTACAGATAAATATGTGGTTCTGCATGTGGGTAGTAACAACCCTTGTGCCACTTACAGGGTGGGCAGGACTGAAATAAAATCAGTCCAAGAAGAGAGGGACTTGCCACTTTGAGGTACTGGTACAATCAAAAATCACCTTCAAGAACAACAATAAATTGGTCGGGGCAAGAGCAAACAGAATTTTTGGTTGTATTAAGAATAACTTTGTATGTAGAAAAACTGAGGTTATATTGCAAATATATCAGCTTTGGTCAGACCTCATTTGGATTTCTGCTCACAGTTCTCCACCCCTCACCAGAGAAAAGGTACAAAGGAAATTTTCAAAGGCAGTTTATGGATTAAGGAACATGAAGTGCAAAGACAGGTTGCTCCATTGGGTTTGCATAGTTTGGAAAGAAGATGGGTATGAAGGGACCTCATTTCAATGTATAACCTTTTAAGAATTTATACATGATGGCTGATACGGCCTTCAAGTTATAACAGTCAGCCTATGATCACAGGTGGCACAAAAAGCGACTTATGGCAAAATACTGGACAAATGAAAGAGGGGCCTTTTTCACCCAGAGGGCAGTGAATCTGTGGAACAAATTGCCACAGAAGGTAGTAGATGCAAATAACATTGATAGTTTTAAAACTATGTTAGATAGGGAAATGGACAAATGGGTTAATGTTTATGACACTACTGATTGGTGGGGGAGTGGAATCATAGTACAATCAGGTACAGTACATTTCCACTCCTAATATATTAAATTATCCAAGTTCTTGGAAGGGTACAGGAAAGAAGAAATTTAACCAATAGAAATATGTTACAAGCATTACAAACAAAGGGCTCTATTCACGAAGATGTGCAGAGCTGGGGCATAAAGGTGCTCAGCTCTGCACCCACGGGAGATCCACGCAGGGACTGCATTCATGAAGCAGCAGTCCCTGCCTGGCTCCTATTGTTTCCTTCCCCCAGTTTGGATGTGTGCAGGGTGGGGTTACAGACCGGGTTGCAGCCATTCAGCTGCCCTACCCGGAGTCCGTAGTGGACACATGTGCCAGTATGGTGACATCTTGCTGGGGTGGGTGCAGAGCATTGGTAATGCTACCGGGGGGAATTTGCTGGCCACCTGCCCCTGGCCTGACCACAGTCCCCCAATGCCTGCAGCACCTTCAGGAGCAGGTCTGATAACCCCCTGCCAGCACCAGCAGGTCCAGCAGCAGCATCTGGGGGGGGGTGCATATCCATTATGGCTGCCCTCCAGACATGTAGCCACCAGTTCCATGTATAGCATGATGCACCTTTGTGAATGGTGCAGAGTGCCAGCACACACACCCCTGTGGAGATCCTGCCCACCCATTCATGGAGCTTCACACTCAGCCAGGGATCTGGTGCACAAGGGGGGGGGTATAGGTTTTCTGTGCATGCCACTGAGGGGATGCAGTGGGCATGAATTGGTGCATGGTGGCTACGCCTCCGATTTATATGGTGCAAAGCCACCCTGGCCCATTCATGAATAGGGCACAATAGTAGCAAGCAATAGAAAGTAACAGGTAATGTATATGGACTAGGGCAGCATGGGGGGGCAAAGATTGGGGAGGGGAGTGATAAAGAGCAAGTGCAGCAAAGTGGTTAATGTGAATTACAATGAATGGCAGCAACTTGGAGAGCAAAACTGGGAGGGGGGAGAGAGCAAGTGCCAGAGATTGGTGTAGGTGGAGAGAAGAACTACCACAGAGTGGCTAATATACAGGGAGAATACAGGCATGTTTTGGGGCAGAGATTGAGGAGGGACAGAGAGTTAGTACTGCAGACTGGTTAATGTATAGGGAGAATGCATGCATGTTTTGGGGCAGAGATTGAGGAGGGACAGAGAGTTAGTACCACAGAGTGGCTAAAGTATAGGGAGAATATGGCATGTTTTGAGGCAGAGATTGAGGAGGGACAGAGAGTTAGTACCACAGAGTGGCTCATGTATAGGGAGAATACAGACATGTTTTGGGGTGGAGATTGAGGAGGGACAGAGAGTTAGTACCACAGAGTGGCTAAATTGGAATAATAGTGCATAGTGGCATATTGGGTGGTGGCAGAGATGGAGGGAGTGCAGGTGCTGAAGAGCAGCAAATGTGTATGGACAATACCAGCATGGCAGAGGGGCATAAACTGGAGATGGGAAGCATAGCTACCATGTGTTGCAGAGCAGCTAATTTGAATGACAGTGAATGGCAGCAGGTTTGGGGAGGGGGCAGAAATTGGGGAGGGGAGAGAGCAAGTGCCACTGAGCAGGTGATGTATATGAAGAATATGGCCATGTTGGAGGGAGAAATTTGGGAGGGGAGGAACAGGGAGCAAGTACCATAGAAAGGCTAATTGGAATGATGGTGAATGGTGACCAGACAACAAGAGTTAAAATGCAGCTAATGTGCAGGGACAATGCCAGCATGTTTGAGAGGGGCAGAAATTGAGGAATAGAGGGATAGAGACCAAGTGCCACAGAGCAGCTAATGTAAATGACAGTGAATGATGGCAGGTTTGAGGAGGGGCAAAGATCAGGGAGGAGGAGGAGGAGAAACAGCAAGTGCCAAAGAGTGGCTAATGTGTATGGACAATGCTAGAGTTGGGGGAGGAGATACCAGGGAAGGGAGGAATAGAGAGCAAATGGAGCACAATAGGTAATATGAAGTGCTAAAGTACTAAAGGTGGCAAGACATTTAAGTATGGATGGGAGAGAGTAAGTGCTACTGAGTGGCTAATGTGTAGGGACAATGCTGACATTTTTGGGGAGTGCAAATGTTGGAGAGTGAAGGAATAGAGTAAGTGCCACAGAGTGGCTAATGTGAATGACAATGAATGACAGCATTTTGAGGGGACACAGCGAATGGGGCAGGGGGTAAGAGCAAGTGTCACAGAGCAGCTAATGTATAGGGAAATGTTGGCATCTTGTGGGGGGGCAGAGATCAGGGAGGAGCTGGATATAGAGAAAGTGGTGTAGAGCAGCTAGTGTGAATTACAATTAATGGTGGCAGTTTCAGGGGGGAATGAGGATGGGAGTTTAGTGTGGGCAGATACTGTGGAGGGAGAAGCAAGTGCCAAAGAGCAACAGACATATACAGAGAATGGCAGCATGTTGGGGGAGCAGAGATGAGGTAGAACAGGAACAGAAGTACTGGTAGTGGAGAGATGTTTGAGGGTGGGTGGGAGAGAATAAGTGTTACAGAATGATTAATGTATACAGAAAATAGCAACAATTTGGGGGCAGCACAGATTGTTGAGGGAAGGGATATTGAGCAAGTTTTGAACAGCAGATGATGTGACTTAGTAGGAATGAGGGAACATTGTGGAGAGCATAGATCATGGAATGGGAAGGGACAGAGCAAGTGGCAAACAGCAAGTAACGATAATTATTGGGAATGGTAGCATTTTGGGGTGGGAGCTTAGATTGTGGAGTTGGGGGGGGAGAGAGCAATTGCAGCAAAGTGGCAAGTGTATACAGACCATAGTGGCATATTTAGGGTGGGTCAGAAATCATTGAGGGATAGGCAGAAAATGGAAAGAGTAGATTACGTGTTTCACAGGCAGGATGGCACAGATCCAGAAGAGGTGTAAGGGAAAAGTGCTACTGAGCAGCAAATGTTAAGTAGTGAAGAATGCCATTCATTGTGTTCATTGCAGCACAGAGTATTTGTTGAAAGCACTGGGCAAAAGCACAGAAGTGAAAATAAACACAGTGACAAGGGACCAGATTTTCAAAGCCTGTTCAAATCCAGCAGCTGCAGGGAAAACTCTGCAAGTGGATTGCCACTTGCAGAACTGTGTTTTTTTCCCCTTGTGGAATTGTGCTTTTTTCCACAGTTGTGGTATTCTCAAATGTGGAGCCAGTTTACAACTGGCTCCACAAGTTATGGTAGCTTGCTGGTGTTTTTTCCACACAGCTGCAGAAAGATGTTACTGCTAGTGAGACCAGGCATAACATCTTCTGCAGCTGTGGCAGATGAGAATACAAATCTCCACAGCTGCAGAGATTTCAGTCCGCAACTGGAGTTGCAGAGTGGGACTTAGTCCCACAACATTTTGAAAATTGAGCCCAAGGCTTCTTGCAGGTCCTAGGAACTGCACAAGAAAGTCTTCTACTTTGCTTCTCCAGCCTCATGATTTAGAAAAGTCTTCATAAGTAAAAGTAAAACAGGAAGTGGATGGAATAAGAAAGAATATTTTGTAATCAGGCCTAAGAGCTTTGCTTAGTGAAGAAAAGACACCCCCTCCCAAAAGCTTCCTCACCATTCAAATTGACACCCATGTATTAATGTCCTTTACAAACAAATGTATGCATTGAACTTTATTTATGTTGTAATGTCAAAAACACAATAATTTGTAGTGTTAAAAACACAGGTGAGCAGAATAACACAGCTCCTTACCTAAAGTGATCAATGAGTGTAGGAACATGTTGGAACATGTTTTACTTGCTTTTACCACATAAAGGAATACATTAATTCCATGAGTAGCAAGCACTGCAGCATGGGTATGCAAATGAAATATGTTGTGCAACATCTGCCATTCCTAAAGAAACAAAGCACTAAACCGTACCACACATGAAAGAAATAAACTGTAGACATATGTAGAGTAGGTCGTATTGGTAAAGTTTCAAACAGTCAGAATTTGGAGTGAAACAAGGGGCTGGATTCTCAAAGCCCTTGAAAATCCCACAGCTGCAGGAAAAATTCAGAGTCCGGGGGTTGCCGCTTGTGAAACTGCAATTATTTCTACAGCTACGATATTTTCAAAAGTGGAGTCCGTTAACAACTAGCTCCATGATTTACAGCACTTTGCAGCTGCTTTTACCCACAGCTGTGGAAAAATGTTACAACGGGGGGCAGGCATAACATCTCCGTAGCCGGGCTGAGAATACCAATCTCTGCAGCTGCAGAGATTTCTGTTCACAACTGGAGTTGTGCAGTGGGACTTGGTCCCATGATGTTTTGTAAATGCAGCCTAAGACCTTTGAAGCATGTATTTTCCAATCTTATGATTGGCTAAGAACTTCAAAGAGTAAAGGAGGAAAAAGTCAGAGAGTGGACAGAATTAGGGAGGCAGGTTGGTATTCTGAAGCTGTGATAGTTGGAAGAAGGACACACCCCCAAAAAATCCTTTCCCAGCACACTGATACCAATAGGTCTGCATGCTTTGCAAGCAAGCAAACATAAAAAAGACATGAACAAGTAAAAGATTCACAAACTATAAACCAAGAGAAAGAAAGCTACAGGGAAATCACAAGTTGCATCACAGAAGACAGAACTATAAACAGAATAAAAGGAGGTGGGGAAATTAGCAAAGAGTTGGAGAAATTGCTCTCAGGCCTTGATGATGACAGGGGAAACTTAAAAAACTCTATTGTCATACAGGTAATACTTTTATGATCAAACTACAGTGTATCTTCAGAAACAATTATGAAACCCAACACATAAAGAACTAATAGACTACCTGATTATAAAAGATTGGGAAAAAAAGCCTTCTCTCCAGGATCCTGGATTTTAAGATTGAAATTTACAGTCAGAAGGTAACTCCATTTTCACCAGATGTCATAGACAACATTAAACAAAAAAAAAACATTTGCACAAATTGGGTACATATATGTGATCAATAACAAATTTTTCAAGAGTAGTGCCAGAATTAAAAAAAAAAGATCCCACAGAAATTGTTTAAAAGACAGGAAGATATAAGGTTACACTCCATGGCATGATATCAACCTAGCAGGTCACCTAAACATGAAGAAGGTAATCTATTGAATACAGTTAATTATCAATATATAGGTTATGAAAAACAAAAGAGAAACAGGCAACTCTCTATAAAAGCTAGTATGTAATGTTAACAAATATCATAAGCATCTGACTGGCTAGGAAGGGAATAATCAAAGCCATAAGAAATGAGAAATGTACTGAGGAGGGCAGTCAATTAGATATTTTTAGTTATTTATTGATTGAGAAATTGGAATTACAATCTTTGAGCAAAGAGCTCTTTTACAAAGGATCCTTGTCAAGACATGGGTATTTAGGACAAACAGATACATGCATTTTTAGGGAAAACAGTAGCAGTTAGTAGGCATCGTCAAAAACACATCAAGTAGGGAACTTTATTACAATTTATGTGTTGCAAATATCAAATGATAGGACAAGGAAATATAGAAACATAGCATCAGAAAAGAAAGGGGAAGAAGAAACATGTCAACAGGAGTAACTTGAAGTGCATGAGTCAAAAGTGCAAGCAATGTGTAGTCCCAGATCTTAATAAGAATCTTAATAAGAAATACCATACTTGCTGATCCTATGTCAGACAGACTTGATACGCATGAAATGCAGTGCTTACCATAGACATGAACAAACCATTATTATGAACTGGGTCATAGAACTCCAACAACGTAATTGGGTGAGCCCTCTTCTTGCCCGTGATTAAAATCCACAACATAGTCACAAGTAAGAAAAGGTGCCAGCCAGCAGATTGTTTCACCAGTCCAGACCCATCCACCTGTAATAGCCGAGCAGCAAAGCCTCTTCAGTCCCACTCGAGGAAGTGTATCAGTCACTCTCGCTGGGACTGACAATATTTTTATTTTACACTCCTCACACGCAGTGCCTTATAACTTAACTGTCTGCTCTCTCACCCCAGCTACACTCCTCTCTACTCTCTTGTCCATGCAGTGTAAACTTTGAGCCACTCACCAAGCTGGCTCACTCAGCATTTGTACACCCTCACACCATGTGGCTTTTTTGTTAACAAATCCCCCCCCCCCCAGAAAACCACTGTCAGTCACGGCAGCTGATTAACTGCTGACAAGCTCCAACCATAAAACACATCTCTTGATCTCCTCTTCTCCTGTCTGACTGGGACACTGCAACAGTTGCAGATGGGCCAACAACCTACCCCTCTTCTACAGTACATAATGGCAACACACCACAGCACTACAACAAATAAACAGGAAGCAATGTAAAACAGGAAGCATTGTAAAATGTACACACTCTAAATGCAAAGAAAGTCAGGGGGTAAGCACAATTCACATCCAGGGGTGGGGGGTTGATTTCACACTGAAACAAGAGCACCACCTCTACTATCACCTTCAACTACAACAGAATTACCTACTGACCGCAACCCTGCACAAACTATTTTCTTAAAATACACACCTACAACACCCCAAAAACTCATTTATAAAAGGTTTTACATTTTTTTTTTAATTTATAAAACCTTTAACCCAGTTCGTAATAGCAGTAATACAGTTCAGGGTGTGGTACATCCTGCTGCCTCGTGCTTCACAGTTCACCTGAGGTATGATAATATCCCATGATATACCATGAGGATGGCATTAAGAGCAAAATGTGCCTATTTGCTGGTGACACCAAGCTCTGTGGGAGATGGGATACAGCTGAAGGGATATTGGACCTACCGGATGATTCGGAAAAGCTGGGGAGGTGGTCCAGGATCTGGCAGCTTGGCTTCAATGCCAAGAAATGCAAAGTTATGCATACTGAAGCCAAGAAAGGAAAGGGGAAATTATTTAACCAGGAGAGGCACACTAAGCCGAAGCTTGTTTCCAGGTGCTTCCTGGGAGCACAAGGAAGCTAAATGACTTGCTTAGGATCACACAGTATGTAAGTGGGGGATGAAGGATTCAAACCCAGGTCTCCAGATTTGCAGCTCAGAGTCTTAAACCGCTGCACTATACTATCTTGGTGGAGTCCGAATATCTACATCAAAGGAGGAGAAGGACCTGGGAGTGATGATCACTAGTGACCTGAAGCACTCCACGGAGTGCAAGAAAGCAGCAACAAGGGCAAACAAGATGCTGGGATGCATATTGAGGTGGATCAGTAGTAGGAGAGAGGAGGTTATACTGCCCTTGTACAGGTCCCTGGTAAGGACTCATCTACAGTATGGAGTTCAGCACTGGTGCCCACATCTTAAAAAGGACATCAACCTGCTGCAGAAGGTCTAGAGGAGGGCTACAAAGATCATAGTGGGTCAGTAGGGTAAGGCATATGAGGAGAGTTTGAGGGCACCGAACATGTACTCCCTGGAAGACATGAGAGAAGATGGAACATGATTGGGACCTTCAAGTACTTGAAAGGGATAATTAAGGTGGATAAGGAGAGTCTTTTTAAGCTGAGTGGCAACCATAAAATGAGGGGGCACAGTCTTAAGCTGGAGGGCGGGAGGCTTAGGAGGGAGGTCAGGAAGCATTTCTTCACAGAAAGTGTGGTGGACACTCGGAATACACTGCTGGAAGAGGTGATCTTGTTGAAGACAGTGGGCAGCTTTAAAAGAGGTTGGGATAGGCATAGGGGGATGGTAAGGAGCATGGGTATGGAGGATGGGAGGAGTGGGGATGGAGGGCAGGGACGGTAGCAGAAGCTGTGGGCCCTGTTATATGAGCAGACTAGATATACCAAATGGCCTTCTTCTGTTGGCTTCTTCATATGTACATATGTTTGTATGTGTGCGCAAACCATTGGGTATTATTGCTAAATTATATGATTGGACCTAAAAATACTCTAACATGATTGGTCAACTGGGGTCTTTACCCAAGATCAAATCCCACCATAACCCACAGTTGAAGTCCTAGTCATCTGTTTACAAAACAATGAAAGTAAAAAAATCAGTAATACCACTTTCAGTTTTAAAAGGTGAAAATGCTACTGTCATGCTTTTTCTGAAACTGGCACAATGTCTGAATTAAACTTGAGTTTCCACCTCGCAAACAATGAAGAAATTGGACAACTTTTTCAAAGTTTAATGGAAAATGAAAAATCTGAGCAATCAGTCGCAGCACAGGTACATATCAGTGCTGCCTTCATTCCAGACAGATCAGAAAGCCTTACCACACAGCCATTTCCTAGTCAAGTACCTCATGTAACTTTGCAGCTGATGCTAAGATATAGTAGCTGCTCTTCTGAACAGGAAACTTCAAAGCTCCAATTCCAGCCCACCGCAGACGCACTGTAATCCAGCCAGTTTCAATTTCAGTAAATGTTTTATGCTGGAATGGCATGTGAGCAAACTTTCCCATTTTCACAGTTAAGACAACAATTGTAGGTTACAGGGTTACAGGAAATTGCAATTACATAGTGATATGAGAAGTAATAAGTACAAAATAAGTCCCAACAATGTGCGTACAAAAACATTACAGTAAGGCAAAGATATTTGAACAACAGCATGACTGTGAGGAAAAAGGTTGTCAGTGTCGGAGGTAGAATTCAGGAAGACAAAGATAGACATAACAGGAGAAATTCAAGACTAAAGGCATTTGCAAGAAAGTGAACTGGAGTAGTGACCCTTAAGGTTGTGCTTGAACAAGGCTGTTGAGGAACAAAGGACAAGAGACAGGGGTAAGTTGTTGAAAAGTTTAATGCCCTTGTAGGAGAGGGTGTTTTGGCCTTGAGTAGTGTAGCAGTGTGGGAGGCAGAGGGAGAGGGAAGAGGATTGTCTAGTGGACCACATAGACATAACTAAATTAGAACTGAGTCTCAATGAGTTAACCACCATGAAAAAAAACAGGTGGGGTTTTAATGTATTTGCTGACTGGTGCTCTGAAAAATCAGTTCAAATAGATTTCAAAATGGCACCTCTCACCATTGTCAGTGACATGCTGCACTTTTTCTGACACCATAAGAAACAGTACAAGAGTAGAGTACAGTCTTTGCAGTTTTGTTAGCCTAAGATCTGTACTTAACAGACACATCAATGACCCTCAGTAAGTCAGCCTCTTAATCCAATGAATGATAAGCCATTCACTAGTGCTAACAATGTTTTCAAAGGTTTAATGAAATATCACAAGCAGGAAGGGAAACACAAGGCTTCCCACCACCCACCCCTTACCTATGATTAACATAAATTTCTCAGGCAATCCCCAGCCCTCACCCTAAACACAGTTACTGGACTTGCCAAATAAGTTTTGCTGGATATCCAATTAAATTATGGCAAGGATGGGGAATGAGGGTGCAAGAGCTTTCACAACTGACTTTTTCAAAATTAAAACTACTGAAACTGGGCACAGATACATAACTAAAGCATTTAATGACGGTATCAAAAACCACAATAAACCTCTTGATGCCACAAAACAAATGAATCGTGGTTTCCTTTTTGAACAACCTGGTGACCCTCTATGCTCAGTCATAATCTGTGTAAAATATTTATCAAGACTGCCTGAACTTGCATCATCCTTGTTTTGCCATCCACAGCGACAAGCCCAAGAAGTACTGAATAAAATGGCAGTTTGGGATACAGTAGAACCAATGGTAATAAATTACCTCGGCAGTCTTTTCCCAAGAATTTGCAAAGAAGTTGGAATGCCAAAGATATATACAAATCATTCTCTATGTGCAACTGCAGTTACACTACCATTTAATGCAGGATTTGAGGCCAGGGAGATCCTGTCTGTGACCAGACATAACAGATTCTGGCCAGAGCTGAGGCTGCAGCCAAGGAATCTGGGGTAAAAATATTGAAAATCACTAATGTTACAAGCCTGCACTAGCAAAATGTAACATACAGCAGGCTCATAAATTTATTGTTTTGTAATATTTTACATCAAATTTTCAACATAGCCTTGCTATGACCCTGCCTCAGGAAGAAGGGCAGAGCAAATGATCAACTCCTGCCAAAAGGTGATTTCACTCAGGGACTGCAAAATCGACTTTTGGGATGTAAAAACACATTTGAGAAAGGAGTTGAAAAATAACAGCTCTCACATTCATGAGGTGTTGTAAAGAAATGGTTATGCTGAACATTTGTGGTAAAAATATTGAATGTTACCAAACTTATGAGCCTGCATTTGCAAAATTCAACATTGCCTCATCATTTTTTTTAAATATTTTTACACCAAATTTAAAACATAGCTTTCTTATGTCCCCACCTCATGAACAAGCTCAGAGAAAAATATCAACTCCTGCATGAAAGGTGATTTCACGCAGAGCACACAAAATCATCTTTTGAGATGTAAAAAAACATTTTGGCCAGGATTTGAAAAATGGCAGCTATCACATTCATGAGATGCTGTAATGATATGGCTATGTTGTAAATCTGGGGCAAAAATATTGGAAATTACCAAATTTACAAGCCTGCCTTCGCAAAATTCAATGTAGGCTCATAACTTTGTTGTTTTTTAAATATTTGTACACCACATTTTTAACATAGCCTTCCTATGACCCACCTCATGAACAAGGGCAGAGAAAATGTTCAACTCTTGCCAAAAAGTGATTTCATGCAAGGACTGCAAAATCACCTTTTGGGACAGATTTGCCTAATGTCAGTGTGACTGTTCATGAGGTAGGGCCCCAAAGGGTTCCATGTGATAACAGCTACTACATTACAGCTAACATCAAAACAGTGATTCCAGAATGTCGCAGACATAAACAGCGATGCTGCATTATGGCTAAACTACAGAAACAGAGATTTCATAATACACCTTTAACATGGGGGCTCTGCCCCTGAACCCCCCTACTTATATATAACCAACTCTGAGGTGCACATTGCCAGGTACTATTGCCTTTCAGTGGGTGTTGCAGTAATCGCATGATCGCCTTTATTTATCGACTACTGTGATGTCGTCTACAGCTCCGCCTCAAAGTCCACCCTAGCCAGACTTGACCCCCTCTTTAATGTGTTCTGCTGCTTTGCCCTCGATGCCCCCCCACGGCTCATATCACTGCGAGCTCTACCGTTCACTGGCCCTGCCATCCCTGAGAAACCAGCGCCTGATTCATAGTGTTAAATTCGCTTCCAACTTCTGGCTCAGCTCCCTCCCACCCTACCTTGTATCCTCCCTATCCTCCCCACCTACCCCCACCCACACCCTCAAGTCCACTGACACTAGGCTATTAGTCATCCCCCACTGAAGGACCACCGCCGGCCAATCGGCCTTCTCTTACTTCTTCCCTAAACTCTGGAACAGCCTGCCGGCCCAGATCCGCCATTCTTCATCCAAACACTCCCTATCCTCTGCCCTCACTAACTTCCTTGCACCAAATTGCAACTACCCTTGACCTCCCCCCTTTTGATAGCTTCTCTTCCCCCATCTCCCCTTAGTGCCTGACAAGTGGCTTGGCCATCGCCCAATGTCTGGCTTATACTGTATACTGCCCTACGCACTTACACTCTCACGCTTACTCACTTTTCTCCCTCCTAACATCTCCCCCTTCCTGATTAACATACGCTCTCAGCCCTACTAGCAGCTACTAACTCCATTCTCCTTCTCTCCCACCTCACCTCAACCCTCCCTACACACCTAATGCTTACTAGCCCACTCCACCTCTACCCCCCATCTTTGCTCTCCAACTCCTACTGTCAACTTGGTGCATCTCGCTGCAGCTCAAGTTCTGCTCCTGGCACGCAAGTTCTGTTATTGGCTCTCTAGATCTGTTACTGGCACTTATGTAATTCATCTATTGCCTCATTGTGAACCCATGATATGTATACCCTGTCCTTGATGTTCATGTTCTGTACTGTTCTTGCCTTGATTTGTACTATGATAATTATACTTGTCCTTGAGGATCATGTTCTGTACTGTTCTCCTTACGTACAAGTTCAAATGTAATCCCTCCAAATATGTTCATTACCTGTATTGCTCTACTGCTAAACTCAACTATGTATGCATACCTGCCTCTTCTGTAACCCCTCCCCCCAGGTCGCACCGGGAGACAAGCATCTTTTTGCTCAGTGTGCCTTTCCTGGTAAACATTTTCAATAAATAAATAAACAAATAAATTTCATGGTCACCATAATTGTCATCGCCATTCTGACTTCGCCGTTATTGAGTAGCCATTATTACGTGTTACCTTCCCAAAGAAGGCATGTTGAAAATTTGGGCTAAAAATATATAAAAATGGCTAAGTTATGCCACTAAGTTCAAAACACCACTGAAATACATTGAACTGCACTGCACAACAGTTTCTTCAGTTTGTGGTCTGGCTTTGAAGAGTGAAGACATGTACGCAGTCCAGAGATGATTACAACATTGGACCCCCCATGGGTACTTAAGGGCTTGGGGGGTGCAGGGTGGTGGGTGCCGAGTGGGAGGGTTGGTGGGGGGACAGGAACTGCCTCAAAATACATCAATGGATGGTTTTCTTTTTACAGGGTAAAAAATAACCCAGATGATTCTGGATTGTGACACTGGGGTATTGGGCACCTCCAGTGTCACTCTTGTATTTCTAGGGAGGGAAGGTCACTGAGTGGGAGGGTCAGGTGGGGGAATATTTAAAAAAAAACATGGAGGAGTCCTAATCACAACACTGGGGGGATTGTACAACCTCAGTGTTACAGTCATGTTTCTAGGGGGTGGAATGGGTGGCTATGAGGGAGGGTCGGTGGGGGATATTGTAGGTATCATAGGTATGTACAGAACTTTTTAAGACTTTTTGTCCACTGGTGCTCACCAAGTTTAAACTAAATGCCTCCCATCCGGTGCAGTTTATCAAGTTTAAGTTTAAAACTCTCTACTGATGAACATCCCAACACTTTCTAGGGCAGGGAGTTCCAAACTGATATCACCCTCTGATTAAACCAGTATTTGTACCACCAGGATTGGCAGTTTTCACCCCTTAGCTGGAGTTGTTGTGATCTAGTGCTGTACACTGTCTCTCTAAAGTTTAACCCTAAGCTTTCCTAATGATCCTGATCTGTTAGGGCCTTAAGCAAGAGGTACATGTCTCCTCTTAGCCTCCTGTACTCAAGGGAGAACATGCCCAAATCACTTAACCTAGTGTTATAGTCTTTATGTTCCATCCCTTTTATGGAGTGCGTTGCTTTCCATTGCACCCTCTCCAACAAGTGCATCTCCTGTTTCTGATATGGTGACCACAACTGAGCTCCATATTCCAATATCAGTCTCACTAGGGATCCATACAATGGAATCAAGACTTCACTGTATCTGCTAGCTACATGTTTTTATATACAATTAAGTACTCCATTTGCCTTCCCTGACACTTTCTTAAAATGGGATTTAAACTGGAGATCACTATTTAATTTTTTTTTTATTTTAGTTGTTTAACCAGGTGAGACACACTAAGCTGAAAGCTTTTTTACAGGTGCAACCTGGGAGCACAGGGAAGTTAAGTGACTTGCTCAGGATCACACAGTATGCAAGTGGAAGCTGTGGGATTCAAACCCAGGTCTGGTCTGCTGGATGTCACCAGATTTGCAGCTCAGAGCCTTAAACCACTGTCATTGTAATACCTAGATCTCTTTCTTCAATCACATCTCTAAGGAGTATATCACCTATATAATATGTATGGTTAGGGTTTTCCTTCCCCAAATGCATGATTGTACATTTTTCTCAATTCAGAGGGAGCTTGTAAAGCTTGCACTAGTCACATATATGATTAAGTGCTTCCTGTAGTGCAGCAGAATTACCTATGTTCTGTAATTCAGCCCCTAGTCGGCAATCATCTGTGAATTTAATCATCGACAGGCTAGTATGTTCATATTTAAGTGATGTCACATAGATGTTAAAAAGACATGGACCAAGAACTGATCCCTGTGGCACCCCACTAGTTGTTTCAATTCAACCTGATAACTCTCCCCTGATGCTGACTCATTGCTTTCTATCAGTCAGCCATGAATTGATCCATGTCACAATATTATCATGGAAGTCCAAGGTCTTCAGAGCTTGAATTAACTCATAATGAGGCAATTTAGCAAAAGCCTTGCTAAAGTCCAAAAACATCATGTCAATCAATCTGTTCCTGTCCAGACTCCTACTAACTCTCTTATAGAACTCTAGCATATTGGTCTGACTAGCATATCAGTCTGACAAGACCTGCCCTAAAGTTTTGTTTTTTTTAAATCAATGGAGTCATGATTGCAACACTGCAGGATTGGCAACCCAAGTGTCACTTTTATGTTTCGGGGTACTGAGAGGGAGGGTAGGGTGGGGATATCTATAAAATATCTATTAAAATTGGCAGTCACAGCAAAACATGGCACACTCCACTGTGTCCAAGATGGCTGCTGAACTCTACTGCACGTGCACGACTACTAGCGCATGCGCAGTAGAGTGCAGTGGCCATTTTGGACATGGCAGAGAGTGCCGTGTACTGCCGTGACTGCCAACAAAGTAAAAAATAGTGCAGTGTGACTGCTAATAGAGACAGTGAGCAGTGTGCTTCATGGACAAGGAGGTGACTGTGTTGCAACTCCAGTATGTTGTTCGGTCAGAAGAAATGCGTTGAGTCCTTTTTGATAGCAAAACATCTGCAGGGCTACTGTACACCCACTGCAGCCCTAAAAATGAAGTATCCTTAAGAAGTTATTGGAGGCCAATTGTAGCAACAGACAGCAATGGAACTCAATTCTTGCACATACCATATCCACAACATCAAACAAAAACAAGCATTTGTCAATGCCGAATATCTGCTGCTGGTATGCACCTCTTTTATTTTTTAATTTTGACCTCAAATTTTGAAGATACCTTTTTAGGATTCATAATATAGACATGACATGTACCATTTATGGTATATGGGCTGAAATGCCATTTTGCTCCAGAGCTGTGAATACACATCTTGTCCAGTATTTAAAAAAAATGTTACATCATGTTTATGAGGTTTTGTGGAAAATGACCATGTTGAAAGTTTAGAGTCAAAATATTCAAAATTAGTAAAGTTAGGAGTGAACACTGAAATTATGTAATGTTCAGTCATAACCTAGGCATTTTACCATATTTGTGCACACAATTTTCAGCATAGGATTCTTATTACCCCACCTAAGATGAAGATTTTCAATTCCTTGCCAAAACATCATTCTATACCACATAAATGTTATTCTGTGCCACAGGTATGAAAACACATTTTGGCCAGGATTTGAAAAATGACAGCTGACACATTCATGAGGTGCTGTGAAGAAATGGCAATGTTTAAAATCTGGGGTCAAAATATTGAAAATTACCAAAGTTACAAGCCTGTGTTCATAAATTTCAATGTACAGTGGTAATCGCACAGAAGTATCCCATTACCACACAACGCACGTCATTGTGTGGTAGCGGTATACATGTTATGCAATGGTACCGTGCATTTACACAATAGTGGTATACTGCGCTACTGAGAAGCATTTGCACGATTACCACTGTAGGCTCATAACTTTGTTGTTTTTTTAATATTTTTGCCCCAAATTTTTAACATATCCTTCACATGAACAAGTGCAGAGAAAATATTCAACGCCTGTCAGAAACCTGATTTTGCACAGCAACTGCGAAATCACCTTTTGTGGTACAAAAACAGGTATCACGTCAAAACAGCTATGCAATTATAGTGAAGTCAACTGGGAGACAATTACAGTGCCAATACACAATGGGTGACAGCCTGTGTTGGGCGAAATGTAAATGGAACAACATGTCAGTTATAGCACAGCTGCCATACGGGTGATGGTGCAAATTGGGCAAACATTCAGTGATGTAAACAGAGCAAAGAAACATTACTCAACTCCAATGACAATAACCTACCCCCCACGATCTAGGTGCGATGTGGTGTGGTAATCCTAGAGATGGGGGGGCTCAGGGGCACAACTCCTCACAGGGGACAACAGCATAATCATGCTCCCAACACCGCTGATGTGGGATGTGTGTTCAGACTGATTTGTGAGAGAGAGAAAGAGAGCCGTATTTGATGTACAAGAACATCCCAAGCTGAGAGATTGTTGTTTTGTGAAAATGGGGATGGGGCTGCCAGGACCCTGAAAAATCACTCAAATGCATCATGTGTTTCTTTTGAAGTTGCCAAAATGCATGGTCGCCATGATGTGTGGTCACTGTATAGACCTGCACTGTACAATATTGGCTGAAATTGTTATCGCTGAATAATATGTGCTGTATGGACATGGAACTGCAAAAACACATTTTGGCCTGGATTTGAAAAATGACAGCTGTCACATTCATAAAGTGCTGTAAAGAAATAGCTATGTTTAATTTCTGGCGTCAAAATATTGAAAATTACCAAAGTTACGAGCCTGCATTCGCAGATTTCAATGTAGGCTCATACCTCAGCTGTTTTTTAATACCACATTTCCAACATAGTTTCCAAAAATTGTTGTTATGTGCAAACTATTAGAGGGGTTTGGTGCAGAGAAAGGGTTTGCTTACCCCATTACTTCCTGAAAGTCTCAAATAACTCTGCACTCTGAAGTGGAAGTAGGACAAGACGCTGTGATTAGTTTCAAATCCAAAACTTTTTTTTTGTGAAATTTACAAAGACAGATAGCCCATCTCACCAACGTGAAGATTGCACTCCTACCCAACTTCCCCCAGTGCTTCGAACAGGGTGTGGTTTTCTTCAGGGTTGGGGTATGTTTAGAGATACCTCCCTTAAATAGCCGTTTTGTAAATGTCTTGAGTCCCCCCTTATGGTTACTCTATATAACAACACTTAAGTTTGTCTCAATAACAGGTGGCTGTGGGAGGATTAGAACCTCTGATCAAATAGAATTATTAATAACAAAAAACATCTAATTCATTAAATCCATTTCTTTCAGTACACCCAATATGTTATGTAAAAGAAAAAGGAAAAAGATTTTAATATATGTTTCTCTTTATACTTGTTCATTAAACTTTCTCTAGAGCTTTTTATGGCTTTTTATAATTTGTACCCAGTATACACTTTATGATGAAGACTCATTTGTGAGTCGAAGCGCTGGGGCAAGTTAGCGCTTTGTTCTGTTTGTGTGCCTGTTGGTCCTTTTGTTCTTTAGAATGTAATAAATATTTGAATTTTTTGCATATCAATTGGTTTGGTCCTGGATTTATCCTACTACAGGTGAAGAGTGCTGAGCTTTTTTTGGACTTGCTAAATGTTTGGGGCTGGCTACCCTTTAGTCTTAGCACCACCCCATTCCTTTACTGATCGCAGCATGTCTGCTTGGCCTTGTACACTTCATCATGAATCTTACAGATTTTTAATTATAATTTTTATATAAAGCAAATGCCCATTCTAACAAAAATTGTTAAGACTGTTTCATAATATAACACACTGGAGTTAAAGGACAGTTTGTTTAAGTCACAGTTAACTCTAGCTTGACATACAGAAACATCCGCTGTGTATTCACATTACTCCTACTATCTATGACATGTTGCTCATTTACAATGTAAAACATCACATATATTTATCAGCTAATTTTTTTGTGAACTTCAGATGTAACCTTTTCTGTTCTTATCTAGAGAAGTGATCACTCCCATAATCTTTCATGGCATAATGCTGGGAGATACACAAATCACAGTCCTTTACAAGGATTGAGAACTAGAAAGGAAAAGAAAAAAGGGGAAATAAGATTAGAAAGTAATTCTATCTTTTTTTTCTCCCCAAGATTAGTTTTAAGTCCCATTCAGTATTAAATCCCTTTGGTTGTAAACTGTTTAAAGTGAAAATCTGAAAACTTTCTTTCTGCAAAAGTTTATTCAACCTATCTCCACCTTTTAGGATTTCTTTCTACCTGTTTCAGCGCCATGTATCTTGTACCATCCACCTTTTGGTTATGCTTTTCGATATAGTGTCTAGCAAGGGGTTTATTGGTCAGACCAACTTTAATGTTTCTGATGTGCTCTTGCACTCTTTGTTTAGGTGGTCTGACCATATGCATTACACACAACAAGTTGCATGGACACCAGATGTCATATATAACATACTGTAGGTACTGTTGCAGTTCAGGAATGTTTTTATTTTTATTTTTTGGTCATAACCAAATAAGTTAAATTCCTTTCCTTTATTGCAATAAGTACATACGTTGCATCTGCCACATCTATGCATACCTATAGGTGGGGGTGGCAGCCATTTCCTTGGTTCAAGTTGTTTTGGTTTGTATTTACGATGCACAAGTTTATCTATCAGGTTCTCAGCTTTTGAAAAGGTTATCCTACAGGTAGTGCCAATCTCTTCTGATAACAGTGGGTTGTTGAGCAGGATGGGCCAAATAATTGCACCTATCTGATCTTCTTGGTTACAGTATTGTGTAACAAATGTTACAGGTATCCTTTTATTTGAAGTGCTCACTTCTTTAGACTTCAGTAGGTGCTGTCTATCCTCCTTCCTAGCTTTCTCCAATGCTTGTAAAAGCATATTTTTATTGTATCCCCTGGACACAAATCTTTGCATTGTCTCATATGCTTCTGTCTCTAAGTCCTCATTTCTAGAACAACTCCTTTTCAATCTCAAAAATTGTTCAAACGGGGTAGACCTTGGTAATGCTTGTGGATAAGAACTGTCAGCTCTCGAGACATTATTTGTTGCAGTTTTTTTCCTAAAATTGTTTGTCTGAACTGTGTTCTCATCCACAAACAACATAAGATCCAGAAAGTAGATTTTGGTCCTACTACTGTGTGTAAACTTCAGATTTATGTTATTGGTGTCATTTAACCGCTAATTAAATTTTCAATTGCTTCCTCTGGGTCTTCCCATACACAAAATATATCATCAATAAAGTGATTCCATCACTTTTTATTTTTGAAAAAAGGATTGCTGGTTTCTGAGCATATCATGGTATTTTCCCAAGCTCCTACGAATAAATTTACATAGCTAGGGGCCATTGCTGCCCCCATAGCCGTGCTCTGAAGTTGAAAGTAATACTCCCCATCAAACCCAAAGTAGTTGTGTGTTAGGACAAATTCCAATGCTGCTTCTATGAACTCAGTTGGGAAGTTTAAATGCTGTGGGTTATCTCTCATGGCCTGGATACTAGCTCTCATACTATCTATATGTAGAATACTAGTGTACAGTGATGCAAGGCCAATGCAAAGCCATAGATATTCCAGGTTTCATTTAAGATCTTTCATTTGGTCCAAGACATCCATGGTGTTCCTCAAATAGGACATAATGTCTGTCAAGCACCTTTTTAAAAAGAAATCTATGAACAGGACAAGTTTGTCTGTTAAGGATCCAATGCCTGAGACTTTTGGATGACCTGGGCGATTCAAAATGCTTTTATATATCTTCAGGAGTGTATAAAATGCAGGTGCTATGGGCTGTCTTCCCAAAACATTTTCAGTTCCTCTTCACTAATAAAGTTGTTACTTTTCCCCATTCCAGTAACGTTGGTAGTTCTTTCTTAAAGTTGTATGTTGGATATTTTGTAAATTTTTTATACTTGGTATTATCATTTAACATTTCTAGCACACTTTCAACATGTTTCCCTGGATCCATAATGACCATATTACCCCCTTTATCTGATGATTTTATAACAACCTCCATTTCCATCAATTCCCTCAAGGCCTTTCTTTCCTGATTGCTCAAACTGTTTCTCCTGCCCCTATTCTGTTTATTTAAGGTTTTCTCTACCTCTTTCAGTACTACTGATTCAAAACTTTTTATCAGTGTATTGTTAGTTGTGAGGCAAAACACTGATGGAGGTTTGAATTGCTTTTTATGTTTTAACAAAAGGTCATTAGTCTCTTCACATTCTAAATCTTTGCAGTTCAGAGAAGTCCCTGTCCCCTTTCGGGTCTGCATAGCCCCGATATTCAGAACCAGTACCTTGATTTTCCTTTAAATTCCTGTAAATTTAATAAATCTTCTGCATCAACATCTAGATTATCCTCAATGTCCCCACATGCAGTGTCATTCTCAGTTAAATTCATTAGTAAATTGACCTTGCCTTGATCCACCATACATTCCCCCCCTTCCTCTCCTGCAAATCAGCTGAAATTTCAAAACCCATTACAGACACCCTTCTTTTAGCATGAAACTCCTTCAGTCTTATTTTTTTAACAGTTTAAACAGTCAGCCTGTGTTTTAAATATATCAATGTCTCTGGATGGAGCAAAATTCAAGCTTCTTTCGAGAACACTAATTTGTGAGTCAGTTAAAGTTACCTGTGAAAGGTTAACTATTTTCAATTTTTCTTGTTGCTGCTGCTCCAAAGTTCTCAGTCTTGGATGGCCTTTTCGCCCCCTCCTGGGGTTCTGTTTTTTCATCCATTTCTGCCTGTGTGTGGGGAATTTTGTACTCCTCTGTCTTTCTCTAAAAAATGGCCCCGACTGGATCCTGATGTAGAACTGGTGTCTGGTGCTTTCTCTGTTTGAATTGTCACTCTCTCTTTTTCTTGACAATGAGTGACTCCTGCTGTATGATCTAGATCACAACCTCCTTGGCCAAGAATGGATGTTACCAGCTTTGTAGATGTTATCATCTTATTCAAGTGTTTCTTGGTTTTTCTTAATCAAGTCTTTCTCATATTTGTCCAACTTAGAGTTCAAATGCTCCTGTAAGCTGGCAAAATTCAGATGTTCTTTAAATTTATTATGTTTTCTTGTATGGTTAATAGGTCTGATTTTACTTTCTCATATTTTTCACCATCCTCTGCTATGATTAACTCAATAGATGTTTTTGAACACAGGGCTGCCACTTTTTCCCACTTAAGTCTTCTGCTGAAAGCTTTCAGGCCACAGGATGGTGTTTTTGTTAGTCTCAGACCTAGCGGTGCTTGTGATCTCTCCAAGTAAGTTTCCAAGTTATGATATTGTGCTTGATGTTTAATTCCAAAATCCATTGTTTTTCAAGGGTATTGAATAAGTGGCAAATATATGTGTCTGCCGAACTGGTCCCTTCGTGACCAACTGCCACTGTCCACCAAATTTACTTCTAGCTCTAAGTTTTCTAGCAGTCAGATTCAGCACCTCAAAACTTCCGGGTTCTGGCTCTCCATTCCCGTGTCCATTAGACATGTTCTTATCAGAACATAGCGAACTACTTCAACACTGTGAACATTGTACAGTATATGGCAGGAAAATAAGGTGAGTCAGCTCTTAAAGTTCCTTGTGCTGTAATAATGTAAGTAGAGAGCATATATTTCACGTAAACTTCCAAAAAACTCCAATTGCAATATGCGGACAGTTGCTATACAGATAAGAAAAGTTAAGCAGTTTCCAGAAATTGTTGCTATGTGTGAACTGTTAGAGGAGTTCAGTGCAGAGAAAGGATTTACTTACCCCAATACTTCCTGAAAGTCTCAAATAACTCTGCACTCTGAAGTGGAAGTAGGACGAGACGCTGCAATTAGTTTAAAATAAAAAAAAAAATTATTTTGTGAGATTTACAAAGACAGATTGCTCATCTCATCAATGTGGAGATTGTTCTCCTTCCCAATTTCTCCAGCGCTTCGACCAGGGTGTGGTCTTCCTCAGGGGTGAGGTATGTTTAGAGATACCGCCCTTAAATAGCCCTTTTGTAAATGTCTTGAGTTCCCCCTAGTGGTTACTCTATATAACAACACTTAAGTTTGTCTCAATAACAAGTGGCTGTGGGAGGATTAGAATCTCTGACCAAATAGAATTATTTCATAACAAAAACCATCTAATTCATTAAATCCATTACTTTCAGTACACCCAATAAATTATGTAAAATAAAAAATAAAAAGGTTTCAATAGATATTTCTCTTTATACTTGTTCATTAAACTTTTTCTAGAGCTTTTTATGGCTTTTTATAATTTATACCCAGTGTACACTTTAACATGAATCTTACCAATTTTTAATGATTATTTTTATATAAAGCACAATTATGGGAGTGATCACTTCTCTAGATAAGAACAGAAAAGGTTAAATCTGAAGTTCACAAAAAATTAACTGATACATATATGTGATATTTTACATTGTAAATGAGCAACATTTCATAGATAGTAGGAGTAATGTGAATACACAGCGGATGTTTCTGTAATATCAAGCTGGAGTTAACTGTGACTTAAATAAACTGTCCTTTAACTCCAGTGTTATATTATGAAACAGTCTTAACAATTTATGTTAGAATGGACATTTGCTTTATATAAAAATAATCATTAAAAATATATATATATCCATTAACAACCATTTTCAGCATCAAGCAAGACATTGCACTTGCTGACCAAATACATTGCTCAGTCTCCATCAAAACTGCAGTGGAAAAACTGATTTGAGGAAGGGGCTAAGAACATTCCAAGTCTTACTGATAAACTAGCAGATGTGGGTTTTGGAGCATTTCTTAAATAATGTGACATAATTTGCTTATAGATAATGTGGCAATAGGATAGGTTCTATTTTTCCCATCAATGCTTGTACAACTTATATTGTCCCAGCAAAGGCATACTGCCAGTGCAATATTAAAGGAATAATGCAAAACAGGGTGTGTGCCATGCTGGAATGACATCACACTTTGGGTGGTGGAGCAAGAGGCCGCAGGCTGAGTGTGTCCAACCACCCAAGGTGTGACATTATCGCAGCACGACACACACCCTGGAGTGCATTATTCCTATTATACGATAGCTCATTTGTATGAAAAGCAGAAAAAGCATAAAAAAATACATTTAAAAATACCATTTCAGTTCATTTTTAGAGGTGGAAGTATACATATTTTAAAACAAAGTCCATTTCAGTGTTGACCAGTAGGTGGTGCTGCTCAATAATGTTGTGCAGCATTGTGAAGCCCCTGTCACTCTCCAGGAGGAAGCTGTCACAGTTCATCCCCCAACCCCCAAAGCACAACCTGATAGTAAGAAATATGACTTGAAGAACTTTTTTTTTTCAGCCTTTTTTATCATACATTTGAAGTTTTGTAAGGAATTATACTGAGTGGGACAGCAGGGGACTGAAGTTGCCGGCGAGGATTGACACCTATCAGTGAGTTCTGGAAGAATGTTTTGGTTGTTCATTTTCGGTACATTTATTTTTTTGACATTTCAAAGTCAGGAGTTACACTGACTAGGGTCTGGGGGGGTGGGGCTGAAGTGGCTGGCGAGGATCAGCACCCATCAGAGAGTTGTTCTTACTGAAGCGCTGTTAAGAGAGGTGCTCATGTGCCTATTCGGTCAGTGTAGATCAACAGACTGCCATGCTGATAAGTGTATTCATTGCATTTACAGTTGGGAATCTTGCCTGTGTAGAGCAGGGCAGTTTCAAATAACTTGTGCTGCTTTTTTTAATACTGTTGGCATCTTTCATCACCATCACCACCACCACCCCACCATACAAACATAACTCTTTCCTTGAGTTGAATTGACCCGGTCCCGCTGTCTGCTCTTGGACTGGATGAAGATATTTGAAGCTGCCTGACCCCATCTGCAGTTTGAAAGTCTCAATAACGATTCTGGTCTGTGTGTTATTGGAATGTTGTTTCTATTAGGAGAATAAAAAACAAGCATGTGTCAATGTTGAATGTTGTCTTGTTGGCATTAGCATTGGTAGTGCAGGAGTTAGAGAGATGCATAATAGGAATGGCAGTGAAGTATTTAACTGACACCAACCCCACCCCCACTCTGCAGAGACTGACAGACGTTGGGGTGTGCCTTTGGGTCATCATTAACCATAATGCTCATGCCATTTCACCTCACTTTACCCTGCAGACACTAACAAGTGTCACAGTGTGCCTCAAGGTCTTCGGGCCTCGCGCTCACCCCATTCCATAAGGAAATACATTGAGATGGGTGCAGTATAGGAGAACGGGGTGAACTTTGTGTCCAACGACTCCAAGACACACCTCAATGCCTGTCACTGGCTGCAGGGTGGGGGTGGGGGAGGAGTGGCATGAGCATTACTGCGGATAATCCCAAGTCACATCCCTGACACCTGTCAGTCTCTACAAGGTGGGGCATTATGGTTGGAAACCCTAACTCCCCGGGCATTTGTTGATATTTTCACTCCAAATTCTCAACAAGGGCTTTTTATGACCCCACCTCATGAACAGTGGCACTATCAGTTCATTTCCCAAAAGGTGATTTTGCATAGCGACTGCACCATTTGATATCACAGGTGTGAAAACACATTTTGGACAGTACGTGAAAAATGACAGCTGTACTGTTCATGAGGTGGTTTTAAAAAATGGCAATGTTGAAAATGTGGAGTGAAAATATGATAAATTGGTGAAATCATGAGCATGCGTAGGAACAGCGCAATGCACGCCAATAACACAATTATTTTGGGGATTTTTTAACCACATTTTCAACATAAGCATTTTGGGACCTCCCCTCATGAACAGTGGCACTGTGATTTTGTTAATCTGTCCCAAAAGTTGATTTCCTTCTGTGACCACACCATTGTGCTCCACAGGTGTGAAAACACATTTCTGGCAGGATGTGAAAAATGACAGCTGTAATGTTCATAAGGAGGTGTGAAAAAATGACAATGTTGAAAATCTGGATTGAAAATATTAAAAATTGTTGAAGTTATGAGTGTGCATGGAAACTGCGCAATGCACGCTCGTTACGCAGTCATTTTTTTTGAATTTTTTACTACATTTGCAACATGGGCTTTTTGGGACTCCATCTCATGAACAGTGGCACTGTTGTTTCGGTAATCAGTCCAGAATGGTTATTCCGTGCAGTGAACAAGATGACAGTACATGTGTTCATGAGGTGGGGTCCCAAGAACCCCATGTTCAAAATCTGGTACCAAAATTCCCAGAAATGGCTGAAGTTGACCCCCCCCCCCATTGCCTGCTATTATAAAGCTTACAGCATTTTGTTCAGTTCCCGTTGGCTTTTGAAGAGTTCAGATGTGTTCCTGCTCCACAGAATATTGCAGCACCAGCCCTCCACATGTAAGTATGGGGTGAGGGGAGGTGGGGTGCACAGGGGGTGGGTCTGGGTTGAGGGAGGGCGTGCGGCAGGATGATGAGGGACCATTTTTTTACAGGTAAAAAAAATGAACCCAAACTTCAGGGGGATGGTTTTCTTTATTTACAGGTAAAACAAATGATCTGGAGCACACTGGGGTGGGCTCCCAGTTTACCACGAGTTTGGGGGGCATGATGGTGATGGGGATTGGGCACCCCCTCAACAAAGAAAGTGTGTGTGTGGGGGAGAAACATGATACCGACAGGGATTGGGCATCCCATTGGCAAACAAATTGAACTGGGGGGGACATGCCAACACAGGGATCGGGCATCCCCAATGTTGGCTTTGTGGGAATTGTGTGGTGGGCAGCAGGAGCCACCATATTTATTGGAATGTTTCACCAGGAAAGGCCGTAATTGAGCCTTGTTATCTGACACTCCAATGAGTAAACTGCACCTCATTGGAGCAGTAGATTTCTTTCAACTCCGTTGCTCTCTTTGAAACTGCTGCCATTGCTAGCATGCTCGCTAATTGGTGCCTGAGGGACGCACTCACTAAAGCATTCCCTGCATTCGCCAACACTGACACACCTCTGAATGTGCTACTACCACAAGATGTCACTTGAGCACGCACAAGACAACATAAAAATGCGGTCTCTGGTTTGAAAAGCAGAAGTGCCCTCAGCTACGTGTGTTGTGGGGGAGGTGACGCCAATGACAGTAATAACGGCTCCACTGTGATCAAATGGTTGGGTTAAAGTACATTTCTTTCTGAGCTGCTCTAAATTTTGCTTACAAGCTGGGTCACTTCCTAATGTGCTGCTGAGTGGGGTTGCTGATGACTGCTGGCCAGGAACAAAGAAGCCATTTATGCTGACAACTTAACTTTCATGAATTGATTTAAAAAAAAATAATGATGCGGTGCTATGTGTACTGGGACTAGATCCGTGATGATATGCTGAATACCATCACGGGTCCAGTGCCAGACTGACCAATCAGAGCCCAGCATTCTTTCTTGCCATTGTATGATATAGTTTATATTTGCTGCTCTTTACATCTGAATGTATTGTCTTCTTATATCTCTCACCAGAAAATGAGCCTTGGCTTAGTCTGCCAAGAAAGAAAGAAAGAAAGAAACCTGGCTGTACAACAGTGTGCCATGTACTCAGCCCCTGGCATGTACTGCCATGTTCTGTAGTTCTACATATGGGGCAGGGCCAACTTGGAGACAACCTGACCTGGCCTTTGGGCTTCCAGTCGAAAGCCCCAAATAGCCCCAAAATAGATACCCCTGCTCCTCAGCAGCAGGGCCTCAGTCTATGTAAGGACTGCTTTGTCCCACCCCCACACCAATTGGTTACTCATCCAGCACCTGTACACTATGCCATGCAGCTGAACTCCTTCCCCATCCCACTGTGGAATGGAGGAGGACTGGGGTGGGGTCCATGGCTGTGGGGCAGACATCTTGATGATAGTCAGGGGTGCAGCCATTACAGCAGCTTACTGTTAATGTAAGGGAACCCCCCAACACTGGACCACCCACTCCCTGGCCCCTGCCCAGATTGCCAGGCTGGCTGTGCAGTTGCCAGGGTACAGGTGTGGATAGATTCAAACAGGAAGGTGTAGCAAGAGCAGGGCATTCATACATCTTTTGGACACCTGGGATTTGCATATTCTAGCCATACACCCCAAATATTATGGTGCATAGGGCCATGGGTCATTCATGTGTACAGCAAACTGTTCACAGCTAAACCATTAGTAATAAAAAGGTTAAATTTACATGGTCCAAAATTGATACATTCAATACAGGAAAAATAAAATGGAAGATTTAAGAGGGAGAATGATGGAGCAATGTCCTGTATTTCTGGGATTTATCTGCTTTACTGTAGTATGTATTGGTCCCCCTTATTGATATAGGAAAATATAGTGATTTTAAAATAATAATAAAGAACAGAAAGCAATCTTTTTAATAGTGTAATTAAATAGTAGATGACTTGGATACTCAGAATAGGAGTTTATTGCATGGCAACTTCTGATACATTTAATAAATAAAAAATATATGGCTTGGAATGTTACCATAGTCTATAACTTGTATATCCTATTAAATTAACCACACATTCAATGTACTGCTGAGGAGATTATTAATTGCAGTAATACAAGAATAACATACAGGGCCGGACTCAAGAAACGGCCATTACACTGATGCAAGATGCGGTAAACAGCAGCTTGCATCGCTTTCCAAAGTGCCATGGATCCTGCACCCAATTCACTATTGAGAGGTGTCCCAGCACCAAACTCCCACTGTCTGCAGCAACTACTGCCATGCAGCAAAGTCAATGTGCAACAGAAGGATTTCTGCATACTGCAGAGTGGCCGGGCAGCATCAGTACCCATTGACAGAGACCTTCCTGCAGGCTGGCAGGGTTGTGAGGAACAGAACAGCAGATGTAGAAGGCAGATCTGGTCAGGCTGTGTGGAGGGGGGTGGCAACAGACCCTAACGGGGACATTGCAGGGCAGCCACTATGCCTGTGCTGTCTGTGTGTGTGTGTGGGGAGGCAGCAGCATGCCTGGCACCCAGACGCAGGAACCTGTGGGCATGTACCCACCACAGTGGGATGCTGATGTCCATGCTACTGCTGCTATGCAACTGTCTGGGTCCCGTGTGGGTATGGGATACCACAAGTGATGGCTCTGGGAGTAGTGCACAGCCCATTAGACCAGCTCTTGTCTGATCTAACTGTAGTGGACTGTGCACCCTGTGGAGGGGCTTTGTGTATTCCATGTAATGGATGTTGCAGTGCCATGCTGGCACATGCCTCCTTCCACCATGGCACACTGGTATGACTGCTGCAGGACAGCGCAAACCCGACGGGTGCAGGTGGTCCCCAAACTGGTACAGGCTGCATTGCAGAACTGGGAATAGTGCAAGGTGCAGTGCAGTGATCCTCTTGCATCATATTTCTTTGATGCAAACACCTTGCATCATTCCTGATGCTTTCTGAATTGTGACCAAAATTTCATCTTGAAAACAGTTGTTCAAAATCAGGCCTCTATTGTATAATACATGATTGAAATGCCACTACCTTATCTGGTTTCTTAATTCTGCCTAGATTATAATTGCACTTAAAACCACTTGCAGCTCCACACTCTGGCCTCTGCCACTCCTACATCCCCTTACTACCACTCCCTCCCTCACTGAATACCTCCACCTCTGACACTCCTTCTTTTCTGGTCTCCACCTCTAGGCTTCACTCTGCTGCCACAGTTGCTCCCCCGCAATATGTGCCATATATCTACACACCATCTTTCCCTACACTGGTCCCTCTCCTTCCCCTCTCTAATCTACTCCCTCCCCTCATTTTAGCATCCTATCACCTAGACAAAGCCTACCTTCCTGGCTGCTTTAACCTAGCTCCTGGATTGTTTCTATAAACTCTTAGAATATTAATTTTTTTTTTTTTACTGTTCCTTTCATGTGTCTACGTATTTGCGTTTTACAATTATATTAATTGACTATGTACTGTCTTGCCTACTGTGACATGGGACCTTTGAAAAAGAACACTTTGCTCAAAGGTTATTTTCAAACAAATAAATAAAATAAAACAAATGTAAAAATGAAGATACACTCAATGGCTGCTTCAGTAATGACTGTGGCATGCAGAAGAGAATAATGTAAAGACACTGGAAAAGTTAAGAAAAAGCACAAACAAAATCTTACAAAACTAAATAAAGCATTGCAAGCAATTCAGATATTTGTTTAGAAAAAAATTAAACAGCTGTCAAAAGTTTTTATGGGAGGAAATATTAGATGCAATTACTCACTAAAATATTGACATTTGGTGGCTAAGGGACATAAACAATATTCTGAGGAATTTCATTCACATACTGTTTTGAGCTAGCAATGTGGACTGACTTTTGTTCTAAACTATTTTTTGATTCTATGGAGAAAGAAGTTACTGCCAAATGTTTGTTAAATTACTCTCTCTCTCTCGCTGTCCCTCTCTGTCTCTATGTCAGTATTGTGGAAGCTATTGAGCTATTTAAGTTAAAAGAAGGCCCCAGGAAACAGTATGATTCCTTGTAAAGTCTGCAAAATGAATAGTAGATAGTGGCAAGATTGTTACTATACATCATTCTTTAATGACTGTTTTACAGAAGTATATATCCTACATAGCTGGAAGGGCAATATAATCATTCCAATTCTTAGGAGAGGAATGAAAGATTATCTGGTGTTCTATTGCTCAATAAGCCTGAATAATAACTTGTCAAATAGTTGTTCAAAAACTGTCCTTACAAAATTTAAATTTGGGTGACTGAACAGAAACTTTTCTTTGAATTCCAGGCATGCATCAGACCAAAATATTCAACAACTGATCATTGTTTTGTGTTATTTCATTTAATTCACATATATATATTTATATAAGAAAGCAGAAAATACATACAGAGGGCCGGATTCACAAAGCCACAGGTAGGACGCCTGTAGTATGCATCCAGAAAACATGTAGCAAGATGCGGCAAAAGATGCAGCAAGTGTGATTCAGAAAAGCAAGCTGTGGCAAACTCCAGAGAAGTTGCACATTTCACCTTGTGTCCAGAAATGCATCACAGTGGAACCTGCAACATGCCGCATGGCCTGATGCATCCACAAGCCGTAATCAGGAAGCACAGCACACGCTGCCTGCATCCATTCAAGGCTCTACCACATAGACCAATGAAAAGGTGGTCTAATTGCACACCACTATAAAAGGGGTGGAGTAACACAGTACAAAGTAGACACACCAGAGGAAGCAGTGTGCAGACTGTGGAGTGTGACTGTAGCAAAGGACAACTATGCCCGTAGGGGTAGCCCTACTGGGCATAATGCTGGCAGCAGAAACCAGGCAGAGGCAGTGCAGGCAGAGGAGGCATCACAATGGCAGGATGCAGGGCAATGCACCACCACAGCCACAGCAAACAGCCAGGCTCAGAGCCCCCCAAGTGATATGTGCCAGACAGTCCTATGAGGAGGTCACAGAGGAGCAGTACATAGCATGGTACTGGCTGAACAAGGCAGCCATAGCAATGCTGTGCCAGGAGCTGGGGGAGGAACTAGCCACAGCTTCAAAGAGGGGCCATGCCATACCAGTCAATGTGAATGTAAGTGCAGCACTGTGCTGCTTGGGTACAGGTACATTCCAAAGACCCAGTGGTGACACAGTTGGAATATCCAAGGCCACTGTGTCCCGGTGCCTGAGACAGTTTGTGGATGCCATGCTGTGATGCCATGACAGGTATATTGCCTTCCCACAGGGTGCACAGCAGCAAGCCACCAAGCAGGCCTTCTGTGCAATAGCACAGTTCCCAAATGTCATGGGTGCTGTCGATTGCACACAGGTGGCTATTAAGGCTCCAGTGGAGGATGGAGATGCCATTTTAAATCGCAAGGGGTACCATGCACTGAACATCCAGGTGGTGTGCAACAGCCACTGTCTGATTCTAGATGTGGTGGCCAGGTATCCTGGATTCTGCCATGATTTGTTCATATTTCGGCAGAGTGGCATGCACCAGGCATTCCAGAGAGGTGAACTGGAGGGCGGATGACAGATAGGTGAGTGGAGACAGATACAGATAGGGCATGGTGGGCAGGGTACACTGCATAGAGACATGTGGAGGTGACATAGTGCCAGTCTGTGGCTAACCATCCACTCTACTGTTCACTCCACAGGTGACAGTGGATATCCCCAACTGCCATGGCTCTTGACACCAGTGAGGAACCCACAGAATGCAGTGGAGGAGGCATATAATGATGCACATGTCACAACATGAGCCATGAATGAGAGAACCTTTGGGATCCTGAAGGCACACTGCAGGTGTCTGGACAGGGCAGGAGGAGCACTGCAATACAACCCAGAGATGTGCTGTAAGATCGTCCTTGCATGTTGCATCCTGCACAATATTGCCATAAACCAGAGGGTACCACTGCCACTAGAGGATACTGTGCATGGTGAGAGGGAGGCAGAGGAGGCCAATGAGAATGCAGATGTGGGACATCATCATCATCATCGACTGCCAGGCAATGCAACAACTGGCCGGCGGGTTCATGACTAGCTCATCAGGAACCATTTTACCTAAGGGACAGCTGTGACCCTTGGGTGGCATCAGCAGACAGACACCCAAACAGTAAAGGCTGCCAAGGGATGCCTGACAACACATGTGAATGCCACAGCAGTGGGCACCACCACACAGAAATGTCTGCCCGGTGCAGTGTACCACACAGGGGTGCACTGTGACACAGCAACAGTGACCCTGCCTGGTGTATCGCCCCTGGCATACAATGCAGGGAACAACAGTGCTGCAAGACAGTCTGAGAGAGGACAGCTTGTGTCAGTACACACATCCACACATGACAGTGGTGGAACCCAAGCTGCCCCTGGAAGGCCTGCATGTCTGCTACAGGGTGGCGCTGTAGGGTTAGTATATGGGGCCAGAGGGGCATGTATGTTGTGTTGGTGGGATGGTGACATGTACCACCAGTTTCCAGATTGGAACACACATGTGCAGACCCACCCACAGGACACACAGCATCATAACACAGACATCCCACATAGACAACACACTGCCACACCAGCATAACTGTGCAACCCCCCCACAGGCTTGCACCACCATGAAGGCACATATGTGCAGCACAAGCCTGTACCAACACACACCACAACCACAGTACCTGCCACACCAAGCACAGCCCAGAAACATATGCAGGGGTACAGTACATGCACAACTGAGTCCTGCATACAGATAGCGTGCAAATCGCAAGCTACAATAAACATACAGTATACACAATCTGAATTATGCGGTGAAATGGCATGCACTTGCGGCGTGCGCCATAATGTTGCATAGTGAAGCAGGGAGCGACACCACAGCATGTAGCTCATGGTCTGGTGCAGGAGGGAGTGTAGAGCCAAATATTTGACAGTACCACACAGCCACATCATTTCTGCAATTGCAAACATGAGCAGACTAAGTGGCAGAGGGCCCAACTTCATCCCAGATGAGACAGCCCAGCTGGTCGCCCTGGTCCAGCAGTGGGTCAGGTACCTGCTGCCACCTGCTAGCAGGAGACACACCCCTGGTGAAAGGGAACAGGTGTGGAGGAGGATTGCTGCCAAGCTGTACACACAGCATGGGGTCAGGAGGACACCCAGACAGCTGCAGCATTGCTGGCAGGACCTTACCAGGAGGGACGGTGCTATCCTGACACACATGAGGAGGATGGCAGTGGATGCCAATGTGGCCATGCAGACAGGAAGGTCACACCTGTATGGTAGGTGTTCTAGATATGTAACATGCATGCCCATACCACAGCAACCTGCAAAACACAGTGCACCGTGCAGACACTAATGGCTGTCTACCCATGTTTCCACAGGTGGCAGTGATGGTGGTGCCCACAGATAGCAGCCAGAGGAACAACGGAGGAGCCCTTGGCACCATGCACTAAGGGATATGGCCCCTCAAAACCAAGGTAGGTCACATAGCAGACGTACAACAGCCTGGGTGTATGGGTACAGGTATGAGCACACCATGTGTGGTCACCATAGTAGGGTTACATCGCAGGAGCACCATATGTGCCGACATCAGCCATGATGCGTGCCACACAGATGCCAAGATGTGTGATGCAGACACACCTGTTGTGTCACTGGGCCACAAGGCTGGGCACTGGTACATGTGTGGTGTGACCCAGCACACATGGGCCCATGCCGCGCACTGTGCACATGTGGGGCATATGCCACATGCAGGACAGAGGGGAGGGACAAGAGGGGGCTGCAATCTGGTTGAATGCCTGCAGGGTGACACGCCATGGTATGTACATGTGCCATGCACAGACAACGGCATATACTGACCAATGGCCTATGGCAGTGCATGCAAGCTTAGAGCCACCATGCAACTCGCTGGGGTTGGAGGATGTGCCTGGCCTGTACACTGGTCAGGCAATGACTGTCCCTGCTGTGTCTGTGGAGTAACAGTTGACCCAGGGGATGGAGGACAGTCATTGCTAACAAGTAACTGCAGGCACCTGTCACATGCCACAGTAGTGGGACTGGGTGTAGTGAGTATCCCATCAGAGACAATTCAGGGATGAAGGAGCCTGTGTTCATGCAGGCACAGCTGCGGACCTATACCAATACATGGCAATGCATGTACTGGACAACTAGTGTGGTACTGAGTAGAGTCAAATGCACCCATGTGTGTGGTCCCCAGAACCACCATAGCCTACCCCAGGGCATGCTGAGCTACACATTACATGGTGGCATACATCTGTCGGTGGCAGCACTGTACATGAGATGTTCACCACAGTGGTGGCAGCTGAAGCTGGGTACCAGCACAGCACACATGGTGCATGTGATGTGTGGGACAGGGACGTGAGTGGAGGGCCCGTGGGCTCTGAGGGACAAGCTGACAGGCAGCACAGTCATGAACACTGTATCAGCATGATGCAACAATGCCATGTAATGTTGTCCTGCAACAAGATGAACATGTCACAGGTAGATGGGGTGGAGACTAGTATGCCCGGACATGTGACACTGATGGCATGCCATGGGAGAGGGGTGTGCAGATCACAGTGGGGCACAAACTTGAAAAAGGCTGTTGAGACATGTAAGCCCAAATGGCTGCCTTGGGACAGGGGGGTTGTGGAGGCCATGATGGTGGACCTCTGGGCGCTAACAATGACCAGGTGTGGGTAGGTGACAGTGATAGTCACATGTGGAGATGTCCCGAGAGGACAGTTGACCAGCCAGGGAAGTCATGAACCACAGGGATCTTCTGCCGGCACAATGTACTGTACAGAGAAGTATGCATACACAGCGGCTGCATATGTAAACGTAGGGACAACTGGGACCAGATAGTGGGTCCCTGAATGGACAGAGTGGGTGGAGTGAGTGGTCGGGCACGCAGAGTACTGACAACTACACAGCTGCACAGTAGGCATACAGGGGAAAGGTGGGTGGGACCTGTAGGGGAGGTGGCCAGTGGCAGGAATGAGGTGACAGACCTCAGGTGTACAGGGACAGGCTCAGAAACACATAGAGGTCACCAGTGGTCTACAAGGCAGCAGGGGTAGAAGGTTGTCACACAAGGGTGAGGATGCAGCTGCCTGAGATACTGGCAAGGCCACTGGGTGACCCTTGCAAGTACCCACTGGACATAGGATGCACAACACAGGATTGGTGGATGTGCCGTGTGACATACACACACCAGTGTCCCAAAGGATGGTCCAGGGAACCACAGGCAAGCATGCAACATGGCAACCGTGAGCAAATCATGGGGACATACCTGACAGAGAGACCTGTGAACAATCGGTAAGACAGTGGCCTACTCTCTGGGCAGCAGCACATGTGTGAACAGACAGGGCATGCTGGACCAATCACATGGTCTGGTATGAGTGGGTTCACTGGGGACCGGACAAGGCCCATACGGTGTATGCCCGGTATCTGCCAGTCAGCATCCCAGATGGTCCAATTACTGCTGTAGGGCAGGGCTGACTGACATGATCCATGGGGGAGTGCCGCATGGCTGGTGACCATCATCATACTGTTCCCAGGGTAGGCAAATGAGCGTGGTGGTGGGTGTTGACATCCAACTCTGATGGCATTGGGGGCAGGGTTGCACAGGTATCTGTGCTGTGAGTGGTGTTCCTTGTGCGTCTGAGAGCTGCTAACCCACATGGGGGTTGATGTCTGTGTGCAGACATCACAAACATGGTGGTGGCCGATGGCATAGAGGGCTGTGGGTGGCTGCAGGAAAACATGGCTATAGTGCATCAGTGGTAGTGTGATTGCGAAAAGTGTCCTCCACCTACGATTCCCTGTGCAAGCTGTTGTGTGCAAGGAACCAGTGGTGGGATGGTCATCCGGGGGGAGCATATACAGCATGCTCCAGGGAAGAGAATGGGCTATGTGCACATACAACAAGGGGCATGTACCACACTGCACACTGTAGGACAGTGGCTATATGAGCCATCATGCCGCTGGGGTGCAAAGCATGGGAACCATCCCTCGGGGTGTTGTGCTACATCCCCCTGGAATTGTGTCACCAGTCACACCATGGATGGTGAATGTGTGCAGTAGTGGCACACGTCACACAGTATGGACCTATGATTGGTGGAGTGAGTGAGGCCACAACCAACACTGCACAGCCAGGGACAGATGGACATGCTAGACAAGGGTAGGTAGAACGCGGTACCCATATACTCCCCCGATGAGGGGGAAGGATAGGGTGGATCACATTAACTGCCAGATATATGTAAAAGGGATTGCCAAGACACGGACAGAGGGGTTCCCAGGCCCCATTACAGGGTGTGCTCTGAGAGGGCATGGTCCATGATGTGAGCGAGGTGGTACTATGGGGAGGTGAGGGGACATATGCAGGGCAATGGTGGGGATGAGTGGAACACTGTACCACAGGTGGTGGTGGACTGGAAGACCACATCCTGTGCAAGGGGTGCTGGGAGCAGGTGTGGGGGGATACTAGGGAGGGTAGGTGCAAGGGGGAAGGCTGTGCCATGTTGGGACAGCAGAACAATGGGGTATGCACTGTTGAAAGGGGGGCCATATTCCACTGTGTGTCTGTATGATTGTCACTGTGTCCCTCCAAGGGGAGCATGGCTGTCACAGCACAGGACAGATGGATGCCAGTGGAACAGTTGGCACTGCAGTACACATTGCAGTCATTTAGCTACAGGACATGTGGCCTCTTAATGGATGGTACTACACATGTGCTCCCTATCCAAACAGGTGGACGGTGCAACAGCAGTATGGGGATGGTGCCAGGCACACTGCTGGCACGCAGCATGTTCCAGACCATGGATCACATGAAGAGGGCAGAGGCACAGGAGTACATGTCCAGGTCGAGATGACTACATAAGCGTGCACGCCCACTACCACCAACAGATGATGAGCAGTCTAGTGGTGACAGTGATGGCCAGGAAGAGGAACCAGCGGCTGTGGACACCAACATGGACACTGCACTAGGGCACCATGTGCCTGACACTGATAATGCCAGTGCCACAATGGACACACATGACACACCCCAACATATGGATGATGGCCAGGGCACATATGGGGACAATGCCCATCAGGGTGTGGCCACAGAGGGTGCTGGTGAGGGGGCATCAGCTGTAGGTGAGCAGGTGGGTGTGGAGTCTGTAGGCCATGATGACTGCCAGGGGGCTGCTCAGGAGGTGAAGGACCTGGATGAGGATGTGCCTGCCATAGCAGGCGAACAGGAGGAGATAGGGCTGCCATTGGAGTATATGGTGCAGGGCAAAAAGGCTGCAGGTGTGGAATCTGCAATGGGTGCAGGGGATGAGGGTGGTGTGGACAGAGCTCTACCTGTACAGCCCTGTGGTGTGAAGGCCCAACAGAGGGTGATGGTGGAGGGTGTGGAACAGCAGGCCCCAGAATCCACTGCACAGCAGACTGCAGCCTTACAGGTTCTACAGGGCCACATACCAGAATGTATGCATCATGTGGAGGACCTACATAGTACACTGTGTGCAATGATGGCTGCTGAGCCATAGCTCCAGACTCCGTAGTGTGGGTACTGTACCAGCACTCAACACACACTCTTGTGCCACGTGCTGCATAGTGGGTCACACTGTTGGTGTGCAGCACATCCCACTGTGACTGTCAGACAGTTCCAACACCCCATATGATGCTCCATGTGGTAGTTCCCTGGCCATTGCTGCATAACAGCACTGAGCCATGCATGTTGTAGAGTTCAGTTGTACACAACAGGGTTGTGCATTTGGCATGGTTCCTGCATGCATGTTCGTACAGTGGTGATACTATTTAAATGTTAATGCTTTTATGATTTTAGTCTCCTTCAAGCAGGCATTGCACATGTGTTTGTATTCCCAGTACCATGCACATGTGTCTGTACTGTACACTTGTTTTTACCCACACCCAGTCATTTTAATAAACCACTGTTGCATGTTCACTCTCAGTGTAGTACATTGTGCTGTCGGAGTAGCATTACTTCTGCATTGTTGCCCAGTTGTACCATGGTAGGGTATTGACATGTTCTATGTGACGGTGCCTGTGCATGGTCCTCGGCAACTGTTGTCATGTGCCATGGCCTGTGGAGGTGCTGTGTTGTGCATGCCATTCTAGGATGCCACTACACATGTCCCCTTGTGTACCTGTGCTGCACATATGCGATGTTGTGCCCCCACGCACTGCTGGCCAATGGTACAGGCATCCAGTCCATCCATGCAGTACATGTTCCAGGACCCATGTGCCCGCGGTGGAACACTGGCACGGAACAGGGCCCACCAACACATGCATGGGTGCCAATCACAGCCATGCTGTCGCTTGTGCACTGAGATGTTGGCAGTGTCTGCTCGTGCCCAGCACTGGTCCTGCCCATCACCCAGATGAGCTATCAGGTAGTCACACCTCCGCATGCATGTCCAGGCATGTGTGTTGCAGGTGTGGACACCCATACAACACAGGGTACCAGTAGCAGCCATGCTTCACCCTGTACGTGGCATGGACATGCATAGCAGTGGCCCTGACATGTGACACCCCTGTTGATGGCCTACTGCTTGTTCAGGCTATACTGTGCCAATGGCAGTGCCCCACAGCAGGTGCATCTAGCATAGTTTGTATGGCACCATATCATGTGCCTAGCATGTCTCATATTCCACCACTAGGTGGCGACTGTGTACAGTGGTTATCATCTGTGTGTATGTTTCATGAGTGCAGCATGTGTGACAGGGTTGGTGACAGTGGAACTGTCCATGGCGGGACACGACTGTTGTGGGCAGCTACACAGACACAGGTGGGCTTGACATGGTTGTGGTACAGTGTGCTGCATGGGACCACATGGGCATGGCCTACTACTCATCACTGGTGTACATGCCACGTATGTGTATGACACTGTGGTCCTTGCAGCCACATGGAGGTGGAGGGCATACCACCCTGTGTAGGCCATGCATGACAACATGATAGCCATGGTCATTGTAGCTGCAACAGCATGTGTAGTGCGTGTGTAGCATGCATTAGGTTGTTTCTGTGTGTGTGGTCTGCCATGTCTCCATGTCACTATCAGCATGTTTCTGCATGTGCCCTCTACAGCTCCTCTTGGACATGGCATATGGTGATGGGTACACCTTCAGTGCAGTGGCACATGTGATAGTCACAATGATACATGCCAGGGTGTGGTGTATCATGGGATATGATCACATCTCAGATGCATGTGACAGTCGGACTGTGGCCTCGTTCCCCACTATGTACCTGTGGCATTATGATATCTCATGATATGACACACCCTAATGTGTAGTACTGCATATCTGTACATTGTTGTGTGCCACTCCTGCACTGTCATTGATCAGCCCTTGTCACATGACTGTGTGCACATCCTGTGGAACATATGCCTGAGGTATGTCATGCAGTATGGACATCCCTACGATGAATTCACTGTGTACATTGCTCCACTGTCAGATCACCACTGAGCAGGTATGGGTCTGTGTTCTTGGGGGGGGTGTACCCACCTCCTGGGTGGTTTGGTCACTCAGGTGCACCGTGTGACACATCACACATTGCATACTGTATCTAGCACCTCCGTATTCAACACCCTGTTGTGCCTTCCTGTCGAACTGCGCATTATCACAGCCAGACTGGCCTTCGTGTGCATGCCCATGACTGCTGTCTGGCCCCATCTCAGTACCCCACTGTGCTGCAGACTGCCATGCAGCATTGTATGGATATATCACAGTATGACACAGCGGTATTTGGCTCATCATGCTTTATTTACAGATCACAACAGCAGCCCTGACATTGTTATCTGCTATCCAGTTCCACAGCCCTGACGTTGTCAGCTATCCAGTTCCACAGCTAACAGTGTCCATGGCTGTTGACTACACATCCCATGTACAGTTTAGCACTAGCCATTCCTTTTGCTGTTCATGCACAGCACATGTTATATCATCCATCCCCACCCTCATGACACTGTGTACCCACATTCCCCACTGTGGTAGACTCAGCTTGGCCACACGGTCACACCTACACCTTTCCCTGTTCCCATACCCCTGTAGCATTGTGGTTGCCCAAAGTGCCCATTCCACTGTTTCAACTGTGTGCATCTCTGGATCATGTGGGGGCTTTGCCACTTCTGCAGCCTGCCACACTACCGTAGCAGTGTTCCAGAGGTCTGCTGCAGTTGCTGTGGCAGTGTCGTTGGCTGGGTGCCATTTGTGTTGCCTGGCCCACCAATGTGTGTGTCAGCCTCCCCTGTCTTACTCCCCTCACCATGTGTCTGCACAGAGCTCCATCCCCTCTCACCAGGGGTCTACACTACTCTCTGTTGCCTTGTCTCCCTCGTGTGTGACACTGCTGTGGATGTGTTGCCACGTGCAATAGTTCTGTGGCCTGTTGGTACTGTTCTGCAGTTACCACCCATGTCTGGCTGCATGACCATAGGGGGGCCACGTGTTTGCACTGCTGTTGTTGGCACACACACAGCGGTACTTGTGCTTGGCATGGTGAGTGCTGCTGGTTGTGGTGTGCCTTCAGCATCATCTGTCTGTGTGCCCTAGTTCATATGCCTGTGTTGATCTTCCTGTGCCCTGTGCTGTAGCACCATTACTATGTCCTGCAGGGCTGCCACCATCATCCCTGTGTGTTGCTGCTGATATGTGGTTGTTTGTTCAATGGCTCGTGTTGCTCTGTCCATGGCCTCACCTTGTTCACGCAAGGTGGACTGCACCCCATGCAATGCCATGACAACATCCGCCAGGGCAACGGATGTTTCCCTGCTGGTGGCCTCTATTGCATTTGTTATGGTGGATCCTATGGCCTGTAATGTGTGGTGCTGTGCCTCAATGCATTGCCGTATGTTCCTCAGCTCACCAGTCTCTCTCTCTCTCTCTCTCTTGGCCCGGGCACACACTCTGGCAGTATATCTCCAATGGTAGTGCTGGTGAGTACTGCCTTACACAATCTGAAGCAGCTGCCCCAGTCATGGCCTCCAGGTCTGCTATCAGCGATGGACTGAGCTCAGCTGCTACACTGTCTTGTATGCTGTCCGTGTCTTGGCCTATGTCAGCCACTGGCTGTGTCTGGCCCTCCCCCTGCTCTGTTACTGTGTCACGGCCATCACCATGTCCCGCCCCTGCGCTGTCCCCCTGCAGTCCTGCAGCCCAGCCATCCAAGCTCTCCATGGGGCTTCTGCGGCATGCTGTGCTGCAGTTGTTGCTACTACTGCTGATGCTGGTGGTGGTGCTGCTGCTGCTGTTGTTATCATCGTCGTCTTCATCGCCAACGTCATCCATGGCACGCTGCACCCTCTGCCTCCTCTGTCCACCATGTTGCCTGCTTGTTGTGAGTCCTGCCTCCTCGGCTGTCTCCGCAGTGTGCCCTGTTGGAGATCAGACATGGTACATTGACTGCCATACCACAACATGCTTGTCCCTGCCTCAATATGCTATGTTGCTACCACTGTCTCTATGCTAGCTATGATGCACTGTCTGCCAGTTGCTACCTGTCTGTACCTGCAGGCCGGCCATGTGTCATGGTGCTGTTGCCCAGTGTTGTGTTGCACATGCTTGTCTGTTGTCCCACCCTCTACCTTCCCATGGACATGGGTGTGCTGTCCTTTGTGGTACAATGGCCTCCACAGCTGCTGGTGTGTGTGTGTGTGTGTGTGTGTGTGCGCACGCGTGCGCTCATGCGCATGCACGCGTGTGTGTCTGTGGTCCAGCTGCATACCCACATCACTGTGTGGCCCCTACACCATTATTCATGTAATGTTCCAGTGTATTGCCATCTTAGGTTACCAGGTAGGGCCCATGTGCCATATGTGTACGTTTTCAGGGGTGACCTGGGAGCACTGGTCACTTGTGTGACTTGCTCAGGGTTGCACAGCATGCAGGTGGGGGTTGTGTAAGTCTGAACAAGGTCTGGCCTGCTGGGTGTACAGAGAATGTTCACAGCTTGTTGCTCAGGTCCCTAGGTTATACTGCCATCCCACTGCCAGTACATTGGCTCTGTACAGTGGCACTGCTGTAGCGTCAGTTGTACATGGCATTCCTTGCATGGTGGCATGGGACAACTTGGATTTCCGCATACCGTGCACTCACACCACTGACAGCTGTCAGCTGTGCATGGCATCACACTGCCATTGACATAGCTCCCTCCTACACATGGCATGTAGGCCACTGGACTAGGCACTAGTGTGTGTCTGCATGCTGCATGTAGTGTGTAGCTGTGCTATGGATTTGTACAGTACAGTGTCCCTGCTGCTACATGCACCATGTTTGTACACGTGTCAGCCCTGATCATGGGCACTTGCACCTGGCTGTCCTTGCATGACTACAGTCCTGTTGTTGCTCATGGTGTCTGTGTCCACAGTGGCTACTGTCTGTACCACCATGTCCCCATTGGCATTGTCCTCGTTGACACTGCTACATCACTACCTTGCCTTTCCATGTGTGTCTGTGCATACATGTTCATTGCAACATTGCATGTTGTGGCTATGGTGTGCCACGCATGCACCTGCAGCCCACAGCATCTCTGCCTGCCACTTGCAGCTGTGCCTGGCATGTGTATTGTGTGGGTCATGTGCTCCCCACATGTGTTGGTCTGCTTGGCTCACACATATTGTATTGTTTCCTGGGCTCAACGTCATCCTACCTGCATTGTTTCTCCCTCACACTTCCGCAGGGGCATGTTGGTTGGGTCAGGGTGTGCCAGGCCAACATGCTCTGTCCCCTACTTTTGGGCCACCAAGCAACTGCTGCTCGGGAAGTCACTGGCCCACAGTGTGCTGTGCCATTCACATTCAGGTACCTGTCACTGTCCACATGCATGTGTCTTTGTCCATGTGCTGATGGACCTGTCCCCCCCTCCTCACCTATGTGTGGTCCCAGTGTGTGCCTTACCTTGTGCTCCATATGTTCTTGTGCTGGTCTGTGTACTGTCATGGCACAGTGTGCCACATGCATGCCACTGTGGTGCATGTGGCATGCATGATGGTGCCTGTGGGTCATCCTTAACATGCATTCCTCCTTTGCTCATGTCCTCCTGAGCTGCCCTTCATGTATTCCTGTGTGTCCCATTACCATTCACAGGCATTGCCCACTGCACACTCTGTTCTCTGCTCTTATTTGTCAGGGAATCTGTGGTCCTGCAGTTGCCATTGTGTTGTTTGTGTGTGTTCCATGGTACAGGCACACAGGCTATCCACCAGGACGTTGCATGGTCATGTTGTACATGTACCCGATGTGTGCACCAGCACTGGTGGCACTGCCCAGGGGTGTGGATGGGACTGCTATACTGTTGTACGCCCCCCCCCTCCGGGACACACGGCAGGGTGTGTGGTGCCCATCCGCATTCAATCACAGCTGTGAAGGTCATTCCTCTCGCATCTATGGTTCTACACACAGTCACACCTCTTATCTGCTGGCTGTAGTCTGTGGCAGCCATTCCTTGCTGTGCACACGGTGACCCTCTGTGCCACATCACTGCAGCTGTGCTGTTATGGGTTCATTCCAACATACCACCTGCCTACCTCTCACCTGCTATGTATCCACATGGTGCTCTGGTATTCACATTGACATGTACCTTTGCTGCTCACAGGTTTACTGCTGTTCCTCATACTGTTTGCGCTATTTTTGGGCACATATGTGTGACATCGTTGCACTGGATTGATAGTAGCATTCATCATTACTCACTATGTTACCCTTAAAAAGTTGGACCTCCTTGGCACTGGTTTCTCACTCACTGGTGTTTATCCTATCTCTGTTCTTGCTATTATGATTGGGAGTTCATCATTTACTACTACTATATGGAGCCCTCATATTGTACACCCATTATTGTTTCAGTCCTGACAGTGCTACACATTGTGGCCCTTTGCTATGGTATGTGATGGCCATTGCTCTGTTTCTAGGTGCTGCACTGTTGTGAGGCCTGGCACCCATGCACACATGCTGCACCGTGGCATACACTCCTTATCTTCCTGGGACTAACATCACATATTGCTGCTGCTCACATATAACTCCTACCTATCCCACTCCGCATGCTGTATGTATCCAGTCCACTGACTCCTTATACGGTCTGGCTGCTTATGTGGGATGCTATCATCTCCTCTTGGCTTGTTAGTGGTACCTCTTGGCTCTCTCCTCCTCCAGTGGCTAGGGCATTCCTGCGGTTCTCTGCCAGCTTCTGTTTTGTCCTGCACTTCTTATCATTATAGTGCTTCTGCAGCTCCCTGATGGTCCTCTTTGCACGTGTCACAGGGTTAACATGCCTGGCAATTTCCTCCACTGCTTCTTCCATTTGTCTCTGATGGCCTTACTGCCACCTCTGGCACATAGAATGGCTGCATGGGCATCTACCTCCTGGATCAGGGTGTCAGCTTCCTTCTGCGTGAAGTTTATTTTCCTCCTCTTCTTGCCCCCATTGCCTTGTGTGTGTTCATCTCTGCTTTGTGACCTGCTGTGTTTCTTCTTTTTCTTGCCCACATTGTCTTGTGTGGGATCACCACTGCCATGTGGCCTGCTGCTTTTCTTCTTTCTCTTGCCCCTTTTGCCCTGGGGCTCTTGCTCCACACTTGTTTGCGACTTGCTCCTCTCACCTCCCTCTGTAGGTTGTGGCATCATTCTGCACCTACGTTCTGCATCATGCCTGCTGTTTGCCTGCTTTTATAGGCTGCAGCCTGTGACTTACGTCCTTGTGGCTTGCGTCGGTGCAATTGTGACTTGTACCTGAATCTGGTGCACTGCCTTGGCCGCAGCATTTCCAGATGCATTTTGCACCATGGCGTGGTCTGCGTCTTCCTTTCTGAATCCAGCCCAGAATATATAGCCCAAAAGGCTGCCTTTAATTCTATTACAAATAATTTATTGTTGGAAGAAGTAAATGACACAGTAGTAGATGCAAATTTAGTAACACAATCAAAAACCTGTATCTAATGAGAAAGACAAAGAAGAGATCCT